>JACEVL010000341.1:797376-1189876 GCA_020284085.1 Aporrectodea caliginosa | reverse complement strand
GAATTCTGAATCCATTAAACTGTTCACGATCTCCATTCACTTGCTTTTCAATCAGTTGACCCTTTATGCTTCGACCCCAGGACGAGGAAGCCCAACAAAAGGCGGAGGAGGAGGAGGAAGCCCCTCAGGGCCAGGAAGCCCAACAAAAGGAGGAGGAGGGAGTAAGACGGAGCTGGCAGTCGAATCAGACACAGCTCTAGGTAGGAAGGATTCTACTCTGCATTCTGCATTGCATGGCATTATTTGACTACTATGACCGTACGTCATATTGACACACCGCAACTGGGAACAGTAAAAGGGAACTACAGCTGAACTGAGAATGTCTGAAAGCGTCATATTTGGCTTAAAGATTGTGGGTCAGATTTGACTGATTGTCGATGTAGGATTCTGGGGATAAAATTGCGGTCATCCTTTGCTGGCAGAGTAAAGTGATGCGGACTCTGTCGAAGGCTGTAATTGTTGCATGTCGTCAGTGGGAGAAACAAACTGTGCAGGACGTGGAAAGAAGCCCTCGTCTGCCTTGGCATGCCCTCTCTTCCACGCTGCATGGGCAAAAATGAACGATATATTTTTCACTGAAACGTTTAACATTATCATTGTTCGCCATATTGTTTACTCCTGAAATGGGCATCTCTCTAGATGTTGGCCGCTCGACATCGTGAAATAAGAAAACAAATTAATCGAACAGGCCGAAATAAATCGATTAAAATATTTAACGATTAATCCATTAATTAATCGTTAAAATCCGCATCCCAAATTGTAATGATTTTTGCACTTTCTTCTATTATAATATTCCATTGTACTATATAATTGTGCTGTAGGCTATTGTAAGGTTTGGACTTGGCATTGCTCACAAAAACTTAGTTCAGTGCTGGACTCTGTTTACGTTACTGTTACTGCGGTGTTTTACGTTTTTCAGAATCTGAATCCGTCTTATCCAGCGCCATGATGCAATCTGTGGTGGTACGTATATACATGAATCAACCAATTCATATATATATATATATATATATATATATTATATATATATATATATTTTATATATATATATATTATATATATAATATGCATATCTATACATATATACATATATCTTATATATATATATATTTCACTAGTACATACATGTATGCATATATATAGTCATATCATATACACATACATGTGCATATACATATACACATATATAAATATATATATATATATATAATAGACGTTTAAATATGCATATGTAGGCACACATTATACATACATTCATATAGGCCTACATACATAATACGTACACTTATAAATACGTGCATATACACACATATTCCTACGCGCATGCATATAATCATTGATATGTATATATAATCTAAATAGCCTACCTTTTGTCGTCGTAATGCCGAGCTCTTGTAGTCGAGACGTGCATCGGTGAAATAGACGTATACTGATTTCATTAAAGCCACCGTCTCTGATCTTTGCGATAAGACTTCGCTGGCCCATTATAATAGGGCGCGGTGTCTTTCTAAAGAGCTCTGCCCTTCTTTCGGGGCAACATGGGGCGCATGTGGTAACTGATAAGAGGCCATTAAATTAGGGTTTGGGATGTTTTCACTCCATATATATGCTGCTGTTTTAAAGCCAACGCACTGTTGAATGGCCCTTTTTTAATGTCTATTTTATATCAATGCGTGCATGCATGAAGGGGGTCATAAAATAATGGCAACATTACTGACGTGAAGAGCATAACGTCAAGTAGGAAGCGAGTTCGAAACCCGCTACCCTCCATACCCCCAATCCGCAATTTTTTCCGCTAATGGCTGGCTTGAGAAAATATACGGCGGCTTTTCGGCTAGCCGTAAAATGACGTAAACAACCTTTTTCGGCTAGCCGTAAAAAATACGGCTTGAAACATAGTTTGTTCAAAACATGTAATACGTGTATCGACTATAGAGTTCCAGAAAGCCAATTAATTAGACATTAGAACATCTGCTACAATGCCATAAAAATGAACAATTAATAGTGGCACACAAAAAGTCATTCCAAACAGTACAGTTTCAATAAGTCCGAACTTGTACGGTAATCTACAAAGTCATAACTCTTTGAAACCAGCGAGAAAACTTTACAATCACAGCTTTGTGCGTATTCTAGCCGAATTAGCTGAATATGTTTTCGGCGGCTAGCCGTAAAAACATTCTCGGCGGTTTTTCGGCTAAGCCGTAAAATTTCCGGCGGCTAATCGGCTTGGACAAAAATTCGGCGGCTCGGCGGCTATGGCGGCGGCTTGGGGGTATACTACCCTCCCATAGGGTCGACTCAGCCTGGTATTCACTAGATGGCGTGGTAAAATTAGATGTAAAAGTAAAAAGTAAGTAAGTGTGTTCTTTATTAAACGCTGGCAAACGCACGGCGCTGTACAAAGGACGTGATGGGGCCTTGCATGGCTGCCATACAGCTAAATTCGACTCCTGTAATAACTTATGATCATCCGTTCATACTGTGACTTGTAATCATACTGCGTAGTTGTCAGTTTGAAATAATAAACGAAGAATATTATTATATTACTATTTTCATCATGCTTACTTGCACATCATGTGAAAGTTAAATTATTACGGCTTTAGAACTGCTATAAGAAAGCCTTGCTCTGCGGTGCATATCATTGCTGCAGTCAGCCCCCATCTGAAAATGGCTGGTAACAGTTAAAGCTTCAGTCTCTGCAAATTGGTGAACTTGGAGAGTTATAAGAGGCCTCGTTTATGTGGTACACAACGATCATAGTCCGCTGGGTAGAGTGCTTTCCTTGCATGTAATGCAAAGGATACGGGTTCGAATCTGCTTCTCTGAGACGGTTACTGTGTATAGGAACCTTGAGGAAGTCCTTCACTCACAATTGCTCCGCTCCTCAGGAGTTCGGATTCGCTGACCTTGAGCGCGCAATAAATGCAATATAATGACGATAATGATAATGATATTGGTAATGGTAAGGATAGCCAAGGCCGTTTTAAGGTCGTCGTATAGCCTAGGCCCTAGGCACTTTTGCATTCGTAGACCACAACTCCTAGCTCTGCATTAAAGCTATACCCACAATTTACTAATTCACATTATTTATTGACGTCATGTTTAATCATTTATGATTCACAAACAAACACACACAGACAGACAGACAGACAGAGACAGATAGACAGACAGAAACAGAGACAGAGACAGTAACAGAGACAGTGACAGAAGGTTTTTATTTTAAATCTCAATTTACCTTTTTGTAGTATTGATAATTAAAATTTAATATCCTGGATATATCCGCTAAGGTCTAATGCTAACATGGTAAACGGGTATCCCTAACTTAGCGGGACTTCAGTCCCTTCTGGGAACCCGATTGTTTCCCTCAAATGTTAATAAGATATTCAGGTGATCTGTCTGTTTTAATTTCCAAACTTATGATCGTTGATTATGACTATTCTGGATCACTACTTGTAAACTATTCTATGGAAACAATAAAAGGATTGATTGATTGATTGAATACTTCCTGGTGCTTTCAATATCTAATTTTCAGACTTGCGTGCATGGTTCCATGAAAGGTTCCTAGGCACAGTGCCTATTGTGACTAATGGATAACATGGCCCTGATGATAACGATAGTAATAACAATGATGATTATAATTATGTTTGTGTCTCTTTGACTGTTCTCCTCAGTGCCATTCTATGTCCGATTCTCTTTGTCTATCTCTCACTCTCTTTCTCTCTCGGTCTCTCTCTACCTGTCTCTGTCTGTCTCTCTCTGTATCTCTCCTATGTCTTACAGTCTGAACCAGACTGTCATTAAGTCATTTCAATTGCCAAGCTTGCTAACTGACCGACTAATTCTCCTAATTAGCGCACGCATTGATTGTAGTTAAATTGTTTCACACTTGCAGAGCATCATGAAGTTCATGACCCAGTCGAGCGCTCAGGCCAGAGGTAGGAACGAAAATCATGCTATAAGGCATTTAGTCATTTTCAAGCCATGAGCCATTAAGTCATATACTGAATCACCAGAACAGATGCATGTATAATATATGCAATTATGCAGTCATGTATGCATGAGTTTATGCGGGGCTTAGGCCCTTTAAGGACTCCCCCTTTGAACCAACGTCATCGTCATTGTTTATCTTCTCTCTTGTCAAACCTTTTGTTCAACTGGTTTCAATAAAAGCGTGGTCATGGTTATATGTATAATATACATATAACATATTATATATGATTATATGTATAATATACATATAACATATATGATTATATGTATAATATACATATACAGGTATACCTACATATATTATATGTAGGTATGCCTGTATGCATGAATGTATGTATTTATATAATGTATATATGTATACATGTATGAATGAATGTATGTATGTCTATATGCACATATGCATGGATATATGTACGCATGTGCGTATGAGTGTATGTATGTAGGTAGGCTATGTAGTATGTATGCACTGTGCATGCATGCAAAGAATGTATGCATTTATGCATGCGTGCATGCACGTAACACTGCTAACAACTAAAACAACTCGTAGTTACTCTCCGGATTAATTACATCTGCAAATAGCGCTATATAAGTCGTGTTTTACGTCACAGAATCCGCCATGACGCCGTCAGATAGATCGGCTGCAGAGACTGGGAGGAGCAGTGGTGCTGATGGTGCGGCAGAGTCCCTGCCGAGGGACCCTTTGGGGCCGGGGCCAATGACGGAGGATGAGATGGAGACACTGCGGCTGAGCGTCAGGGCGATGGTTGGACTGCAACGGTGGAAGAAGAGAGCGAACGCAAGACTCAGCCAGAAGGCTGGACCACACGTCACCGTCAAGTCGTTCGCTAAGGTATAGACAGACAGACAGACATACAGACAGACAGACAGACAGACAGACAGACAGACAGACAGACAGACAGACAGACAGACAGACAGACAGACAGACAGACAGACAGACAGACAGACACACAACCAGACAGACACACACACAGACACACACACACACAGACAGACAGACACACACACATCCAACCAGACAGACAGATACACACACACAGACACACAGACAGACAGACAGACACACACACAACAGACGCACGTAGGTAAACACATGTATAAACCAGATTCTAATCGTTGAGACAAAGAGTATACAGGCACGTACAAGTAAGCCACCTCCAGGGCAGTAGGAGCCTATTCGAGAGAAACTTAGGCGCTATATAAATGTTGATATGGCTGACGAAGTTACATAGATTCGACTTACTTACTCAATGCTAATTTGACTGACCATTAATGGAAGAATAAATGCTGAAACTGACTGATTGGTCTTGATTAACTCTAATTGACTGACTCGACTGACTGAAATTTAACTGACTGACTGATTCTACTCGACTGACAATGACTAATCGTGCCCATGTCTGACCCACTGCCGACCACATCTACTGACTGACACACACTGACACACTGCACACACACACACACACACACACACACACACACACACACACACACACACACACACACACACACACACACACACACACACACACACACACACACACACACACACACACACACACACACACACACACTGACACACACACACACACACACACACACACACACACACACACACACACACACACACACACACACGTAGGTAAACACATGTATAAACCAACTGAATCGTTGAGAGACTGTATACGGGCACGTACAAGTAAGCCAGCTCCACTGAGTAGAAGCCTACTCGAGAGAAACTTAGGCGCTATATAACTGTTGATTTGGCTGACGAAAGTTACTTAGATTCCACTTACTCACTCAATGCTAATTTGACTGACTCTGAATGGAAGAATAAATGCTGAAACTGACTGACCGAATTGACTGGCTGACTGACTGATTGACTGGCTGACTGTTGGCTGACTGACTGACTGACTGATTGACATGAGCATTTCTGATTGGTGTGCACTGCGAGAGGCGCTATATAAATTGATAAATACAATACTATACAATGAAATTTGTGCGTAGAAGAGATGATTCATCTGTTGATATGGTAGATCTCAGTAAATGTTAATCTTCTTTCGAGTACACGCTCTGTTCCAAAGCCAGTCAAGTAGTTTATTACGCCTTTGAACAGTCAACTGATAAGTTACAATTAACTGCCGTATAGGCTAGACCTATTGGTCCTTCTCGCACCTGTTTAGTCATTATATAGGCTTAATTGTTATACGGACTTCTTTTGAGACTTCGGTCTATGTCAAAGTTAGGCGTATACCGAGTGAAGATAATGTATGTATGTATATATATATATATATATATATATATATATTCTTTAATAATTGTTTGTTTTCATAAATGCTGTACTCATGGACTGTTACTAAAATTGTGAGATATTATATATATATATATATATATATATATATATAGGACTACCTGTTCAAAAATTAAGGTTTTGTAATGGAGATGTTAATGGGCCTATGTGAGTAGCCTATACCGCTATTACGCCCACACGTCAGAGCCGTTTTTAATTTACTATTATTTCTCTGGACAACTCTCACGGAAACCGGTTTCTGGCAATCAATTATTGTGTGGTCTCCTAAATAAATATTATGTAACTAGATATTTATAGGCCTAGGTAGTTGAAGGTAGGTTAGCCTGACCTAAGAGGGAACCTCTGCCTGACCTATATATATATTGTAGATACCAATAATAACCAATATTAATTGAATTGTTTCGCAACAGGTAAGGCTACAATGAACTTACCTGTGGGCTCTAAACGGCGTCTGGTCTATCTGTTGCTTGTAGAATGCTCAGCACAACACAATTCTGCAGAACAACTTGGAAGAAATTGCGACAGAGGTTGGTTGTAGCAGAATACTTTACAATTACACACACATGTAGACCAAGGTCGAAAATTCTAAATGCCACACAGAAAGAACCGGAACCGGTAGAGGAGCATGGAAACCAGAAGCCATGGCTATCGTATCGTATTGTATCTGAATTTATAAAGTGCCTTGAACAGTGCAAGCTAATCAGAGTCGCTCTCAGCGTGACAGCCTCCAGGGAATAGGAAGAACTTAAGACAGTGAACGGATGAAGAAGGATCTCAGCCAATAGCTTGCTATGAATAGATGGGGGAAGGACCGGAAGGTCATTCCAAAGGGAAGGGCCCACAAAAGCAAAAGCACTCTCGACTATTATGTCAACTATACACACTTTATGTCAGAAAACACACTACTTTCCGCCCAGATTTAGTGTGGCACCAAAAGGTCTACGACCTTGGAAACCAAAATGTCGTTGAACTCTGGATGGATCAGCTGCTTCTGACAAACTGAATTAGACCCCTTTCAGACCTTTTTCGACTTAGTTGTATAGCTTCCCTGCGTCGGTAACTCGATGCTAAATTGAGTCTGTTTGAACTCATAAGGTCGAAGCCATTGCAGCAAAAGCCCACCCAGAAACCTACTACTTTGGCTTCCTATCCAAATGTTTCCCCACCTTTACGGAACTCTGTAAATAAGTTGACCAAAGCCTCTTCAGAAACATCTTTAATAATCCTGGCCACGCCCTCCACGACCTACTCCCCTGTCCATTGTACTGGTCATGACCTGCGACCACGATCACGTAACCGTGTTCTCCCTAGTTGATTCCCTCACCAGGCGCGGTTTCTTGGCTAGGATTCTGTACAGCTAGACTTATGTTTTGCGCTTGACTTTATTGTGTTATCCTAATTACTGTTTCTTTACAGCAATTATTTTGTTAACTTTGTAGGCCTATGTAAAGCGCCGAGCGTTTGCTTGCGTTTAATAAAGAACACACTTACTTACTTACATATGGAGCTCTTACAGGACCCATATCCCGCCCATAACCCATATGGGACCCAATTGATACCCATGGAAATGCTGGTAGGATGTCGTTAGACAGTGAATAGGCCTACTGGAAAACTGAAGCACAATGTGCGCTGTTGTTAATTGCTATTTCCAGCTGCCTCTTCCGCTCTTGAAGACGTTGCATGACGAAGCGTTTCCCATCATCAACGACATTCGTCATGGTCAGCTGCCCACATTGCTTTCATTTCTAGACTTCCTTTAGGCTTCTGGAGACCCTTCAGATCGCCCCCCCCCCACACACCCGGCAGAGACCCCCATATACCATGCTAAACTGCAACCAAAAGCCACATCTATATCCTAGTGCCAACACATAATTTATTCCCTCTGTTTGGATCATATTCGGTATCAATCAATCAATTAATCAATCATTCAATCGATCAATCAGTCAATCAATCAATCGATCAGAATTTATATAGCGCCACTTCAAGATTCCTACTCAGATGTTTTCCCTTCCCAGGCCAAGTGGAAGAAGGTAGGCTAGTCTTAGGCAGCAAAATTTCCATGAAACCGAGAACAGCTAACGTTAGGGAGGTTATGGAGGTCACCGTTGAATTACCAGAGGGAGCTCTCGTTCCATGTTCTCGAACCGACGACATGGAACGAGAGCATGGGTCGTCTGAACCAAGGACTATATGATCGCCCAGGTCAATAGCAATTTATAAAGCGCCTCTTCAAGAATAAACTCATCAGTGGCGCTCCCGACCACAACCAGTGACTGGCAAATAATAAAGACTTCAGGCGTTTGCGAAACTGTGGAAGGGACAAACTGAGGAGCTCATCGATCTTATTAAAAAAACTCTGTAACTTGTCTAAACGGTTCGATAATAAAAGAAACGGTTTTGTTTCAGCCTACGAGCGCACGCTAGGCAAGACGAATTCGTTGACGGAGCAGGCAAAGGCGAGGGTCGAGAGAATGGCCAAATTCATCAAGGCTTACGACGAAATGTAGGCACACAGACAATCAGTCCTTGCTTTGTTCACGGCAAAACCATTGAGCGTAAAACGCAAGGTCATGGATGAACTAAAGACGAGTGAAGAGTCACTGGCCATTTCCAGGAGTCGACTCGTCTATAATTCATCGCTAACTGGCAAAAGCAACTATGACTTCATGAGGACAATGGAAACTTTGCTTCAGATAACTTTTGTTTAGACACCACCACTTTGAGTTGATAAACTATAACTGGTGAAATGGTTGAGTTTAAGTAACAGTCACTGTTACCACGTTAATACCAGTTGAAGAATTAAAATGTACGAGTGGAGAATGATGATGAATATGATAATAATAATAGCATTATTAACAATAATAATTCGTAATCGTAATCTCCAAGCTTCTAAAGCCAAGCGAAGGGCACTAACTTATTCATAATAATAATAATAATAATTTTAATAATTGCAATAATAATAAAAATTATGATTATAATAATAACCGCAAGGATTATAGCCTACACTGCCCTACAGGTAAAAAAATAAACAATTAAGTTAAAAATTAAGATGTACAAGTGGATAATAACAATAATACTAATATAATAATAATAATTATCATCATCATCGGCACCTTCAGAATTTTGGGGTTCAAAAATAATAATAGGCATAATAACATTAACATTGTTGAAAAACATTGATGTCAGGATTAAGCAATAGAAACAGTAAGCGTAAAACAACAGAAACCAGACACCAAAACTTCTCCAATATTATTTTCTTACAGGTTATCTTTGGCAAAAGTAAGAAGTGGCAACTGCAATAATTTCGTTGCTTTAAATGCATCACTTTCCTCTGTTAATTCTGTCCTTAAAACTCAATGTTCAGTCAAGAAACATTAAAATAGAATGACCTAAACTGAATTTGACACCGACGTGCTCTCAAAGCAAGAAATCAAACAGAAAGACAGAACAAATGCATTGAACACAAAAGTACCTTGATCACAGCAGTAAAATCTTCACTTTAAATAGCGAACTAACTACATACCTAAACGATCACATTTGGATAGTTTACAAAAAAGCCTAGATAAACTGAAAAGCTGAATGGCAGTCATTAAACATCCTACTCCAGACTTGACAATGCTACATCTGTTATTGAAGATCTCAAATTTTCTCCTTTAAATAATAAGGGAAAGAAGTTTAATCTGTCAACATATTGGAGATCTTTGGAACAAGAAGCTGCAGACTTCCATAGACAGCTTCAGTCTTCTACGATCCAATCACAAAGTACTGTATTATCGTTCAACGTTTGCTTAATACCTGCAGAATTTATAACAAAAGAAAATATATGTACATAACATCATTACTTTATCATTCTTATTCATTATTCATAGGACTGTGGGGTGAATGAGTCTAGTGGTTAGTATGTTGGACAGTCAACTGAGCGATTGGTGGTTCAAATCCCCACCAAGGCAGACATGCTTGGAGATTTCTGTTCCATCTGCGCCTCCGAGCCAACTCAGCTATGAGTACATCAACCGTAAACCATTGGTTGGAAGATGAGACGGTAAGGGAGAAAACTGTTCATCAGTCCTCATATGCCGAGGCTAAGAAAGTGAAGTCGGTAACACTTTACACCCATGACCGCAGGGACTGCTTTCTTCTTTGTCATTTGTCTATAAGTATATTTTTAGTAAGGTATTATAAATTGAACTGCATACCAAGTTCACTGTTAACAGCGTTAGAAATATAGGAAACTTCATAACTGCAGAGGTATAGTCTGGGCAGTCTGTTGTTTAATAATAAAATTCTTCAGTCCATTCTCTTTAAGTTTTTCAGTTTTCTGTTCATCTGTGGAAGATCTTTGCATGACCATCAGCTGACTTGGACACAGCCTAACTGACCCATACTAGTAAATTGTAAAGTTTGATTTATTTGTTGAACTGCCCTTGGATTAGTATTTGGCACATAATAAATCTCTTAATTATAAGAGTTGTCACCATTAGTATAATTATGTAGATGGCTTTGATAGATGAATTTGAAGTTTTGCAGATATTAAGTTATCCTATATGTCCCCAGCTACATTCTTTGATAACCTCAAGAACTCTGCCTCAAGCTCCTTTATATCGAACACCTCTCTATTTGGTTTCAGTTCTTTAAGACTTCCTAGCCTGATCCATCTCCACGTGTCCCTCTGACAACGAGACCTCGATCTTCACTTGACACGACACAGCTTTCAGAAATACATGTAAGCTGGTGCCTTGCACTTAGCTTTTTAAGGTAGCATTTAAGAATTGTTTGAGTAGTTTACAATTACAATTATGAACTCTGAAAAATACACGCATTGTCACCAATCTAAGAAAATACTGCACCTTTCAAACTGAACCTGCCATCTTTGACACCGACGACACCATCGGAAGCAATGCCTTCGTCGAAAGACTCCTCCTCACTGCTTGACGAGAGAAACCACGAATTGTCACCATCTTCTTCGTTAGTCACGACTTCTTGGATCATCTGGAGCATATGGCAGTCATCGCACAGACCCCGCGGGCTCTCATGAGGGCCACGAGGCTCGCAAAAGTCAATGTCACGCGTGTAGGAGCGTGTAGCCCCGGAATGGTGAATGGCACGCTCACGTCGCCATGCCCAGTGAAGAGGTTCCATGCTCATTACCTAGAGCACATCAAAAGAATTTGGTTCACTGTTACATGACGATTAACAACAGATTCTACACTATTTGTTTTGCGCTAACTTTTAATGTTTATGATTGTTAGAATTACTATCGTTTTATCGCAACTTATAAGTCTTGCAAAATGACAATTTATAAACGCTGCACTAGAACCAAGATTGCTCTGTTATTGCTTAATGCATCAGTGGCTCATTTCTTGAATGCAGCTTTCACATATATTGATAGCTCTTCATTTAACCATAACCATACCCAAACTTTTTATTGAAACTAATCAAACAAAAACTGTTTTCACAGATGCAATATGTTACAAAGAGGATATTGGAATCAAAGGGAGAGTCCTAACAGGGCCTAAGCCCCGCTAAAAAGTTCTAACTGATAGCTCAAGATCATCCAAATAGAGCTTTTGCCTTGATTAGAATGTTATATTCTGGAGTATATGTGCTACTTTTTTAATTTCTAGTTCATCTATTATTTACCATTGCAAATCTGGGATAACAAGAGACACATCAGCATTTTTCGCCAGGCTTACATAATAATAATAATATAATAATAATAATTTATTAATTCAAACTGACAAGTACACAGTTAGATTACATGATATAGTAGTAACAGATGATAACAAGTTTAACAGGAGTTGAAGTTAGCTGTATGGTAGCCTGCAAGGCGCCTATCTGTCCTACTGCTCATTGTACAGTTGCCCCTAGGGAGTGGAAGGCTGAGTCAACGTTATGGGGCTAGCAGGCATCAAACCTGCGTCCTTCTGATCTTCGTGCCAGCATGTTCAACCATCTCCCCGCATTCTAAATAGATAAGTACACATACATGCAACTGAAAGTGTTCAACACAATAGCGATTGTGAATCTCAAAGGTGTTATGGACAGGGGTTGAAATTTATCTACAAAGTTTAGAGAATAGTGTACCTCCTCACAACACTTGCTGCTGACCACGGCTCTGTAGGACATTCTCTCCCAAAGCATGTCACGTTGATGCAGGAAGCTTGAAACCTTTTTCTTCCAGTCGTTTCCTAAAGCCCACGGAAGGATTTCGAACTTGAAATCTTCCTCATCCTCTTCCATGTCGTTTGCCAGGAACCTGTTATGCAACATGGAAAATCTAATCAATCTCTACAGCACCAATATCTAGTTGTTGATATAAGTTAAATTAGTCAGTAAATTCCCCTATTCTAAAAAATAAGTAAATGAAAACAGTATTCACAATTGTCTGAATTGTCTGTGAGATGCCCTTGTAGCGGCATGGCCGCGTTACGACGCCATATAAATTGTCGTTATTATTAATATTATTACTTGCATCTTGCATTCAGAGTATGTATTGAGGCAGTTGAACAGAACCTTTAAGGACTTGTTGAAAGCCTCTTAAAGCAACAGTAGATATGACTGGATGGAAGAAAGCTCAATGTTCACCAGTTATCTGAAGTTTCAATGACTATCCAAAACACGACCTTACTGTAGATGCAACTTTCCTACTAATGCAGAGAACAATTTGGCAAGCAATTAAAACCACAATAGACCCATAAACTATTAATTTAAAAAAAACTAACAATCAAAATATTAATTTGTCATAACTGACAATAATAATTGATTACCATTTAATTTATTTATAAAAATTTAACAATATATTTTATAAATAAATTTACCATCACATGCGGCTATAACAAGAAGCTCAAGGATTTCACATGAAATGGAAACATTTGTTTAATCACTTACAAAGCAAGAAAGAAATTCAGTTTGCTGTAGTCTTTCTCGGTGAAGTTAGCTCTCTTGAAATAGGCAAAAACCATCGCAAGAAGGTACTACAAAAAGAAAATTAACACAATTTTTAGAAATAAATTAAATATAGCTATATCAGTCATACATGGACCTAAATCAGTAATCATTGTACAATGATTACCTCAATGATTAACAAAATGATTAATCATAGTGATTAACAAATGATTAAAATAAGAAATAATCAAGTCACAGATTAGCCTCTATCATTACACGTTTGAGAATTTCTTAAGAGATGCGACACAATTTTCTAGACAAATGAAGCCATCACAGGACCTATATGTGACACGATGGAACACTGGCTAAGTGCTCACCTTGTGATCAGCAGACTGCAGGTTCAAACCTCCTCTTAGATGGTCAGTGTAAGGAACTCAAGCAAGTTCTTGATGCACAACTGTTTTGAGCCATCGAATTATACTTTCCATTCAATATCGGTGCTTTATAATTTAGGAAATCATTCAGTTAACACTTTAACAATGAGCTGCATTGGTTTCCCAGTCACTTTTAGTACACGCTCATCATTAAAGTGCTAAATATGACTTGTGAGAGATTGGTGCTTGCAAATGATGAAGCTACACGCAGGAAACTGAGGCAAACATGAAATACATTCGGATTTTTACAATTCAGATATTTACATTTAAATATAAAGTAGGATTGGACCATCTTCTTGCACCTCCGAATAGTTCACATGAAGCACTGCATACACATACGTGCACCTATGATCATCATTACGTATGATATTTGCTGCCATTTGATGCTTCAGTGATAATGCACAGGCATGAAGAACAGGATGCGGGTTCGATACCTGCTGGTTAACTCAGCCTTCCACTCCCTAGGGTACGATGGTAAACATAGCAGCAGTGCGACGGATTGGCGCCTAACAGGCTGCCATACAATTATAAAATTGAGTCTTGTTTAACTTGTCATCATCTGTTCCTACCATTTCATGTAATCATACTCTTCGGTTTGTCAGTTTGAATTGAATAAAAGAATATTATTATTATTATTATTATTATTATTATGATTATTATTATGAAGCTCACCTTGTCTGAGTAAAGCAAACATGAGTCAGACACCAGGAAGTCGTGTATGAATGGATCCTCTGAAAGGCAAAGATTTCTCATTCTATTCAGTATTTCAGATAACTGCTTATGACGTCCACACATTTCAAACTATATATTCAAATCTGTTGCAAATTTTGCAAATGAAATCGTCGACCGTTGCTTTTCTTACCTAGAATTTTAAAAGTGCATTAATTCTATATTAAATTTATATTTTTAAGTTTAGTCATTGAATAGAACAAAGTAAACTAGCAAAATGTAAGATTTATTGCTTATAATTCTCTCAGTTAAGTTTAAACTACAAGACTGTCTTTAAATGTGATTCTGAAACTTGTGAGATTAAAAATTCTCCTCTACCTCCTCACTCTGGTCTCTATAGCAACCAGACTCAGATTTCCCTTGACCTATCTCAACAACCCCTCTGACATGACGCAGCACTCGTGAGTAAGCTGGTGCCCTGCACTTAGTTTTAGAGTAGCACTTTAGAAATTTGGTGTGATTATAGTTACGAAAAAAATCAGTCACGAAACAAACTGAGATAAATTAACAATGGTATCTAATACTTTGTTCACAGTTAGTTAACGATGACAAGAATTATAGAACGTCACCTAAAAGCTTGAAGTAGGCAAGAATTTCTCCTCTCGTCACGACATACACCTGGTTAAGATCCTTCTTCAGTCGCTTTGACAGAGAAACGTTTTCAGCAGCATTTTCATTACCAGAATCATCAGATTCCTGTCTTGTTCTTTTCAATAACGCAACCTTCTGATTACAGCTCTTTGCATTAATCACTTTTAAAGTTGACCTCATACGTTCAACAGCCATCAGCTACGAATAACAGAATTATTTTAATTAAAATTTACTTTGAATTATGCTTAAAAATGCAAAAATCAAAGCTAAAATGAAATCCATTGTAAAAATTTGTGGTTTTAAGGTAATCAGGGTTATAAATGAATTTTGAAAAATCGTCATGAAGTATTTTAGGGTCTAAACCATGCAGTGACTTTGAAGTGTGGAGCTTTATAATTACAACAGTATTTTAAAACAAACCTTCGGATTATAGTACCTCTGAATTGTTAAGTGGCCTTTTATAAATATTCGATTACAATTACATAGAAATACAAATACAATACAAATACAATTAGGGGCCTACACAGCTGACCTTAGGGTGCAGATTCCTGTGTACTGCTTCAGAAAGGTGCGAGGACTTGCGCGATTTTAACTGTAGACGAACTTAAGCAATTACTTACATCAGCAAACCTTTAACCAAAACGTAGTAGGCCTATTATTTAATTAAGGTCAATTAATAATTAAAGAAAGCATTTTACCTGGATTAATTATTGTTTCTCTTGACGATCACACGGGGGGTCGGAACCGGCCGCACACAACTTCTGACTTATAAGACGAATATCTTGATTAAATAAAAGTTTTTAGTTTCTAAAGTAATTTAAGCATATATTATTGCATTCTACAATTGAGTTGAGTCGGTAATCAATTAATAAATTAGACATTTATCGCGAAACTTTGAGTTTCGTCCCAAGGAGGAAGAACAAAAAACGCAGCAGCTGCTAATGAGCGCCCCTCTTCTCTCTTCCACTCGACTTTTGTTACTGAAGAAATTTCGTCTGCTCCAGTTTTATAGTGTCGTCTTTATCTGTGCCTCGTTCTTGTCGACCAATCGCAGTCGAGATATTTCATTTGACGTCACTATAAATACATCAAAACTGCTTACGTCATTAGAAGCTGAGCGTGAAAAAATATATAAATATAAGGTACGATGCATAAGTTTTGTAGCGCCTAAAAGTGACAGCGTCAGTAGTTAGCGCTACAAGTTCTTGGTTTCTATAAAAAATTCGTTATTGTTTATATTATATTGCAACTCTTGACTTAACCCTAGGGCTACCAAGCTTTTTTGTAACACGGACTACCAAGGGGGTGGTTACCACCCCCCTGGATTTCGTGTTTGGTTTTACATATCATAACTTGTAATATAGCATTGGATTCAGCATTCATTTCTGCACAGATTGGTATATTTAGTTGTAGATTATGTGAATGCACCTCGAAATTACATCACTTTTAACAACGGAACCCTTTAATTAGCAATATTGTATATTATTGCGTACATTTTGTACTTTTTGGATAAACAAATATAAGATTATGTGTGTTTTGAAACTAATCTATGTATAAAAGATACACAAAATCATCCCTACACATGTTTATATAGTATAAATGTACATCCATACATATATATCCATACATATATATCGGTTTACGTTGTAATGCTGTATTCAGCCATTTTCACACAGATTACGCGTATTATTATTTATTTTGATCACTTCCGGTATTCAAAAGACAAAGATGTAGGTATGCAAATGAAGCCCTTCATTCCCTCTAAAGAATGGTATCTTTGTTTCTCTTCCAGGAAGACAAATGAATACACTACAGACAAAAAACTAAGGGGGAGTCCTTCCATTCAGCCATTTTTCACGCATTTTACGCGTATTATTATTTATTTTGAGCACTTCCGGTTGTCTCAGGTCAACTCAGTGACCATAGAAATGTAGCCCCACATTCCCTCTATAGAATGGTAAAATTTGTGTCTCTTAATATTAAATGACGGATAAGATATAGTCGAAAATCTAGGGGGGTGGTATCCACCCCTGGTGCCTCGGGTATATTGGGTATAACTTTTGAACGGTGTGAGATATCATCTCACATTTTACCTCAAAACGTGTGTAAATGAACCCCCTACAGCTACCTAAAAGGTCAAATTTTTATTCCATACGGAAAAAGTTTGAGATGAAAAAAAGGGGGGGGCAACCACCCCCCCTTGGTAGCCCGAGGGTTAAGTCACAGATTTTCTGGGAGCTCTAATCCTGGAAGCGCATCCGAGTCGTTGTTTTTTAAGGTGACATAATTCCGCAAATCCTCCGTTACCCCACCCTTTTGTACACTTACCACCATCATCTGTCTCAACAGTAAGTCCAGATTACGAGGGCCATTTAATAGACCTGTGACACAAGGTAATTAATCTAGGGACCCTCTCCTTACATCGCCATTCCCTTCCCTTCCCACCATGAAGTGACTTCCACAAATGCGCTGCTTTTAACGGGAAGTAACGCATTACAAATTCTCAGGTTTAGGCTGGGACTATTATTACTGAGTTACTATTAGGCCTACCTTACAAATGACATTACAGTGCCGTGCCATGCAACCATATCTTTCTGTGTTGCAGCCGAGGTTTCATATAATTCGACTAGCTAGGCCTATGCCAGGCTCTGCCGATTTTATAATTTTATGATGTGCACTGAGTCGAATCAGTATCGCAGGTACGAGTCGTACGACACATTGAAACTTCAATCTCCGTATACATATATATCCCGCACTAGTTACAGGCTGTGAATTATCTCGAATCGACAAGTTACTTTACAAATTAATGAAACAATTACATTACAACTTTACAAGCGTAGCCTATTATACATGTATGATGCATTACGCGCGGCAATTCAGAAGCACTCGATAGATGTCACACAAATAGCACTATATAGATGTCGCCCAACATTAAAAAGTTTGTACGGCATGATAAAGCTTTTTATTAGTCGATTGCACGTTATTTTGAGCGTAAAATGATTAAATGAATTTGGATGACTTTGCATGCTATTTGAAACAGGACAAAAGCTCAGTTATATGATCAAAAGAATAACGAGTTATCAATCGCCATTTTAAAGGAGTCGACACTGTCCGATAAGTAAGGTAGCGTATCGTATCTAAAGATTTATATAGCGCCTTCTGAGGGTAAATTAAAGGTATATTGGATGCGTTCTGCATTTAGCATCAGTCACTGATAATTCTGTGTTTCAGCCCTTTTTTCTATCTCTCTGGGTACTCAGTGGGGTAAAGTCGTAGTTTACGTTGCTAAATTATTCTAATGTCTTCAATGCCGTACTTGACGTTGGTAAGTAAGAAGTCTACCTATGTGCATGTTAACTATTATCAATCCACCTTCCATTTCATTAAGAAATTTGTTCATCAATCCAACTTCTATTTAATTTGAAAAATTACTTTTATCAATCCAACTTCTATTTCATGAAAGAAATATTTTTCATCAATGGAACTTTTATTTAAGCAAAGATATATTCTCATGGATCCAGCTTCTATTTACGGAAACAATTATTTTCATCAATCCAGCTTCTATTGAATCGAAAACTTAATTTCATCCATCCAGCTTCTATTTACGGGAAAAATTATTTCCATCAATCTAACTTCAATTTTTAACACAGGAACGTTTTCATCAATCCCACTTCCATTTAGGGAAACAATTTCTGTCAACAATCCATCTTCGATTTTACAGTGACAACATCAAATAATTTAGCAACGTAAACTACGACTTTACCCTCAGTGGTTGGGTTTGCTTCTAAATTCGCCAATGGGGGACAGACACACTAGGCACGAATACGGGTAAACAAGTATGTATGGCAACCAAGGCTTTTTTAATGTGCAGTAACTGTTCTACACAAAAGGTGCAGTTCTAAATGAATTTGTCACATTTGTGCAGCTGTAAAGCATTTTTGTGCAGTTAAAATAGCTAAAAAGGTCATTGTCATCCCATTGGGAATAATTTACCATGGCTTTTTTTAAAAGAGAGAAGGGGTTGTGCAGTTCTAAACATTTCCTTTAAAAAGCCCTGATGGCAAGAGTTGGTATTTAACATGTAACAATCCTATTATGAACCACTTACTTGTAAGTAGGTCGTTTAAGAAATAAAAAATTGTTCACACTGTGATAAATGAAAACATTCTTAGCAATCTTCCAAGTTTTTTGCATGATCATCAAAAAACTTCTGTTGAGCACAATAGTTTTAATTAGGGTTGCCACCCGTCCCGACTTTGTCGGGACAGTCCCGATTTCGATGGAAATGTCCCGTGTCCCGACTTGACCTAGTCGGGACAGCGAAATGTCCCGACTTTCAGATGTGTGACCAAACTAAAAAATGTTTGTGACCAGGGCTTTTTTAGCGTGCAGTTCTACACAATGTGCAGTTGGAAATCAATTTGTGCAACTGTAAAAGCAAAATTGAGGAAAAGTGTCGTTACTACCCCGCCCCCCCCGGTCGTGAACTTTTTCCGTGATTACCCCCCCCCGGCCGGCAACTTTTTCCGTGACTACCCCCCCCCGGTCGTCTTTTAAAGAGGTTATGCAGTTCTAAAAATTCCTTAAAAAAGCCCTGTTCGTGAGCATCGACGTCGATGATTACGAGAAAGTTAAAGTTGCGTCCCGACTTCCTAGTTCGAAAAGGTGGCAACCCTAGTTTTAATCGAACTATTGGTGTGATTGTTGGTAATAAAACCAGCCGTGATGTGGTGCTTCGAGGTATTGCCTCAAGTTCTGTCGAATTTCATGTTTTGCGTGAATCCAAAGTCTAGCTCTCAAGACAAGACTTCTGAAAGCTCTGTTTAGAATATATTACAAGTGTATTTAAGTATTATTTAACTACTGGTATATTTATCAGCTTTCAAAAATTCTTTGAATTTTTGCTGCTGGGAATCTTCGTGATTTGCTGTTAAACATCTGGAAAAATCTTTTGGAATGAAACACGTAAAATTGTACCATCTTGCTGTTTGTAGGTATCATACTGCTGATGATGGGACCTTATTACATTGGCGTGGACGTGGGTACGAGTAGCGTGAGAGCCGCTCTGGTCACGGCAACTGGACAGATTGAGGTTATGTCGACGAAGGCGATATCCATCTGGGAGCCAAAGACTGATTTCTACGAACAGTCATCGGACGAGATTTGGCGTGCAGTCTGCAAAGTCGTCAGGGTTGGTAACAGAGTCTGTGATTTGATTGTCCGAGTGGTCTTCTTAGCGTAATGCAAACCAGAGGTGCAAAAAACCTTTTTTTTCAAAATGAAACGTCTTTTGTTTTTTTTTGTTTTTAAGATTTTCGTATTTCTGATTATTAAACTCATGAAATGGCATGAATATCGTTCAAATTAATCAGATGCATAAATGAAATTAACTAGAACAGTAGAACCATAGAATGTCATGTAACGAAATTTACAAAAGACGATACAACAATTTCCAAAAGAGTTGAAAAGACGCCAGTTTTGGCATTTATAATTTCTAAAAAAAAAAACAAAAAAATCAAATTTTGCAGATTTATAGTCTTTTGAGTTTTTTTAAAAACAAAAACCAAATGCCAAAAAAACCTTTAACAGCCCTGCTGCAAACACTTTGGCCAGTGGGTCCTTCCTTTTAAGCAAGTATTTCAGAGACTCAACAGAACACGCTGTGTTGTAACTCCTCAAAAACATGGTTTTTGAGGAGTTACATCTCTCTTCTTAAAACCTGTTTCTTCTCTCAGGGTTCTCGCACTGGGAGCACTACTGACTGACCAAGTCTGTGAGTGGCGCTATATAAATTACTAATTACATTACATTAATCACTAAGCATCAATCGCTGGTGCTGAACAATTGCGAGTGAAGGACTTGCCCAAAGTCCCGACACAGGAACTGTCTTAGGTGAGGCTCAAACCTGTATTATCTGCATTACAACGCAACTGCTCTGACCAATCAACTACCATGTCCCACCAGTCGGCTACCATGTCGCACCTATTGGTGACCATGTCCCACCAGTGGGCTACCATGTCCTGTCAATCGGCTACCATCTCCTATGAGTTGGCAATCACCTCTGATTTGTTACTCTTGAAATGGCACCATATAAAATTCTTATTACAATTAACTAATGCTTTACATTACTATGCTGCGTTTCTGTTGCAGGATGTGATGCAGAATTTTTCAGCAAGCGAAGTTCACGGAATTGGTTTTGACGCAACGGCTTCTTTGGTTGTAATGGACGGAAAATTCCAATCTGTTGCAGTCAGCGAGGGAGGTAAAGCAAAGGGGGTAAAGCAAAGGGGTAAAGCAAAGGGGTAAAAGCAAAGGGGTAAAGCAAAGGGGTAAAGCAAAGGGGTAAAGCAAAGGGGTAAAGCAAAGGGGTAAAGCAAAGGGGTAAAGCAAAGGGGTAAAGCAAAGGGGTAAAGCAAAGGGGTAAAGCAAAGGGGTAAAGCAAAGGGGTAAAGCAAAGGGGTAAAGCAAAGGGGTAAAGCAAAGGGGTAAAGCAAAGGGGTAAAGCAAAGGGGTAAAGCAAAGGGGTAAAGCAAAGGGGTAAAGCAAAGGGGTAAAGCAAAGGGGTAAAGCAAAGGGGTAAAGCAAAGGGGGTAATAAAGCAAAGGGGTAAAGCCTATTTTGTAAGCGGATGTCTGAATGTTCATTACACAGACCTGTGATGGTAGAGAACAGTTTGGTGAATTGCAACGGCTGATAATAGTAAAATTGAAATATTATGAAAATAGTATTATTTCCCTTGTCTACCCAGGTATGCTGGAACTGTGAGCCTCTGGTTGATGCCTTGTGCATTAGACACTGGAGTGAAAGAAGTTACTATAAACATCAACATTATGAAACGTAGTCAGTTTCAGATGTTATTAATATTCTCTGTACAACTTTTGTCTGCTTTGGGATTACATTTAACTTTGAAACAAATAGTAATAATAGGAACTAGAACCTTTGAAACAAAACAGTAATAATGGCAACTCGAAAATCTGGTATTTAACACCTACATTGGCTTGTGCAACTAACACAAGTAACACATGTGCGTCCTGTTGTGGGATTCCTTTTGAAAGGTGCTATATAAATCTGTTTACATTTACAGGCCTGGTGGCTTCAGCAGAGACTGGCCATTCGAGATGGCCTTTCCTAATTTTTTAATCCCAATGCACCTGGTTGCACCATATAGTTCTGTCCCCTGCCACAGTGCTTTTGCTGGCCGTGCTACTTTTCTACCTCTAAATAAGTGATAGTAACAAAAATGACAATGATTACCGGGTATTATGCATTTATTTAGTGCCACTATCTAATGACGAAGCATTAATCAATGGCGCTTAGCAACTGTGAGTGAAGAACTTGCTCAGGGTTCCCACACCGTTACTGTCTCGGAGAGGAGGCTCGAACCCGTACTCTCCGTGGTACAATTCAATCTGAACATCCATGCCATCTTTTACCTTTCAACGGGAATCCGTTGGTTGGTTCCTTGTGTGTGTGCGTGGGCCCGCCATTGGTGACTCTTCCAGCTTACTGTGCATTGTTTTGCTAACTGATGTAATATATTCGTTCGTAATGACATTTAACATCACATAGGCTAGCACAGAGAGCAGCGCCTCTGAGTAGATACCTTGAAGTGGCACTATATAAATGTTCAATTACATTACAGGGCAAGTGCACTAGCCAATTGGCTGCCATATCCCACAGTATTCTGATGGCAGTATATAAATGTTCAATTACATTGCATTGCATGACAAGGCGAGCGCTCTAACCAATTGGCTGCTATATCCAACGGTATTATGACTGCAATATTTTCTGTGTTGTTCGTAGAGATCAGTGATCATAACGTGATCATGTGGATGGATCACCGTGCCGTCGATCAAGCCAAGCAGATCAATCAGACGCATCACGCGGTGCTACGGAACGTTGGGGGAACCATTTCACCCGAGATGCAGCTGCCGAAGCTCGTCTGGCTCAAACAGGTGGTTCACCTGGTTAATTAAGAAGTTAATGTTCTCTGTTATTAGTTGAATGCCAATTACTGACCCATGCGTTTCATATATCCTGCTGAGATTAAGTTCCCTGAAGAGGTGCTAAAACAAATTCAAGTAATGAATGAATGAAGGAATGAATGAATGCTTATTACTGATCCATGCATTTCATATATCCTGCAATTCTGTAGTTTGCTCTGATCTCTGCTTAAGAGTGGCATGTCTTAGCGCATAGGCAGTGTATTTAATTGTATTAACGTCCACTCTATAAATCTTCTTATAATAATATGAATGATGTCATTGGGCGTTTGCTGTGGTGGGTCCCTCCATTTGGAATGACCTTACCTCACTAAGGGCTAAACTACTGACTGGTTTTTCTTCATCGGTCTCTCATTCTTTAAAGGCGTTTGGGCTTGCTCCCTGGGGTTCCGTGCTGAGAGTTAATTTATGTAGAGCTGCTCCCATACGACAGAACCTCTATGGTGCTGAGCAGTTGTACGGGGACGATCTTTACGCAGTGACCACCTAAGTGGAGGAACCTGTACTATTCATGTCACAGACCAAATGCTCTGTTCATTTTGCTGCCTGGTTTTTACATAAGCTACGGAGGCTGCTGTCTCTTACGATGCTGAGCCCTTGGGCAAACGTTGCAGCATCATCATTTGATGAATTGGTAGAGGGGGTGCCACTGGTTTGTTTTTTACACCCTCGCAGCCATTTTGTCCAGCTATCAACTGTTTTTTTGACTTGCATTTTATTCTTATGCCATGCAGGGATTTTGCAGGGGATTGGATGATATAATGTGACTTATTTCCTCTTGTTTTTTAGAATCTTCCGGACTGTTGGAAAACGTATGGCCATTTTTTCGACCTGCCTGACTTTCTGACATGGAAAGCCTCGGGGAGTCTGTCAAGGTTCGTGACTTTGTCCGACGGTTACGGGGCCATGGCAGAAATTCAGACCTGTCTTTGTTTCAAACTGAATGACTGATAGTTTGCCTCTGATCAAAGCCATTGTAATTGCAATTAGTAACTTACAAAACCGCAAAGCCAATGAATTCTAAGCTTCCAGTTTTGTGTTATGGTTTTCTTAAATTAGCAGCAAGTCAAGTCAAATTCAAAGAGTTCCATCATGTATCATGTAGCAAGACACTTTCTCTTGTAAGACCTCAAATTGTCAAATTCAAATAAGCTGATCATTAATTATTATATATCCAGAATGAATGAGTGAATGAATGAAGGAATGAATGAGTAAGTTGAGTGAATGAATAACGAGTGAGTGATTTGTGCAAATATTGATAAATGTTTTTCTAATGTTTTTCTGTGTCGTAGGTCTCTCTGTTCTCTCGTGTGTAAGTGGACATATCAGGCAGATGCAACTTCTGCCGCCTGGGATGGGAGCGTCTTTCGCGAACTAGGCCTCGAAGATCTCATCGATGGTGACTTTGTAAAGATAGGTAACTGTGTTTACTTTATGATTATTATTATACAGTTATTAAATGCCACAATCTAATGGCCACGCATCAATCACTGGCACTGAGCAATTGTGAGTGAAGGACTTGTTCATGGTCCTTACACTTATATTACTGTCTTGTTCCAATTCACACCATTATTATTATTCTTATCATATCATTATTATATATTATTATTATTATTATTTATTATTATTACTATTATTACTGTTATTATTATTATTCTTATCATCATCATTATTAATATTATTTATTATTATTATTATTATTATTATTATTGTGCATTTATTAAGAACCAGTATTTAATCCAAGCAGGAATCGATATGGTGACAATCATGGTAGTGGTGGCAATCATGGTAATGGTGGTGGTAATGGTAGTGGTGGTGATCATGGTGGTGGTAGTGGTGCAGAGGTCTGGGGCTTGAACATTATCTAATCATTCTGATGCATATCTATCACTAGTTACTATGTTGATGATTCTGAGGTTTTTATTTGTCATTTTCAGGTCAAGAGGTCATGGCCCCTGGGTCGCCATGTGGTCGTGGCTTGACTGCGGAGGCTGCCAGAGAGATGGGGCTTCTGCCAGGAACTCCGATAGCCGCATCCATAATAGACGCCCATGCAGGCGGACTCGGTAAACTTGTACTGCCCGTCTCTCTATGTATCTGTGCCTGTCTGTGTGCCTCTGTATGTGTGTTTCAAGATTGGTCGAGATTTGAAAAAAATTTAATTTAGTGTAAAAAGTTTTTCGATGTCTGATTCTTAGGGACTCTGGGTTGTCAGCCAAAACTTCAGAAGGATGGATGTGTCTTCAAAGATGTTCCAATCACATCTAAGCTGGCTCTGATATGTGGCACATCAACATGTCACATGATTGTAAGTTTATACTGACATATCACATCAGAGTTACACGTGATCATGGGATATGGTCAGATATGTGGCACTTTGACGTGTCACATGATTGTAAGTTTATACTGACATATCACATCAGAGTTACACGTGATCATGGGATATGGTCAGATATGTGGCACTTTGACGTGTCACATGTATGTTTATTTTATGGATCGTATTGGAGTTGCAGTTGATCATAGTTTGGTCTTCAAAGTGACACATCCATATAATCACATGAATGGAAATTTATTTGACGATTTATTAACAGAATTTTGTTTACTGAGAATTTGGGTTGTAAAATTACTGTGATTTGAGATAACTTTGGAACAACCGTCTTTGACTCGCTTTAAGTGCAGTCCTTGGAATTTAGTGTCATATTCTGTATGTATTTAGGACATTTATATAGAACCACATGCAATGTAACAATCCATGATGGATGATTTTTGTTACTGGATGTCAGTGCCTCAGTGGTTAGTATGCTTGGCTGTCAACTGAGGATGGGGTTCAAATCTCTGCCAAGGCTGAAAGTTTTTTTAGACTTGTGCTCCACTAAATATAATCCAATCTAAATCAAATCCTTCCAAAATATAATCCAATCTAAATCAAATCCTGTTATAATCAAATCATGTTGTAATATAATCCAATCTAAATCAAATCCTGTTATAATCAAATCATGTTGTAATATAATCCAATCTAAATCAAATCCTGTTATAATCAAATCATGTTGTAATATAATCCAATCTAAATCAAATCCTGTTATAATCAAATCATGTTGTAATATAATCCAATCTAAATCAAATCCTTCCAAAATATAATCCAATCTAAATCAAATCCTGTTATAATCAAATCATGTTGTAATATAATCCAATCTAAATCAAATCCTGTTATAATCAAATCATGTTGTAATATAATCCAATCTAAATCAAATCCTGTTATAATCAAATCATGTTGTAATATAATCCAATCTAAATCAAATCCTGTTATAATCAAATCATGTTGTAATATAATCCAATCTAAATCAAATCCTGTTATAATCAAATCATGTTGTAATATAATCCAATCTAAATCAAATCCTGTTATAATCAAATCATGTTGTAATATAATCCAATCTAAATCAAATCCTGTTATAATCAAATCATGTTGTAATATAATCCAATCTAAATCAAATCCTGTTATAATCAAATCATGTTGTAATATAATCCAATCTAAATCAAATCCTTCCATAATCTAAATCAAATCCAATCTAATCAAATCATGTTGTAATATAATCCAATCTAAATCAATCCTGTTAAATCAAATCATGTTGTAATATAATCCAATCTAAATCAAATCCTGTTATAATCAAATCATGTTGTAATATAATCCAATCTAAATCAAATCCTGTTATAATCAAATCATGTTGTAATATAATCCAATCTAAATCAAATCCTGTTATAATCAAATCATGTTGTAATATAATCCAATCTAAATCAAATCCTGTTATAATCAAATCATGTTGTAATATAATCCAATCTAAATCAAATCCTGTTATAATCAAATCATGTTGTAATATAATCCAATCTAAATCAAATCCTGTTATAATCAAATCATGTTGTAATATAATCCAATCTAAATCAAATCCTGTTATAATCAAATCATGTTGTAATATAATCCAATCTAAATCAAATCCTGTTATAATCAAATCATGTTGTAATATAATCCAATCTAAATCAAATCCTGTTATAATCAAATCATGTTGTAATATAATCCAATCTAAATCAAATCCTGTTATAATCAAATCATGTTGTAATATAATCCAATCTAAATCAAATCCTTCCAAAATATAATCCAATCTAAATCAAATCCTGTTATAATCAAATCATGTTGTAATATAATCCAATCTAAATCAAATCCTGTTATAATCAAATCATGTTGTAATATAATCCAATCTAAATCAAATCCTGTTATAATCAAATCATGTTGTAATATAATCCAATCTAAATCAAATCCTGTTATAATCAAATCATGTTGTAATATAATCCAATCTAAATCAAATCCTGTTATAATCAAATCATGTTGTAATATAATCCAATCTAAATCAAATCCTGTTATAATCAAATCATGTTGTAATATAATCCAATCTAAATCAAATCCTGTTATAATCAAATCATGTTGTAATATAATCCAATCTAAATCAAATCCTGTTATAATCAAATCATGTTGTAATATAATCCAATCTAAATCAAATCCTGTTATAATCAAATCATGTTGTAATATAATCCAATCTAAATCAAATCCTGTTATAATCAAATCATGTTGTAATATAATCCAATCTAAATCAAATCCTGTTATAATATAATCCAATCTAAATCAAATCCTGTTATAATCAAATCATGTTGTAATATAATCCAATCTAAATCAAATCCTGTTATAATCAAATCATGTTGTAATATAATCCAATCTAAATCAAATCCTTCCAAAATATAATCCAATCTAAATCAAATCCTGTTATAATCAAATCCTGTTGTAATATAATCCAATCTAAATCAAATCCTGTTATAATCAAATCATGTTGTAATATAATCCAATCTAAATCAAATCCTGTTATAATCAAATCATGTTGTAATATAATCCAATCTAAATCAAATCCTGTTATAATCAAATCATGTTGTAATATAATCCAATCTAAATCAAATCCTGTTATAATCAAATCATGTTGTAATATAATCCAATCTAAATCAAATCCTGTTATAATCAAATCATGTTGTAATATAATCCAATCTAAATCAAATCCTGTTATAATCAAATCATGTTGTAATATAATCCAATCTAAATCAAATCCTGTTATAATCAAATCATGTTGTAATATAATCCAATCTAAATCAAATCCTGTTATAATCAAATCATGTTGTAATATAATCCAATCTAAATCAAATCCTGTTATAATCAAATCATGTTGTAATATAATCCAATCTAAATCAAATCCTGTTATAATCAAATCATGTTGTAATATAATCCAATCTAAATCAAATCCTGTTATAATCAAATCATGTTGTAATATAATCCAATCTAAATCAAATCCTGTTATAATCAAATCATGTTGTAATATAATCCAATCTAAATCAAATCCTGTTATAATCAAATCATGTTGTAATATAATCCAATCTAAATCAAATCCTGTTATAATCAAATCATGTTGTAATATAATCCAATCTAAATCAAATCCTGTTATAATCAAATCATGTTGTAATATAATCCAATCTAAATCAAATCCTGTTATAATCAAATCATGTTGTAATATAATCCAATCTAAATCAAATCCTGTTATAATCAAATCATGTTGTAATATAATCCAATCTAAATCAAATCCTGTTATAATCAAATCATGTTGTAATATAATCCAATCTAAATCAAATCCTGTTATAATCAAATCATGTTGTAATATAATCCAATCTAAATCAAATCCTGTTATAATCAAATCATGTTGTAATATAATCCAATCTAAATCAAATCCTGTTATAATCAAATCATGTTGTAATATAATCCAATCTAAATCAAATCCTGTTATAATCAAATCATGTTGTAATATAATCCAATCTAAATCAAATCCTGTTATAATCAAATCATGTTGTAATATAATCCAATCTAAATCAAATCCTGTTATAATCAAATCATGTTGTAATATAATCCAATCTAAATCAAATCCTGTTATAATCAAATCATGTTGTAATATAATCCAATCTAAATCAAATCCTGTTATAATCAAATCATGTTGTAATATAATCCAATCTAAATCAAATCCTGTTATAATCAAATCATGTTGTAATATAATCCAATCTAAATCAAATCCTGTTATAATCAAATCATGTTGTAATATAATCCAATCTAAATCAAATCCTGTTATAATCAAATCATGTTGTAATATAATCCAATCTAAATCAAATCCTTCCAAAATATAATCCAATCTAAATCAAATCCTGTTATAATCAAATCATGTTGTAATATAATCCAATCTAAATCAAATCCTGTTATAATCAAATCATGTTGTAATATAATCCAATCTAAATCAAATCCTGTTATAATCAAATCATGTTGTAATATAATCCAATCTAAATCAAATCCTGTTATAATCAAATCATGTTGTAATATAATCCAATCTAAATCAAATCCTTCCAAAATATAATCCAATCTAAATCAAATCCTGTTATAATCAAATCATGTTGTAATATAATCCAATCTAAATCAAATCCTGTTATAATCAAATCATGTTGTAATATAATCCAATCTAAATCAAATCCTGTTATAATCAAATCATGTTGTAATATAATCCAATCTAAATCAAATCCTTCCAAAATATAATCCAATCTAAATCAAATCCTGTTATAATCAAATCATGTTGTAATATAATCCAATCTAAATCAAATCCTTCCAAAATATAATCCAATCTAAATCAAATCCTGTTATAATCAAATCATGTTGTAATATAATCCAATCTAAATCAAATCCTGTTATAATCAAATCATGTTGTAATATAATCCAATCTAAATCAAATCCTTCCAAAATATAATCCAATCTAAATCAAATCCTGTTATAATCAAATCATGTTGTAATATAATCCAATCTAAATCAAATCCTTCCAAAATATAATCCAATCTAAATCAAATCCTGTTATAATCAAATCATGTTGTAATATAATCCAATCTAAATCAAATCCTGTTATAATCAAATCATGTTGTAATATAATCCAATCTAAATCAAATCCTGTTATAATCAAATCATGTTGTAATATAATCCAATCTAAATCAAATCCTGTTATAATCAAATCATGTTGTAATATAATCCAATCTAAATCAAATCCTGTTATAATCAAATCATGTTGTAATATAATCCAATCTAAATCAAATCCTGTTATAATCAAATCATGTTGTAATATAATCCAATCTAAATCAAATCCTGTTATAATCAAATCATGTTGTAATATAATCCAATCTAAATCAAATCCTTCCAAAATATAATCCAATCTAAATCAAATCCTGTTATAATCAAATCATGTTGTAATATAATCCAATCTAAATCAAATCCTGTTATAATCAAATCATGTTGTAATATAATCCAATCTAAATCAAATCCTGTTATAATCAAATCATGTTGTAATATAATCCAATCTAAATCAAATCCTTCCAAAATATAATCCAATCTAAATCAAATCCTGTTATAATCAAATCATGTTGTAATATAATCCAATCTAAATCAAATCCTTCCAAAATATAATCCAATCTAAATCAAATCCTGTTATAATCAAATCATGTTGTAATATAATCCAATCTAAATCAAATCCTGTTATAATCAAATCATGTTGTAATATAATCCAATCTAAATCAAATCCTTCCAAAATATAATCCAATCTAAATCAAATCCTGTCTATAATCAAATCATGTTGTAATATAATCCAATCTAAATCAAATCCTGTTATAATCAAATCATGTTGTAATATAATCCAATCTAAATCAAATCCTGTTATAATCAAATCATGTTGTAATATAATCCAATCTAAATCAAATCCTGTTATAATCAAATCATGTTGTAATATAATCCAATCTAAATCAAATCCTGTTATAATCAAATCATGTTGTAATATAATCCAATCTAAATCAAATCCTGTTATAATCAAATCATGTTGTAATATAATCCAATCTAAATCAAATCCTGTTATAATCAAATCATGTTGTAATATAATCCAATCTAAATCAAATCCTGTTATAATCAAATCATGTTGTAATATAATCCAATCTAAATCAAATCCTGTTATAATCAAATCATGTTGTAATATAATCCAATCTAAATCAAATCCTGTTATAATCAAATCATGTTGTAATATAATCCAATCTAAATCAAATCCTGTTATAATCAAATCATGTTGTAATATAATCCAATCTAAATCAAATCCTGTTATAATCAAATCATGTTGTAATATAATCCAATCTAAATCAAATCCTGTTATAATCAAATCATGTTGTAATATAATCCAATCTAAATCAAATCCTGTTATAATCAAATCATGTTGTAATATAATCCAATCTAAATCAAATCCTGTTATAATCAAATCATGTTGTAATATAATCCAATCTAAATCAAATCCTGTTATAATCAAATCATGTTGTAATATAATCCAATCTAAATCAAATCCTGTTATAATCAAATCATGTTGTAATATAATCCAATCTAAATCAAATCCTGTTATAATCAAATCATGTTGTAATATAATCCAATCTAAATCAAATCCTGTTATAATCAAATCATGTTGTAATATAATCCAATCTAAATCAAATCCTTCCAAAATATAATCCAATCTAAATCAAATCCTGTTATAATCAAATCATGTTGTAATATAATCCAATCTAAATCAAATCCTGTTATAATCAAATCATGTTGTAATATAATCCAATCTAAATCAAATCCTGTTATAATCAAATCATGTTGTAATATAATCCAATCTAAATCAAATCCTTCCAAAATATAATCCAATCTAAATCAAATCCTGTTATAATCAAATCATGTTGTAATATAATCCAATCTAAATCAAATCCTGTTATAATCAAATCATGTTGTAATATAATCCAATCTAAATCAAATCCTGTTATAATCAAATCATGTTGTAATATAATCCAATCTAAATCAAATCCTGTTATAATCAAATCATGTTGTAATATAATCCAATCTAAATCAAATCCTGTTATAATCAAATCATGTTGTAATATAATCCAATCTAAATCAAATCCTGTTATAATCAAATCATGTTGTAATATAATCCAATCTAAATCAAATCCTTCCAAAATATAATCCAATCTAAATCAAATCCTGTTATAATCAAATCATGTTGTAATATAATCCAATCTAAATCAAATCCTTCCAAAATATAATCCAATCTAAATCAAATCCTGTTATAATCAAATCATGTTGTAATATAATCCAATCTAAATCAAATCCTGTTATAATCAAATCATGTTGTAATATAATCCAATCTAAATCAAATCCTTCCAAAATATAATCCAATCTAAATCAAATCCTGTTATAATCAAATCATGTTGTAATATAATCCAATCTAAATCAAATCCTTCCAAAATATAATCCAATCTAAATCAAATCCTGTTATAATCAAATCATGTTGTAATATAATCCAATCTAAATCAAATCCTGTTATAATCAAATCATGTTGTAATATAATCCAATCTAAATCAAATCCTGTTATAATCAAATCATGTTGTAATATAATCCAATCTAAATCAAATCCTGTTATAATCAAATCATGTTGTAATATAATCCAATCTAAATCAAATCCTGTTATAATCAAATCATGTTGTAATATAGCTCCAATCTAAATTTAATAGAAAAACAACTTGATTAATGTTACATGATTAATATAACTTGGGTTAATTTAACAGAAATAACAACTTTTTGTCAATGTTACATGATTAACTAAGAAATGCTTAATTTAATGGTTAGCACAACTTGTGTGATTAAAGTAAAACTGATTGGCATAATGTAACTGGAGTGAAAGCGATTAACTTAACGTGATGAATTTAACATGATTATTTTTATCTTGTGTCAGTTGGACCCTCATCATTGGCTGCCATCCGGCCCGTGACTGGGTGACTGATGATGCAGAACAGCGGTATGGCACTCCTTATCCTTGTGTTTTTGTTAAGAGGATGTTGGTTAGGGTGGTCCTTATTTTTAAACTTTCAAAATTCCACCGTCCCACCCTCCAAATAGGTTCTCCCTTGGTAGAAACTACTTGGTATAAAATTTCTTTAATATTGGTCAATGTTTAGGGTATGCTCAATCCACTTGAAATTTTTGCTTATTTCCTGCAATCGCACAAACAAAAGGCTTCCGATATGATATGATCAATCATTCGAATGCAGTGCAGTAGTGTAAATGGTCAAGCACAATAGCGCATTCTACTACGTGTAGTTCATAGTACAGATCCATTCTGCTCTTTGAGTCCAGTCCCAGCAGTGTGGTACGAAGCAGAAGCGAGACCCTGGAGGACAGTAGCATTGTGGCTATCGTGGTACAGCTTGCGGTGTTCCTTGATGACAAGAAGAGCAAATTGAGCTGCCCCTCATCTTTTGTCAGCAAATCATTGTATTCTTGCATCAGTGCCACCCCTCGTTCTGCAGTATCGTCAACAACACGAAGCTCGAACACCGTCTTCTGCTTGAGGATAGTCTGGATTTGTCAGCAAGACCTCCGGGTTGACTTCCAGGAAGGAATCTGGCAGGTCAAGATTCTTGAAGAAATTACGCGTGTTTGCGTGTTCGCGGTCACAAATCACATAATCTTAATTCTGGAACCTTGGACTGGTCCAGAGAAATAAGGTTTGGAGGATCCTCCTTTCCTTCCTGACTGAGTCCTTCCACCATTGTTCTTACTCGACTACATTGGTCAAAGAAGGCTTATGCTATCAGCTATTTAGATACCAAAGCTGCCCACACTACTTCAGAACACCCTTGGATGCTGGCGAGTCAAATGTCGTGAGTAGTTTCAATTGTTTCAAGTCACTAGTAGGAGGTCACCCTCCTTTAACATATTCATTAATTTGTTTGTTGTACGACTGCATCAACTTGATATACGATGTCACATCAACTCGCTATTTATTGGCTGCCTGCTCTACGCACCTACAACCCGTTGCATTGTAATGGTTAAAATATCTGACAAGTTGCAATGCATTTCCAATGGAGTACCGTAGTTAATAGCTAGTTATTCATTATCAAAAAGGTTCTAATTATCAATTATTAAGCTATTTCAGCAAAGAAAAGACAAAGATATGAAAAATTGAATAGAATGCACTTTACATCTGAGTATATAGTATATTCTTTAGCCTTGAGCCCCATGTACTTATTGGGATAGAAACTTTTTAACCATTGGCAATTTCGCATAGTTATACTTTTGTATAGCATCACAAAGAAGTGGATTGAGCATACCCTAAATGTGCACCAATCACAACCATTTTTGGCAGCAATAAGTTTCTACTGGAGGAGTATCAGATGAGAGGGTGGGAGCCAGTAAAAGATTTTAAAAATTTGTCCCATGTTGCTAAGGACCACCCTAATGTTGGTGGTAGATGCACTGGTGAAGTTGGTGATGGTGGTGCATGTATGCTTGTATCAGAGATGGAGTAACTAATCAGTGAGATTCTAATCGATTAGGAAATTAGACAAACAGCTAATTCTAATCAATTAGCTGCAAGATTTTACTAAATTCTAATTCTAATCGATTAGCAATTTAAATAAACAATTAGCTAATCAATTAGAAATTTTAGACAAACTCCCAATTCTATTCGATTAGCTGCAAGATTTTGCTAATTCTAATTCTAATCATTTAATTTTAGCAAAATTTCAGTAGCTAATTCTAATTCTAATCAATAAGCAATTTATTCTAATCAGTTAGCTAATCGATTAGACATTTTTTTTTAGATAAACAGCTAATTCTAATTCTAATCTATTAGCTACAAGATTTTGCTAATTCTAATTCTAATCGGAGTTAACAATTTAACTAATTTCATTGTGCTCATCTTTGGTAATTGGTATTATGAGAACACTTCATACAAAGCATTTTAAGTAAAGTCTAACAAAAGCGCTGTGCCTATGACTATCCAAGAGATCTAAACAAGCGTGTTTTAAGACAGTTAGACAATGTATACGGCTCAGCCAGGAAAAGTACTTAAGTGCAGTGGCAGACTGTTCTTGGAGGAGAGTACCACACACAAGAAGCACAATGGACTTGAGTTGAAGTGCAACCGAGGTGGCATCTGCATATCTCCACGGGCACGCAGAGTGCAACGATTGCCGAGTCCATCTTACTTGAGACTGGAATACTGAGCTCTCTGATGTATGCCAGAGCAGTGCCAACAATTGAGGCACGTGTCAACATGTCTCATATGCAATGCTCTCCGCAGCAGGAAGCCAGTGGAGAGTATTATCTCGCATATAATCAGTTATATGCTAATACTTTGGCTTCTATGACTCAGGCAGCGCATTAAGGGCGTGTTTGAATGTGGCACATCAGTCTTGAACTTTGGCAGTCTTGCTCATGGTGGTGGCAGTGGTAGAAGTCAGTAACAGGTGGTGGTGGCCATGGTGTGTTCAGGTAGAGATGTGGGTGGTAGAAGTGGTAGAGAGGTGGTGCTTTATGATCAGATGTGTGGGTGGTAGATCATGTGGTGATGATGTTTGTTTAGTCTTTGTAGCCAGATCCATGTTCAATTTCTGTGCTCAATGAATTATAGTCAGTCTGGAGTCAGATCCTTATTTATAGTCAGATCGTGTTTGTAGTATGGTCAGTCTAGATCAGATCATGTAGTCAGGTCGTGTTTGTGTGTAGTCAGTCTCAAGTCAGATCACTTGATTTATGATCCAAGTCGTGTTTGTGGTATAGTCAGTCTGGAGTCAGATCCTGTTTATGATCCAGATCGTGTTTGTGTATGGTCAGTCTGGAGTCAAGATCATAATTTATGATCCAGATCGTGTTTGTGTGTAGTCAGTCACAAGTCAGATCTGTTATAATCCGTCATGTTGTAATATAATCCAATCTAAATCAAATCCTGTTATAATCAAATCATGTTTGTAATATAATCCAATCTAAATCAAATCCTGTTATAATCAAATCATGTTGTAATATAATCCAATCTAAATCAAATCCTGTTATAATCAAATCATGTTGTAATATAATCCAATCTAAATCAAATCCTTCCAAAATATAATCCAATCTAAATCAAATCCTGTTATAATCAAATCATGTTGTAATATAATCAAATCTAAATCAACTCCTGTTATTATAATCAAATCATGTTGTAATATAATCAATCTAAATCAAATCACTGTTATAATCAAGATCGTGTTTGATATAGTCCAGTCACAAGATCAAGGTCATTCCAAAATATGATCCAATCAAAGTCAAGATCCTGTTATAATCAAATCATGTTTGTAAATATAATCCAATCTAAATCAAATCCTGTTATAATCAAATCATGTTGTAATATAATCCAATCTAAATCAAATCCTGTTATAATCAAATCATGTTGTAATATAATCAATCTAAATCAAATCCTGTTATAATCAAGATCATGTTTGTAATATAATCCAATCTAAATCAAATCCTGTTATAATCAAATCGTGTTGTATTATGATCCCGATGCAAATCCAAATCCTGTTTATGATCAAAATCATGTGTTTGTAATATAATCCCAGTCACAAATCTAAATCCTTCCAAAATATTATCCAATCTAAATCAAATCCTGTTATAATCAAATCATGTTGTAATATAATCCAATCTAAATCAAATCCTTCAAAAATATAATCCAATCTAAATCAAATCCTGTTATAATCAAATCATGTTGTAATATAATCAAATCTAAATCAAATCCTGTTATAATCAAATCATGTTGTAATATAATCCAATCTAAATCAAATCCTTCCAAAATATAATCCAATCTAAATCAAATCCTGTTATAATCAAATCATGTTATAATCAAATCATGTCTGAATCAAATCCTGTCTCAGTGTAATCCAGTCTAAATCTAAATGCATCCAAATGAAATCTTTGATTGGTGTGTTTGGTTTTAAGGTGAGCAAGGAACCGGTGTTTGTGAAAGGCGTTTGGGGTCCTTACTACTCAGCCATGGTTCCTCGTCTCTGGCTTAACGAAGGAGGTCAGAGTGCAACGGGTAAACTGGTCAGTTCTTCTATGACCCTTGAACTATGATCCCACGTATGAATGAGTTCTCATTATGATCAACATAACACAGAAAACAGTATGATTAACGTAACATGATTAACATAGCTTCATTAATTTAATAAGAAAAACAACTTGATTAATGTTACATGATTAATATAACTTGGTTAATTTAACAGAAATAACAACTTTGTCAATGTTACATGATTAACTAAGAAATGCTTAATTTAATGATTAGCACAACTTGTGTGATTAAAGTAAACTGATTGGCATAATGTAACTAGAGTGAAGCGATTAACTTAACGTGATGAATTTAACATGATTATTTTTTATCTTGTGTCAGTTGGACCACATCATTGGCTGCCATCCGGCCCGTGACTGGGTGACTGATGATGCAGAACGGCGGTATGGCACTCCTTATCCTTGTGTTTTTTGTTAAGAGGATGTTGGTTAGGGTGGTCCTTATTTTTAAACTTTCAAAATTCCACCGTCCCACCCTCCAAATAGGTTCTCCCTTGGTAGAAACTACTTGGTATAAAATTTCTTTAATATTGGTCAATGTTTAGGGTATGCTCAATCCACTTGAAATTTTTGCTTATTTCCTGCAATCGCACAAACAGAAGGCTTCCGATATGATATGATCAATCATTCGAATGCAGTGCAGTAGTGTAAATGGTCAAGCACAATAGCGCATTCTGTTAAGTGTAGTTCATAGTACAGATGAGTCCAGTCCCAGCAGTGTGGTATGAAGCAGAAGCGAGACCCTGGAGGACAGTAGCATTGTGGCTATCGTGGTACAGCTTGCGGTGTTCCTTGGTGACAAGAAGAGCAAATTGAGCTGCCCCTCATCTTTTGTCAGCAAATCATTGTATTCTTGCATCAGTGACACCCCTCGTTCTGCAGTATCATCATCAACACGAAGCTCGAGCACCGTCTTCTGCTTGAGGATAGTCTGGATTTGTCAGCAAGACCTCCGGGTTGACTTCCAGGAAGGAACCTGGCAGGTCAATAATCTTGAAGAAATTACGCGTGTTCGCGGTCATGAAATCACGTAGTCTTAATTCTGGAATCTTGGACTGGTCCAGAGAAATAAGGTATGGAGGATATTCCTTTCCTTCCTGACTGAGTCTTTCCACCATTGTTCTTACTCGACTACATTGGTCAAAGAAGGCTTATGCTATCAGCTATTTAGATACCAAAGCTGCCCACACTACTTCAGAACACCCTCGTCGTCTTTTCCTACTTGCTTATATATTTGCTGTTTAACGATGCTGTGTCATAACAAAGATGATTAGTGTCGCCCTCCTCCTTTCTCCAAGCTTGGAACTGGCACTACCACAAGTAGGGTAGTGGCGGAGATATACGATGTCACATCAACTTGCTATTTATTGGCTGCCTGCTCTACACACCTACAACCCGTTGCATTGTAATGGTTAAAATATCTGACAAGTTGCGATGCATTTCCAATGGAGTACCGTAGTTAACAGCTGGTTATTCATTATTAAAAAGGTTCTAATTATCAATAATTAAGCTATTTCAGCAAAGAAAAGACAAAGATATGAAAAATTGAATAGAATACACTTTACATCTGAGTATATAGTATATTCTTTAGCCTTGAGTTCCATGTACTTATTGGGATAGAAACTTTTTAACCATTGGCAATTTCGCATAGTTATGCTTTTGTATAGCATCACAAAGAAGTGGTTTGAGCATACCCTAAACGTGCACCAATCACAACCATTTTTTGGAAGCAATACAAAGAAGTGGTTTGAGCATACCCTAAACGTGCACCAATCACAACCATTTTTTGGAAGCAATAACTTTCTACTAGAGGAGTATCAGATGAGAGGGTGGGAGCCAGTAAAAGATTTTAAAAAATTTGTCCCGTGTTGCTAAGGACCACCCTAATGTTGGTGGTAGATGCACTGGTGAAGTTGGTGATGGTGGTGCATGTATGCTTGTATCAGAGATGGGTAACTAATCAGTGAGATTCTAATCGATTAGGAAATTAGACAAACAGCTAATTCTAATCAATTAGCTGCAAGATTTTACTAAATTCTAATTCTAATCGATTAGCAATTTAAATAAACAATTAGCTAATCAATTAGAAATTTTTAGACAAACTCCCAATTCTATTCGATTAGCTGCAAGATTTTGCTAATTCTAATTCTAATCATTTAATTTTAGCAAAATTTCAGTAGCTAATTCTAATTCTAATCAATAAGCAATTTAATTAATCAGTTAGCTAATCGATTAGACATTTTTAGATAAACAGCTAATTCTAATTCTAATCTATTAGCTACAAGATTTTGCTAATTCTAATTCTAATCGGTTAACAATTTAACTAATTTCATTGTGCTCATCTTTGGTAATTGGTATGTAATGAGAACACTTCATACAAAGCATTTTAAGTAAAGTCTAACAAAAGCGCTGTGCCTATGATTAGCTAATTGATTAGACATTTTTAAACAAACCTAATTCTAATCTATTCACTACAAGATTTTGCTAATTTTAATTCTTATCAGTTAACAATTTAAACTAATTTAATTGTGCTCAACTTTTAGTATGTATGAGAACAGTTAATGCAACACATTTTAAGTAACTCGAAAGCTCTTTACCTATGACTATCTAATAAATAGGTCTAAACAAGTGCATTATGAAGACAGTTAGCAAAATGTCTGCTGCACAGTGTGAAAGGCAACAGTACATAAGTGCAGTGGCAGACTGTTCCAGTAGGACGGTCCAACACACGAGAAGGCATGATGAGCTCGAGTTGAAGTGCGATGAGGTGGCACCTGCATATCGCCATGGGCCACAGAGTGCAACGATGACTGACACATCTGACTTGACACTGGAACACACAGCTGTCTTATGTGGTTGAAGTGGTAGAGAGGTGGTTGCAGTTTTGGTGGTAGAGAGGTGTGCAGTGGTGGCAGTGGTAGAGAGGTGTGTGGTGGCAGTGTGTTCAGGTAGAGATGTTGGGTGGTAGAAGTGGTAGAGAGGTGGTGATGGTGGTTGCTAGAGAGGTGTGTGGGTGGTAGACATGTGGTGATAATGTTTGTTTTCTTTGTAGCCAGATCCACGTTCATTCCGTGCTCAACGAAGTCCTAGAATTCATGGTCAAACGAGACAACGTTAGATCCGTGAGCACCCTCACCCACGACTTCCACGTCTGGCCGGACTACCATGGCAACCGGTCACCTCTGGCCGACCCAGATTCACGTGGCATGGTACGTAATGAAGGAAACGCAGAATCAGAACAAACGAGCGAAATCTCTTTATACGTGGTATTACCACTGCACTTTTGAGAGATTCATACAAATATGCTGTACAAAACCCATAGATACCTAACTTCTCTAATATTATTATTATGCATTTATTAAATGTTACTCTCTAATGACCAAGCATCAATTGATGGCACTGAGCAATTGTGAGTGAAGGACTTGCTCAAGGTCCCTACAATTGAATGGAACAAAATTGTCCATGGTCCAACCGATCCTTGGATCGACGACGGTTGAGGATATAAAAAGATTTACTTCATTCATTCATTCAAAGATTTATATAGCACCTCTTCAAGGACACTATTCAGAGGTGCTCCCGACTCCAGCATGGCCAAAAAGAACAGTTTTAAGGTTAATATATGATCTTTCAGACGAAGTTCTGGGAAGGAGGCTTATCCAGTGTAGCTCCATGGGAACTGTCTGGCATACCACTGAGCAAGCACTGAACGGCACCTGAGTTCAAGCATAGATTAGTTTGATTAGTTTGCTCTTGGAAGAGGTGCTATATAAATGTTCAATTACAATTGGAAGACATTTTAACTTTGAATTGTTTTGCTTTTGTTGTTGTAGGTGTCTGGTCTTCGTCTGTCGTCTGGAACGGAGGATCTGGCGCTCCACTACTTGGCCACAATGCAGGCACTCGTCGTGAGTATTCGCCCCATCTCCACACCTCTCATTCTGTACTTATGTATGGACGTGTGGATTTATATATGTACGTATGTATAATTATATGGATGGATGTGTGTGTTTGTTTGTATGTGTGCGGATGTATTTATGTGTGTTTGTATGTATATATGTGCCGTGTTTATGTGTGTAGATGTTTGTGTGTATTCTGTATGCATGTATGTTTGTCAGAGATGGGCATGATTAGTTAAATTGCTAATCAATTAGAAGTTAGAATTAGCTGTTTGTATAAAAATGTCTAATTGATTAGCTAATCAATTGGTTAAATTCGCTAATTAATTAGAATTAGCCACTGAAATTTGTTAATCGATTAGAATTAGCAAAATCTTGTAGCTAATCAATTAGACTTAGAATTTACTGTTTATCTAATCGATTAGCTAATCGATTAGAATTTAATCAATTAGTTACCCATCTCTGATGTATGTTTTATGCATTTTAATATGTATGAATGCTATGTAATTATGATATGATTATGGCATAATTTTGGTATGATTATGATACGATTATTACACTGTTATGATATGCTTATGTTATGATTATGATATGATTTTGTTGTCATTTTGACTCTTAGACTTGTTTTGTCATTTGCACTCTATAGTACGGTACAAAGCACATCATCGAGACGATGAAGTTGGCCGGTCATTCGGTTGAAATGGTTTACTTTTGTGGAGGTCTCGTCAACAATCGCTTGTTCGTCCAACTGCACGCAGACATCCTTGGTAGGACATTCCACCGCTCTCCGGTTTCTGAAATTTTCTGCGTATGTGGTGTAAATGTCTCCCACGTGCTGAACAGGCAGCTGTTCATGACAGTGTGGCATCTCGACCGATTGTGACTGTAAATCGTAAGCTTTGAATTTCTAAAGCGCTACTCTGTGGCTATGGTGAGCACAGAGCTTATTCACGAGTGTTGTGTCAAAGGGGTTGTCCTGAGATGTTGTCCAGTGAAGAGCCGAGTCCAGTTGTCATGGAGACAAGAGAGGAAGCAGAGCGGATGTTCAGACATTTTTTGTTGAGGACGAGAAAGCTTGGGAGGCGGAGATCGGATGGTTCTTTGGTGGGAATTCGAAGAAAGAGGCCTGGGAGGTTATGTATGGAGTGGAAAGCCTTGGTTTAGCGGTATGTTCTATGCTTTTGTAACCGGAGGGTCGCAGGTTCGAATCTACCTCAAGCCACTGGACAACCTTGGACAAGTTGCTTAACCACAGTTGTCTGTGAGGAAGGCAACGGGAAGCCACCTCACTCATCCCCAGGTGGCATAGAATAGAGTAAAAGCTAATGGACCTGCCTTCGGGCAGAGAACTCTTCATCATCATCATCATCATGTGTGTATGTATGTATGTGGAAGGTGACAACTTGACATGTGAAAAACGAGGATATAATATAAGACTTTTGTATAAAGTATCACCTTCAGCTAGGAGTTTAGGTACAAGAGATTAAGGTACGATTAGGCACGTGGGTATGACTAAGAGGTATGTTGTCTTGTATGTTTTAGACGTGCCTGTTGTTCTTCCGGAGACAAAGGATTCCGTTCTTTTGGGTGCCGCCATTTTGGCAGCGTCTGCTTCGCATGACTTTGCAACGATTGAAGTAATTATCTGTGTTTTTGAACAGTTCTTTAAAGGCTCGATGTAATGCATACAGGTAGACACACCGCTATGTGAACCAATCAATGAGAATTTATATAGCGCCCTGTAAAGATCCCAAGCTTCAGAGGTGCTCTCTGTCTACCCAGGCCATGTGTAGTTATGTGGACAGGGTCGTAGAGATAGTTGATGAAAACTGGAGAACAGTTTAGGAGGTGTCGTAGAATCTCCTTGAGGTACCCCCGTAATCCTCAGAAATTTTCAACTCTAGCTCAATCATCTGCCGAAGTGAAACCCCACCAGGAAGGAGCAGCATACATTATTCAGCCATGTGGTGGCGCGATGTAACATACATACATGCATATCAACCAATATAATTGTCATTTATATAGCACCCCTTCAAAATCCCTGCTCAGAGAGCTCCTGACAAGGGCCAAGTGGAAAAAAGCTGTCTTCAGTAGTTGGTGAAACTGAGAACAGTTTGGAGGTGGTGTATAGCCAAGGGAAGCCTGTTCCAGGTTGTTGGACCAACCAGAGAAGGAATGACTGCATTGTCGCAGATATATTCATATGTATAACATAATAGAGCGCGGTGGTGTAGAGGTATGTTCAACCGGAGGGTTTCGGGTTCGAATCCACCTCAAGGGGTATATTTGGTGCCTTGCATACGGAGGGCCTGCGGGTTCGAATCCACTCAAGCTGCCGTGTAAGAACCCTGGGCAAGTCCTTCACTCAGGCATTTCATGCGCTCGGCGTGAAACTCCGATGCAACAGTCCACTAAGTTAGCAGAACTTAAGGGCGCTTTGCTATAAATGTTCTGAAATGAATGAATGAATACATGCATGTTACCCTATACTTGTCATTTTTTTATACTGCAGGGTATAGAGTTACAGAATGGGTTGTTTGAGTACTTAGATTGATCTGTTTGTGATCTTGTAGGATGCAATGGTTGCGATGTCTGGTACTGGAACCCTTGTCTTTCCAAATGCAGATGACAGAGAGTAAGTCACCGTCTACTTTTGCCACTTCTTTTCCGTTCGGTGCGAATGCAGAGGGGCCTGGGGAATTCTTCAAGAGGTGAGACTTGGTTTTGAGTGGTGGAGGAATAGCCGAAAATTTGGTGAATGAATGGCAAGATGGTGGAGGAGGAAAATTTGCGGAATTCAAGAGAAAGATCGTTCCAGAGACGTGGTGCAGAGTGGGATAAACTGAAGATACTTCTTGAGTCGTTTGGGGTGGAAGAGTTTGCATTTTTCAGAGGAAGATTTGGAGCCCAATGCACAAGAAAACAGTTAAGTAGCGCAGGACTGTCAGCTCTCCATCATATCACAGTGCTTATGTGAGGTACCAGTACTTAGAATGTGCTATGTGAAGTGTCCTGATATATACATGCATATTATTATTATTATTATTATTATTATTACTACTACTACTACTACTATTATTATTACTATTATTATTATTATTAAATAAATTTGTAATGCGTGCAAGGTCACACCCAAATGTGAATCTGAGGCACAGATAGTCAGCCAGAGGAAGATGCAGTAAGATATCCAAGTGATGGCCAAGGAGAAATAGTGAGTTTGGAGTCGCTTTTTGAAGGAAGTGAATACATCATGTATTGGGTTTTTCAATTCTTTTCCAATCCTGTTTCTGTTGTACTGATGTTTACAATGACTGGGTTATTTTATTGTAATTTCTTCCTCTTTATTTTATTAAATTTATAATGCATTAGTCTTTTAAGGTACATGTATGCTGTTTCTTGTTCGAAAGTTTTCTTCACTCTGTCCATTTTTCTTGTCATTCAGGTTTCATCGACGCAAGTACCAAGTCTTTCTAAGTATGGTTGCACACCAGAAACAGTATCAGGAGATCATGGCGGGAGAAGCGAGCTAATCCATGCCGAAGATCACTGCCTGCCTCTAATAAAGGATATCACGAGTATTAGAACAGACTGATCCAACTGCATTTTTCTGTTTCAGGAAGCTCTATTATAAACTTTGCCTTCTGAATTGTGGTATATATTTGATGTATGTATATACATGTGCGTATGTATATACAATGGACGATGCAACTGTAATTTGATAATGCCATCCTTACAAAGTTCAGAAGTGCACATTGTACCCGGGGAAACATTAAGTCGTAAGTAGACTGGAAAGTTTTCAGTTTAGAGTGAAAGTCTTGCAAAGAGAGTTGCGAACGTGAGGCAGTAGAGAGTTTTCCAGTTGTGTATTCATAGTTTACGGATGTTCTCCTGAGGCTTGACTGATTTCGCATGTGCAACCTTTGTTTGAAATACACTTGGTGACAGTTGATGTAACGTAACACTTTAATGACAAGCTGCATTGGTTTCTCAGTCACTTTTAGTACACTCTCATCATTAGAGTGTTAACCCAAGTCAGTGTAGTCCCCGAGTCAACAAAACAGATTCAGGTTGATCAATTGAGATTTCATTATTGTAATTTGACGAGCACGATTAAAGAGGTTGTGCGGTTGAAGTTGAGTCATTTCAGTATTTACAGAAATCACTGTATTTGTTGATGTCTGAGTTTATCTATTTTTGCACTGAAATTCAAGATATTTTTCCTACTTATTTACATAACTTTCGTAATTGTTGATTTGTAGAACCCTTGTAATCGTTATTTGTAATGAGTCGTCTTTAAACTTTAAGAACCGTTTGACAATTAAGGGACTAGGAGTTTGGATCGTGTGTGACTATTAGATAACTAAAGGAAGTTTAATTTTCTATCATGATTACCGGTAATGATTGTTTATGTGGTTGTCAGTGTATGTCATTTACCTCAAAAGAAGACTGCTGTTGATTTTAATACGTGTTCAGAGTTGCATGTTTTTCAAATTCTGTGCAGCCTGTTTTTTTTTATAATAAAATAATTATGAAATATAAATATGTGCAATGTACTGCATGTAGGCTGCTTTTGGTATTAAAAGTCAGTTCAAATGAGGCAATTTTCTGTTTTTACTTTTGTTGTCTCTTTAGGCAATTTTGTGCTATGTTATTAAATGGATGCCAATCACGGACCTCGGACTTGCAGTCAGTAGAGGTTTATTATTATTATTATTATTATATATTATTATTATTGTTATTATTAATTATGTTTACCAACGAATGGGGGACTCTGTAAAATGGCTGCTATAGGTGGCGCCAGGATGGGATATAGTTTGGCTACTCTAGGTAAAATGTGTGCTCTGTTGTGCGGTAGGTTTATTTCATAGACATCTTACATTTAATATATGATGTCTATGGTTCATTTACCCTCAAGTTGTCTAAAGTTTGACCACATCACATACTGGCGACGCCTATCGCCGCTTAAAGGAACTGCTCACAGAGTCCCCCCATTGAAAGGATGCTGCTGTTCTCAAATGAATTTACTGAAGGAGTTAATTAGCTTACAGTTTTTTTACCAGTGAATACATGGCCCGGGAAGTGTTAAAAAGTTGTGTGAACCAACCTTAGCCAAACACATACCTAAGCTGGATAAAGTTATACATAATAAAGAACACACTTACTTTACTTACTTACATTGTATTCGATATAAGAGTAGATCACTTACTTTTTTATAGTACTAATGTTTCCAAAAAGTTGTATTTTGGCAGCACAGAGCCAAAACTTGTGTGAGCTTTCATGGACAAAGTGGACTACCAAAGTTGCGGCTCCCCGAAATGAGTGAATTGATTTGAAAGAATTGAACAAAATACTCGGTAAACGATCGTACTTACTTTCTAAATAAAATACCACAACCGAAGTTTTGAATAACCGTGGTTGGCGGGGCTGGCGATTAAGACCGATCGCACTTGGTATAATACGTTTTCTGAATGTTATGGCTCAGATTATCGCTGACGATATAATATATTCTTACTGCATTCAGTGCGATATAAGGTCGTCGCACCGGCGTGTTGAAGGGAGCGGTGTTTAAAAGGACTTCGTCAGCTGCTGGTCAAGTTAGACAAAAGGTTTGATTAAAATTATCGGTTTTCGTTCGTTCATTTTAAGATTTATTTGCTGTACACTTCAAATAGGAAACTATTTGCTGTATTTTGGTTCAAAAATTTCCTGGCCTTAAAGCGTTTCGCGCCTTGCAAAGCACTTTTTGAAAATTGGTAACAAACTAATAATTATTTATTTGGACTGCTAATAAAATGGGGTTTGAGTAAATTGAATGTATTGTGTTATTAAAACAATAGTTTCTTGTTTAAAATAACAACAAGGAACAAGTTTAATTAAATTCTGAATTGTGCTGAGTAAATACTGTCACCCGCGCCGTCGACAGACTAGTATGCCCAGATCGGATGATTTTTATAGCGCATGTTTACTCACTCGGCCACTTTGTCGACCCTACCTATTGAAGACAGTTGTTGTCAAAGCACAGTTGACACAATTCAGACGCTTTCAATTGTCTGCGTCTTTTAAAATGTCTTGTAACACGTTTATAATATTTAAATTGCTGGTTGTGAAGATGGTGTATTTAGAATTTTGCCAGTGTTTAAGCTTGCCTTCCTTGTTGAGACTTTGTGTAGTGTAAAGAAATGTACGAGATTTACATTGCGTTACATGTTAAGCTGGTCTTCTAGAAGTTTAGTGCTGATGAATTCCAGAGATTTTTATATCATATTACATTGCTGTCTTTTGGAGATAAAATTTTTGCCTTTTAGATCTTAATAAAAACTCGTTTCCTGGACTCGTATCCTCCGTCGGTTGTTCCGGGTCTTCTCGGACTCCACTCTTGGCATTTCACCCTCTAATTTGGATTAGCCACCGATTTTGATTAATAGCCAATGTTGCTGGTTTTGTGGTGCTATCTAAATGATTTATGTAGCACCTTTAAAACCACCTCCCAAAAAGTTGATCTGTATCTGGTTAGTATATTGTGCTAACCAGTGTTTCCATTAACGCCCAAATGGCCGATTTTACGTCCGTAAAAAACGTCCAAAACGTCCAGATTTTTCTGTGTGACAGCCATAAGCAATGTCCAAAAAATGCTAGGGCAAGACGATTCTAACACTGGTGCTAACACATCAATATATCGTTATTGTTGTTACTGGTGCTAATGTGGCTGTTGTTACTAGTGCTATTGTGGCTTTTATTGTTGTCCTGTTGTTTTTGGTGCTATTGTTACTATTGTTGTTGTTATTGATTACTGTCTGGTGTGTGGCTAACTGCTTGGTATATCGATCCCTAGATCCAAGTCATCTGCAGTTAGGAACAGATGATGAATTGTCTATTGCACACACTTCTGAGTAGAGTGCTATTTTAAAACAGTGGCGGCGCCAGGTATGCAATGCAGCAGGTATGGGAGTAATTCAGCAGGTCAAAGAAATTAATGTTTGAGTTTGATGCTAACATAACTTAGTATATATATATATATATACTGTATTATATATACTGTATATATATATATATATATATATATATATATATATATATACGAAGAAAATTATTATGGAATTTACAGCCCAATTGTTGTATAGCATTAAAACAATAGAGCATTAAAACGTTAAACTTTTTAGTCACATTACTAATGATGCTGCGCTGTTGTTGTCAATGGAAACTGGTCACACAATAAAGTGATAAAAATTACTTAGCAGATTAAATTTGACATCAAACATGACTATTGTGCTCTTCTTGATTATCACCATCAGCAATGATCAGGAGTTTCATAAGTACTCCAATCTTTTAAAAGTTGCTTCACATGATAACACTTGGGCTGTCCATCTATAGTTTGCGAAAGACGCTTGAGTTCAACCGTTGGCTCATTTGCATAGAATTCTTTTTGGAGACAATCCACTTTGGGTGAACAGATCCCGTGCTGACTAGTTTGTAGATTTGTTGAAGTAATGAAAAAAATCGCCCACATATCTCACGGCATTACAACTGTCAACTACAGCAGTTGACATAAACGTAAAAATGTCGTTTAGATCTAATAATTGCAATAGTGATCCTATGGGACAGATGTTGATGTTTTAAATGTAAAGAAGATATTAAAAATTCCAAAGAATTTTAAGCAGGTCATTAAGCAGGTCGGGAGCAAAATGGGCAGGTCAAATGACCTGCTGCGACCTGCTGTAGCGCCGCCACTGTTTTAAAATATAATGTTTTGAAGAGGTGCTATATACATTTTTTTATTTAAAGTGGTATAATGTTCTGTGTGCCGTGCACGAATAAGAATTGTTTGTAACATAGATCTTGCAAATAACTGTTCTTAGCAACGTGTGTTGGGTCCAGCTTGAAGATTCGAGAGTCGCCGAAGAGTAACCGAAACTTCCCCAAAGAGTTCGTTGGATCCAAATCATGGAGTCAGAGGCCGAAGATTTCTACGACTGTCGTGATTACCAGGGTAATATAATCTAATCTTTTTTGATCTAATCATGTAACTTCTGTAGTGCCATCATGATGATGCTCTTGTATGCATCGGCGGCTCCTTGGTTTGATGATGATACATTGATGCAGAGAAGTTAAGCAACTCAAGCTTGGTTAGTACTTGTCCAAGGTTGATACGCAGTGGCTTGAGGTAGATTCGGTTACAAAAGCACAGATCATACCCCGCTAAACCAATACATCACATATTTGCGACTGTGGTGCTCCATGTCACATGGTGCCCAATCAGCCTTTCTTGCTTCTCTAGTGGTCATGTGCACGCTTAAGTCGAATAATCCTTTGGCCTTGGGACCCGAGGCACTTCTATGGTGATGAGGTCTATAACCGATTCATTCAAGGTGTTCTATTGTGGTTCCACTCCTACACCCTCACATGACCACCAACTTTTCCGCTGTAGCACTGCACTGTCTCTTCGGCTTGACCCCTCCTCGGATTCTGACCTGGCCCCAAGACTGACCAAACAACGAGGCTCCTGTGAGCTTCATTTGATATAGTGCCAGTGAATATGCTGGATTCCCTGACTTGGGTTTTGTGTAGAACTGAGAATAAGATAAATATACATCAAATAAATATAAAATAGACTTGCATTAACTGTTATCTTTGTTACATTTACACAAACATGCATTTCAGCTGTATTGCCTTCTCCAGTGTTTCAAACACAAACATACACTCACACTCACATCGAAATATGTGTTATTTTCTCCAGGATCGCCATCATGTCACACACAAATACACAAATACACACACAAACAAACACACAAATATAGACACACACAATACACATGCACACACACACATACAAACATGCAAACACACACATAAACACACAAACACACACATAATATAGAAATGTTTGTTGTTTTTCTCCAGGGTCGCCATCTTGTAACCGTGGTCTGTCGAAAGGCTCCATCCAGAGAGAAGGCACAATGGTGAGTCGTTGGAAGCACGAAGGAACCCCTGGGGGAAGTCTGGAAAATTCCACAGGAACTGGAAGGTCAGTGGCTGGAAGTTCCACTTTATCGGAATCCGGTGTCTCCAAAGTTTATCACAATTGTTGCCCGTCCTAGGTGATTGCCTGGTTTAATTTAATCGAAAAGTCTTTTCTCTATTACGTACTATGGAGTGTGAACCTATGTGCTGTAAACCTGTTTTGGTACCTTGAAACCTACTTACCTACCTACTATTCCAGCAAACTAAGAAGAGAAGAAGATGATCAGTCCCTTTAACTAGCCCTGAGGCAGCCATGGGTAAAGTGTTAGCGACTTCATTTTCTTAGCCTCGGCATTTGAGTGCGGATGGCCAGTCCTCTCATTCGCCGTCTCATCTTCCCACCGACAGTGTACGGACAGTGTACTCATCATAGCTGAGGTGGATAAACTGCCTGTAAAACTACTTATCTGCAGACTAACTTGATTCTTGTAAACCTGCAAGCCGGCCTATCTGTGATCCAACTTTCCTGTTGCCCTACCATACCTGTAAACTAGCCTACCTGTAATCAACATACCTGTGATAGATTTGGTTGTTGTTGTTGTCTAGGTGTCGTCTGCCGTGTCCAATGGAACCACGTAATGACTTTGGGATCTGGAGCATACTGAAGCAGTGCATCGGAAAGGTACTGGATAAATATCCATCAATGTAAATATAAATATCCCCTCTCTCTAGCTTATGGAGCATTTATATAGCGCCTTTTAACACTGTCTGTCTGTCTATTTGTCTGTCTGTTTGTTGGTCTCTCTCTGTCTCTCTCTCACTGTCTCTGTCTCTCTCTGTGCTTCTCTCTATTCCTCTCTGTCTGTCTGTCTCTCTGTCACTGTTTCTGTCTCTCTGTGTCTCTCTATCCATCTCTGTCTGTCTGTCTGTCTCTGTCTTTCGTACTCTCGTTTCTGTAGGAAATGGTGTTACAGTTCAGTAGGAACAAATAGCTCATCTGCTGCTTGAAAAGTAGGAAAAGTTCCCAATGGTAGACTCTTGCAAACATGTAGACCCTAACACAATATTGCACATGATTCACGTAGAGCTACGTTATGCTTACCAGTGTTGTGAATTAATTAATATGTAATTAACCAATAATGAATGGTAATTATAGGAATCCATGTGTGTCTGTCAGAGGCAAATAAAGTCTACTTACCTTAATTCATTAATAGCTCGACAGTTTATTAATTTTTGGCTGTCTCAGTAGGATTGAACCATTTCTATACTTACTTTGGGAAAAATTGTACTTAATTCATGAATAATTAATTATGTACTTTACTCTTGAATAATTAACTGCATAATTCATGAATAATTAATTACTTAATTCATGAATAATTAATTACTTAATTCATGAATAATCAACTCTCTCGTTATTTGAGATGGCCAAGGCATTTCTGAACGTATTTCCATAATAATTAATAAACTCTGCATGATTTAAGGGGACTTACTTATTTTTAGGTGTTTGTTAGTTTGATGGTTTTAATTCACGATGTTTTCTAGGAACTGTCGAAAATCACGATGCCAATAACTTTCAATGAGCCGTTGAGTTTCCTTCAGCGAGTGGCTGAGTACATGGAATATTCGGATCTCTTACGACGAGCGTCAGACTCTCAAGATCCTGTTGAGCGCCACGAGGTAAGCTTTCAAAGAAGAACCAGAATACGCCAGAACCTCATTATGACCTGTTCTATTTTCATTAATTCGTTATAGGGATTTATATAGCGCCGCTTCGAGGTTAAAGAGAGAAAAATGAAGCGGTTTTACGGGTTCAAACCCCCAAAATCAATGCATTACTGTTATTAAACACTAAACTATAGAAAAATATGACCATTTCAATGGAACCCCCAAAAACTTAAATTCCCCTCTGAAATGTTTTCATGGCTATGCCCCTGGAACAGGCTGGAAGCTGACATGAGTCAGTGTTAGCACACCCGAGCGGCACCGTGCATTAAGTAATTTTAACACGAGTTCTGATATAACACAATTGGGGGAAGGATCCCAAATTAGAAACTTCATTTTGACAGCCTTGTTAAAAGCTGGCTTGTAGTGTGAATCCCAAACAAAGTGTTTTAACACTTTAACGACGAGCTGCATTGTTTCCCAATCACTTTTGGTATGCTCTCTTCATTAAAGTGTTAAGGAGGTTCTTGTGACCTTATGCCAGCCAGACTATTTCTCTGTCTTCCTTCTTTTGAGTTGCAGTACAGATGTCAGCTATGATCCTTTCACAAAAATCAAGTACAAGTCCCTCTGTCTAAAGCGAAGTTTGGCAACTGTTCCTTCTCAGTTGCTGGACCCACTGCATGAAACAGTCTCCCTGACCATATGAAGATATTTCTAATGCACTACTTACAAGTTAACTACAGGCACCAGCAGAATCATTATTGCTGAGTCTAGACAGAGGGGTTGTCAAGAAATACCAAGTGAAAACAGTCTTGTTACCAGAAAAGCAAGGGAGAGAAGGAGGCAGCTAGGGTGGATTTCATATAAGACGAGAGATGTTGGAAATATGTTTTAAAACTACGACTTGTCCGTTATTTTATTATTGTCGAATATCGCCATTTAATGACGTGTGTGTCTCATTGTTATCAGCTCGTGACAGCCTTTGCCGTCTCTGCCTGCGCTTCCAACTGGGAACGAATTGGAAAGCCCTTCAATCCTCTTCTTGGAGAAACCTACGAGCTTACAAGGTACGCGTTCCTCTGACTAATACAAAGTAATAGTAACTGCAGATTTATCTAGCGCCACTTCGAGAGAGAGATTCATCAGAGGCGCTCCCGACCTGACGCAATGAAACCACGATCGAACAGAATGATCTTTAAGCATTTTCACAGTCTCATTTGAAGTGAAATTAGAGGCTTTTGAAATGTGAATTTGGAGAAGGATGGAGAAGGTGAGCTGGACGGAGCATATATCGAATGAGGAGGTCCTACAAATGGTTGATGAAAAGCGATCGCTAATAACAACAATAAGAGAAAGACAGAAGAACTGGGTGGGGCACGTATTAAGAGGAGACTCCCTCCTGAAAGAAATCATAGAAGGGAGAATGGAAGGGAAAAGAGGGAGAGGAAGACCGAGGCAGATGATGCTGGGATGGATGACCGACGGATACAGCGAACTAAAGGAAAAAGCACAGCACAGAGAAGAGTGGCGTCATTGGAAGTTGGAACCTGCCGAAGGGCAGAGAACTTAAAGAAGATTTGAAGTGACCAAATACAGTTCTTTGAAACTGGTTACTATTCACTCGATACATGTCATAGTTGGAATAACTCGCTCTACTTCATGGATTATTCATTGTTATCCTTGAACTACATTATAAGGTGGACTCGATAAACTCAGTTGAGCTTTTTTCCCCTTCCAGAATGACTCGTGGTTTAGCTAACAATCTGTGTATTCCAATATCTGTTATCATTGTGTTAAAAATGAATTGAACTGAAGAAACTTGTCGATAGTTCTGTTGGTTGGTGGTTGATGTATTAAGATTAAGGTGTATGCATGCATTAGGGCTGGTACTGATGAAAAAAATTGATTATTCTCCAAAATTTAACTTTGATTAATCAATTAAAGTCGATTAATTTGGTATCTGTTACATAAAGTGTGAGAAACTGTTACAAATGTAGCCGCACTGAATGCGTGTTCTGTGTTGTTTGTTTTCCAGGGAGGATCTCGGTTTCCGGATGGTTTGTGAGCAAGTGAGCCACCATCCGCCTATCACCGCCTTCCACGTCGACTCCCCCATCTTCACCTTCCATGGGTCGATCCACCCGAAACTCAAGTTCTGGGGAAAGTCGGTCGAAGTCACCCCGAAAGGGATCGTTACCCTTTATCTTAAACGGTGAGCTGGACTCGACTAATTGTTGAACATCACCTAAAGAGTCTAACTGACCAAGAGACTCCATGTAATATTCCTTGTTATAATAGTTACTATTATTACTACTATTGCTACTGCTTCTATAATAGTAGTGTTAGCAGTTGCTGTAGCCAGTGTTGTTCAGTAATTGAAATACATGTAATTGACTTGCATAATAGAATTACAAGTTCTGTAATTGTAATTGTAATTGAATTACATTTAAGTCCAGTAATTGTAATTGTATTTCAATTACAATATTGCATGTAATTTGTAATTGAATGAAATGTAAATTACGAATTACTTTGATAGTCAGCAATGATGCCATCGTGCCGATTTTACTCGGGTCACCTTTTAATTGAATAAATATGTGTCGGACTGATAGATATACTTGCACACTGCTGCCATGAACTGTAACCTGACCTCGATCTATCCAATTAGCAGACTTGTATACGAGACATAAAACTCGAGACCGAGACCGAGACAGTGGGGTTCGAGACCGAGACAGTGGGGTCCGAGACCGAGACCGAGACGAGACACCAGGTCCGAGACAGTTCGAGACAGTTCAAAACGAGTGAAATGCGAAACAATTTTTCTCAACTTTTGAAGTCTAATACAAGGGTCAAGTCACTGAAATCAGCCGATCACCTGAATTGTATAAACTATAAAGAAATTAAATATTTCAGCCATTCAGAGATCTTCTAAATGATTCTAAAATTTAAAGCAACATTCCATTTAGGCCCTAGGCCTATTAGCGATTTAGCGACATAAGTCACATCACTCACCTTTTTTCAATACTCTTAAATCTTAATACCAGAAACACCGCTTTTTAAACTTCCTGTCTTTTTGGCGCTTCCGATTAACTATAGTTATCCATTCGGCACAAGACAATTTTACAGCGCAATACTGTACGAAGTTCCGAACAAAATACAGTTTGTACGAGAACTTTGGAGACCGCTTCTACAAGAGAATAAGACTTTCGCTTCGAGACAGTTTCCAAAAAGACAAGACTTTCGTTTCGAGACAGTTTCCAAAAAGTCGAGAAATGATCTCGAGACCGAGACCGAGACATCGAAAAACCTGTCTCGAGACGTCGTCTCGAGACCGAGACAGTGTCTCGAGACAATACAACTCTGCCAATTAGTATCCAACAACTAATCCATTGCTCTGTTTATCGATGGCACATTGCCCCTCACTGCTGCATCTCTGGTTCAACTCCTGAAACACTGCTGCCTTGTCAAAATTGACTTGACCTAGAAAGTTTGTCATGTGACCGTGACCTATATTAAAGTGATCATTGCAGACACTGTGAGGCGTATTCGTGGCAGTTCGTCAACTGTTGCGTCCACAACATCATCGTCGGAAAACTTTGGATCGAACACGTGAGGATAATACATACTATTCTCCAGAATCCATTCCAATTCTCAACGTGTATCGTCGGAGAGAAACTTCTATAGCACTATCGGATAGCGCTAAGTGCACATTCTGAAATTTATGACACATTTTCCTTTAAACTGCTGCTGTTCCAGACGCTCGAGTTTTACTCTGAGCATGTCCAGAGCAGATGGTGAACAGATCCTCCATGTGATGAAGTGCTCATTATAGACCCTAGAATTGCTTGTCTTGCCCCCAAGAACTCCGCCTCCTAGGTCATTCATTCAGTATTTATATATAATATAGTGACCTATAAGATAGCCAGAGGTGCCCTCATCTCAGCCCCTAGGTCAGAAAACATGGCGTTCTCTACACAAGTGCAAAAATAGTGCTAGCTTTCACCTTTACAGAATGGTATTTTGCATTGTATCACATTTCAATACTGTGTAGTGTTTTAGTGTATTTGTATTTTATAGTGTGTTGAGTTTTATGTAGTATAGTATTTCATAGTGTGTTGTATTTTCCTGTGTTGTTTTTCCTAATTGTATTGGTTAATCTGGGAGATTATAAGATGTAACATTTGTTACAGTATGGCGTAATGGAAGTTACGAATCATCGTAGCGACTGGAAGTCGGTTCTTAACTTCCGGCCGTGTGGATGGTTTGGCAAAGATCTGCACAAGATCATGGGACACCTGTTGGACAGAAAGTGAATTACTCTTTATTAGTACTTAATCTATAATTATTATTCGTGAGGCGCGGTGGTGTAGGGGTATGTTCGGTGCCTTGCAGCCGGAGGGTTGCGGGTTCGAATCCACCTCAAGGGGGTATGTTTGGTGCCTTGCAGCCGGACGGTTGCGGGTTCGAATCCACCTCAAGCCGTCATACAGGGACCCTGGGCAAGTCCTTCACTCGCAATTGCTCATGCGCTTCTGGCGTGAAACTCCGATTCAGTGTTCGCGCTGTAGTCGGGAGCGCCTCTGAGTAGAAATCTTGAAGGGGCGCTATATAAATATCTGAAATGAATTAATGAATTATAATAGAAGAGAAATGTCATGAAGTCCTCAAGTTAACATTTTTGTCACACTATATAGACTCATTTCGTTTCAGTAGGTGATGCTGCTATAGCACTACACGTTAAGAATGTGGATGTTGACTCATTTCATTTCAGTATGTGATGTTGCATTGTTTTTAGATTCAAATTTCTGCTGTCCAACATGCGGCCCTTTCAACCGTCTTAGGACAGGCAAACATCTAGTAAACTATTAGCAATAAATTATTCTAATAAACCATTAGTAATAAGTTATTGGTAATAAATTCTTAGGCAGTAAGAAATTATTAGTAACAAAATATCAGACTAACTGGATTAATTGAACTCATTTTTCTGGAATTTTTAAAAATTGCTTTTCTACAAAATTTGACATGCATACATGTATAAGCATGTTCATATAGCATGAACAAGTAGAGTATGTACAACGATACATTAGCACGTAGAACGTCGTAGATACACTCTCATACACAAAGACACATGTTATACATATAAACATGCATACACCAATGTGTAGCACACCTACGTACATACATGCACGGACATGTTGATGTGGCACTATACAAATCGGTTGTTACGTTACATCGTTTTGTAGGCAGAAGTTACGAGTGTTTTATGGGAAATGGACGAATGCCTTCTACAGCTACGGAGTCGACGTTTGGGATGATTACCAGGATCTAGTTGCCAGCCACCCAGACTCACAGCTCAGGGCAGCACCTGGAAAGGTAGGCTGTATTTAATAATAGTAATAATAATAATAATAAGAATAATCGTTTATTCAATTCAAACTGACAAGCCGCAGTGTGATTACTTGAAATAGTAGGAACACATGATAACGTGTTAAACAGAGTCGATTTTATAACTGTATAGCAGCCTGTTAGGCGCCGATCCGTCCTACTGCTGCTCATTTTACCATCACCCCATAGGCAGTGGAAGGCCGAGTCAACCTTATGGGGCTAGCAGGTATCGAACCCGCGTCCTTCTGTTCTTTGTGCCTGTGTATTACCATTCAACCAGTGTACTCGTTATAGCTGGGTTGGCTAGGGGGCAGAAATCTAGAACCAAATTTCTGCCTTGGCAGGGATAGGCAGTGAATTGAATTTGAAACTGCAAGAGACACAATAAATATATATATTATTACATTTTAGTTTGCATTCTATTGTATTTTGCTATTGATTTTTTTTATTGTATTATTTTGTGTTGCACTTTCTTTAAGATGATTGTTTTAACAAATTAATAATTATAACATTGCATGACATGTTGTTTTGTTGCTCTTTTTGTAGGACGATCGATTTAACATTGTTGAGCCGAAGTCGATGTTCTTTGGTCTGACGAAGGCAATCAGTGAGCCATCAATGTCGACTAACGACGGAATGCCATTGGAGAATCTCTTGAACGATTCCTTCTGTGACCTGAATCTACCGGGACAGAAGGTTCTCTGGAAGGTCAACCCAAAGCCAAAGGACCATCACATGGTAGGAAGGGATCAGCCGATATCTGATCTAACCTAACTGATGATCCCTTTGTTACCGTTTGTGTCTAATGTTGCCTTCGTCACAAGACCTCTGTTGCCGCTGTCTACTGAACTGTTACCGTTATCTTGTGACCTCTCTGTTACCATTGTCTTGTGACCTCTTTGTTACCGACATCTTGTGACCTCGATGTTACCGTTATCTTGTGACCTCTCTGTTACCATTGTCTTGTGACCTCTTCGTTACCGACATCTTGTGACCTCGATGTTACCGTTATCTTGTGACCTCTGTGTTACTATCATCTTGTGACCTCTGTTACCATTATCTTGCGACCTTTGTTTCAGTTATCTATTGACCTCGTTTACCTTTTTTAAATTACCCGTTGCTGTGTGAACTTTATCTAACAACCTGTGTTACCTTTATCTAACGACGTGTGTGTTACCATCATAGGTTGACCCCTTAACTTTGTTGATTGACCTCGGTTACCTTTTTAAATTACCTTTTGCTGTGTTGTCCTTTTCCGACGATGTGTGTGTTACCATCATATGTTGACCTCTGTAATTTTGTCTAATGGCCTCTCTCATCTTTTCAATCTACTCTATGGTTCGTCTTCATTGACGTCATTGTTGATAGTTGCGAAACGGCTTTTAAGCTGCCTGGATCTGGTTATTTAAGAAACACATTTGAGAGATACTGAATTGTCTGCTTCCTTGTAGTCAGAGGTGATTGTGACTCTGTTGACCCAGTTCTCTCGTTCCTTGTGGCTTTATGATGTTACAAAAGGTGCCTCGTAAATGTGTGTTTATATTAAACGCTTTCGTTTCTGTTGACAGTATTATGGGTTCACGCTGTTTGCGATGAGTCTGAATGCGTTGGATGATGAGATGAAGCATCACTTGCCTCCTACCGACTGTCGCTTCCGACCCGACATACGACTCCTGGAGGAAGGACAAATAGGTAAGTGATGCAGCAGGGCCTAAGATAGTGTCTTCTCTGACAACAACTGTCCAGTCTGATCACAATTGTCTCGTAGTCTCACTTGTCATGGATTGATTTTGATGTTTGTGTGAATTTATATTGCTCATGCCTGTTCACCAGAGTGCTGTTTGGCAGCTTGTTATATTAAAGAATATACTTACTTACTTACAGTTGACATTGTCAAGTGTGTATTGTATTGTATTGTATTTGAACACTTGTTATAGCGCCCCTACCAGATTGCCCATTCAGAGGCGCTCAAGTGTGCAGTGGACATTGTCTGTATAGTGGAGTGTGCAGAATGAATTTCTGAGAGATTAGCTCAAGTTAACTAAACACGATAAAAATATTATAATTCTAATTCCTGAAACTTTCCTTACCGGCATGGCTGTTTTACGGCACCTTAGAAATTGTTGTTATAATCAGGGTTGCCAGATTTCGGAAGTGCTTGGTCGCGAAATCACGTCAAAAAGTAGCCAAAAGTCGCGAGCTGAACAGCTAAATGAAAACTGATAAATTTTTGCTAGGTACGTCAATATACATGCTCTACTGGTTTTGCCAAGACATGTGATGAAACCACTGGTGTAAAAATTAGATGGCAGACTGCTTAGTGGTTACCGTAAACTAGTCCGTACTCTGTAGAGTATATATTACTAAGTGAGCAAAACCATATAAAAATAGCTAGTAACAGTGACCTTAGTAGCCTAATAAGGTCAATTTATGAGAATTTATAATATCACCGTAGCGACCGCGGGACAAATCAAAAGTAGCCCAAATATCGCGAGATCGCATAAGGACGAAATTTTCAGTTGCAAGCGAATTGAAAAGTAGCCCAACTCGTGCTTTTCGAGACGACCTGGCAATCCTGGTACTTATAATTATTGTTATTAAATATTAATAATAATAATTAATGACTGTAATCTCTAAATGTCATCAGAGTCAAAATGAAGTTAAATTATGGAAATCAGCTTATTCATAATAAGTCGGTCAAAACTGCAGCTGGAAAGTGGTAAAGCGAGGTTTTGGGTCAAGGTGCAAGGGTGAGTCCTCTTGAGAATCGGTTTTTGATTTCTGGTTTAGACGCTGCAGCTGCAGAGAAGGATCGGCTGGAGGAGAAGCAAAGAGCCGCTCGAAAGGATGAAAAGAAGCAGAGAAATGGACCACAACCAACGTACAATAAGACCTTAGCTATCTTATCATTATTATCATCATCAGTGTACAATGTGCAATAGCTGTTCAGTAAGGGCGCATTAAGTCTGTTGGTATTTCCCTGTCATTACATTTACTTATTTTAATGTTTTAAACTTAGATTCTTCCTTGCTATTCGTTGTATTTTACCATACAATTTGTACATGTTTTCAAGACTAATCAACTTCCTTTTCCGGTCGAGCTGATAAACTTCCTTTTCCGGTCGAGCTGATAAACTTTATTTTTCCGTTCTGAGTTTTTCTATGGCGATTTTTCGATGATGCTAAATTCTTCATTTTTCATCCCGACTTTCTTTCCTGTTGGTTATTTTTTCTTTGGTTTTCTATGCAGTTACTTTACTTTTTGTGTTGTAGGTGGTTTGTATGGGATAGGAATCTACACACTGGAATAGAGGATTGGATGCTTCGTGGCGACTACTGGAAGCGAGAGTGGCAGACGTGTCCGGACATTTACTAGGCATTCGACCGAAAATGAAGCTTCGAGAATTTATGTTTGCGCTTTTTTGTTTGCCTTGTTTCGTTTCTGTAAAGATTTTGATGATTTTTGTGTGAAGTGAAAAGTCCTGGACTGGTAAAGTAATGTATTATTATGAGCATTTATTTGTAAGTGCCATTAATTCTGGTTTGCTATTGCAATAAAGTGTAGTGGACAGTTTGACGCTATATTGCTGGTCTTGTCTAACCTGAGAGTTTCTGCTTGTTGCTGAAGATATCTCTCTAGTTTTTTGTGGACTGATGTCTAGCCAAGGACTGGTTGTAGAGTGCTTGGAGTTGGGTGCCAGCGCCATAGAAGCCTTGGGTATTGTAAAGTCAGGGTTTGAGCTTGTGCATGTTTCGGTGATGCATGATTTGTTACAAGTGATTTGATTGCACTGTTCAGATGCGTTTAACTCGGCACGTATTTACAGCTTGATATTTCAAGTTGATGAAACTGTGATGATTAGCCTAGCAGCCATAGAATGTGTTGCTGTATGGGCATTTTCTTAATAAGGATCTTGCGTAGCTAAACCAGTCTTGCCTTGGTGACAATGTTCAGTCAGATCGTGATTATGTGGTGGTAGGGATATTTTTCATAAGGATGGTGTTTTGTTAAGCACAGTCCAACCTTAATGAAAGAATTTTTTGTAGACACTTTCTTAAGAATGATGCTGACTAGTTGAACCACAGTCATACCTTGACAAAACTGAATGGTTAAACCCTGATTATGTCGTTACTGAAACAGTTATCTAAGCATGTTGTGCAGTCCAGCTACTGTCAAACCTTAATGAAATTATATGGTCAATGCTGATTTTGTGATGGTAGGGAAAATTAATCTGAAATGAGCTTGTTCGTTATAATAGTTGATGTAATTAAGCTATAGTCAAAGTTTGATAAAACTGCACATTAAGATCGTGATTATTGGGAACGATTGTGAAACAAGCATTTAATTTATACTGTACAGTCAAACCCGGATTGTCTTGTGGTCGGGCAGTTCGGAGTGTAGTACATTATGATTCTGAGTTTAGAAAAAAAACTACAGTAAATGCTATACTTATATATACTTTGAATTTCTTCTCTTTAAGTTTTTGTTGGAGTTTGACTGTTATCATAAGCCTTACGCATGGACAAAGTAAAGTGTCTTAAAGTGTAAAGTAAAGTAATCTGGTGTCAGATTAGCGTAATTAACGTCTTCATCAGAGTTTGTAGTAAACAAAGGTCAGAATATATGTAATGTATGTGTAGTGACTTCTATAGCGACTTCTGTGTGAGGTGTTGCAGCAGTTAATTATATTATGGCTGATAGAAGTGGTTGTCACTACCAGTTTGACTTTTGGTTGTATGGTGGGCATTAGATTCTTGTTTCTCTTTGCAATCTGTGTGTTAATATAGGTTTTGAATGTTCGTTGTCAGTAGTGTTAGATAATGATGTGGTGAGATTATTTCATTTTCTTTACTACCTGCAGCTAAACAGGTTTGTCTTAAAAATTGATCTTTTTGGATTCTTTTCTAATGAAAAATAACAAGTTTCAGGTTTTTTAAAATTTAAATGCTTATTTATATAGGCCTAGCACCTCTTCAGAAACCTCGTCAAAGATGCTCCCGATCTGACCATACAGGACCATTATCGAACAGAATGGTCTTTGACTGCTACCAAAATGTAATGTTATACCCTGTATAAATATATGTACACCAAATAGCGGATATGCAGTTCGTACAATAAACAATATACTTCCTTTCAAACCATTTTTAATGGTGGGCCAGTGGTAATATTTCACAGCACGAGGTGGACTAGGGTGCCAAAGGTGCCTGAGCAAAATGGAGATATAGGGTAACTTGGGGTTGCATGGACCCTGGGGCTATATGGACCATGGTGAGTTACCAACTAACGTAGGTAGTCACTGGCTTTTAAATAAGTTTGTCTCTTTTGGATGTTCTAATTTACAATAATACTCTATGTTTTGGGCGTGCCAGATGTTGTTACTGATGTCGTTTGTCCGATCTACGATATCACGTATAAAGTTCGTCAGCTACTATTTGTTACTGAAATTTACCACCCAAAATAAAGACTAGTTGCAAACGTCGGATAAATATAACCAATATATCATTTTTTCGTTGAAATGTCGCGCTTTTGAAGATTATACATTGTCATGCAACGTGAACGATAATATATTGCTTAGCTGTGGCGGCAGTCGTGACCCCTGTTTGGGGCTGTATGGACCCACTGTGAAGGAGCTGCATGGACCACGGTCCATGCAACCCTATAGCATTGACACACTGTGAAGGGGCTGTATGGACCACGGTCCATGCAACCCCATAGAGCCTATCTCAATTGAATTCTATCCTGTTTGAATACAATAGTGATTGAATCTATTTGTATTAAGCCCTATTAGGCCTGTATTATTATTATTATTATTGTTAATATTATTATTATCATTATTATTGTTATTATTATAATTATTATAATTATTATTTTAATAATAATAATAATTATTATTATTATCATAATCATGGATTCAGTGCCAAATATATACCCCTTTTTTGCCCGACATGGGGCAATATGGACCTTTTTGTAGGTTTTATTTTTTTATATATTGTGAAATAAAATTATATTAATTGTTCACAATTCTTTTTTATGTCGTTATGATGAAAGTGTTTGGATGCAATTTAATTGGACTGTAAGGATGCTCAATTTTGCTTAGAAAGACTCATTTAAGTTAAGGGGTCCATATTACCCCATGTTACCCTAGGACTCTGTGATGGGCCCGGTAAGTCTGTCCCCAGCAAAGTTTTGTAAAACTACATGTTTAGCATACACAGTGGCATTTGGCTTATAAATCTTGAGGCTTTTTGACATCCCTGGCATAAATGTTCATTTTGCAGGTAAACTGTGATGAATAGACCGTTGCGGACCAACACCCGTAGGGCTAACAGGGCGCGGTATGGGACATCTTCTGATAAAAGACGCAGATGCCCTACGACGGTTGTGTGACAGGGCGAGTACAAGCTTTAAATCACCCTGAAGCCCTCGCTGCCTTGCGAATAAGATAACATGTCCGGTACACATGTCCATAGCATGCGGATATAATAACAATAACTATCTCCAACAATAACTCAACAAGTCAGCCAAAGGTTTCCGACCCATTATGGACTCGGATCTCCGCTCAGTTTTGACATCTGTTAACTTCAAATCATGTGAATTGAACCCTCTTTCCCTTTTATTATCACAGATATTCTTGATGATATTGCTCCTTTCTTTCTGTAGCCTATATCTTTAATAGATCACTCTCAGAGGGCTGCATTCCCGCTTCACAAAAACGAGCTTTAGTCTTTCCAGCACTCGAGAAGCCCAACCTAGACCCTAACCTATGTCAGAACTTCCAAATTTATCATTTCTCTCCAAAACCTTAGAACGACTGGTTTCCATGCAGCTTCTCATATCGTGAACATTCAGGACGCCCCATCAGTCTGGTTACAGGGTTTATCACTCCACAGAAACAGCCCTTCTCTCTCTACTTTCTGATATCTATTCAGCTGTTGACAGGTCTCAGCTCACTCTTCTTGCTCTTTTTGATGTTTCTTCGGCCTTCGACATGGTCGACCATGAAATTCTACTCCAACGCCTTGAGACCTCCTGTGGACTCAAAGGTTCCCCACTTCTTTGGCTTCGGTTTTACTTGTCTGATCGCACTCAAATGATCATTTCTGGTGACTCCAGAACTCAGTGGGTCCCTGTTAAATTGGGTGTTCCTCGAGGTTCTGTCCTCGGACTCCTCTTATTTATTTTATACACGGCTGGTAGGCTATTCCTTCCCTTTTCCCAAATCATTCGGCTATCGGCCATCGTTTTGCTGATAATCTCCAGGCATATGTCTGTGGGCCCCCTTCTGCTAAACTCCTTGCTAGTCATATTGACGCTCTTTCCCAGGATCTCCATCCCTGGATGTCCTCTAATCGCCTTTCTTTAAATTCCTCCAAAACCCAACTCATTTGGTTTGGTACACCACAGCAACTCCTGAAACTCGACTATACCTTGCTCTCAGAAAAGTTTCCGCATTTCACATTCTCATATAGTGTTCGTGACTTGGGTGTCACCCTAGATATAGTTCTCTTACCTTCACTGAACACATATCCAAGCTTACCCGCACTTCTTACTTTCAACTTAGGCGTCGTAGAGCTATTCGCAGATCTGTTTCATCCTCTACCTTCACCTCAATTGTTCATGCTTTTGTCTGTTCTCGAATTGACTTGTAATTCTCTCCTTGTTGGCTTACCAAGGTTCGTCTATCTCCTCTTCAGTCTGTATTGAATGCTGCTGCCAGACTTATAGCTCGCCTCCCTCGATTCTCTCACACCTCTATATTTATGGCTGAACAACTTCATGGCTACCTCTCTCTGTGCGCATCCAATTTAAAGTTCTCATTCTCATGCTCAAATCGCAACTGGGTCTTGCTCCAAAATATCTTTGTCCCCAAATTCTCCGCCCCCTCTCTGCCACGTCAAAGCGTCCTCTCAGATCCTCTGACCGGCTTGACCTTTTTGTTCCCCGTGTTAGGACCACAATGGCTCAATCCAGATCCTTTGTGTGCATAGGTCCCTCTCTATGGAATGGACTTCCTCCTTCTCTACGCTCTACAATACTCTGGTAGTATCTCTTCCTCTTTCTCTCACCTTTAAACCTTCCTTTTTCCTGGGAGTACCTCGCACTGGGAGCGCTTCTGAAAGGCTTATGCTACGAGAAGCGCTTTACCTCTCGCTATCTTTCCACAGGTCTTTCACTCGAAACTGAAAACACTGCTTTTCGACCAGGGGCGGATCTAGACTTTTCCTGTACGGGGGGCGATTTCTGTGGGCTCCCATTAGCGATTTAGTAATTATGTAATAGCTCAATATAAATTTAAAAAAATTTCATACCAAATATTTTGCAAGTAAAAACCAACTGCAAAAGTAAATGCACTACCTATCAAGTATTATGGATCCTTGCGACAATTATTTGAAGAATTAATAGTTGATTTTTATTAACCATTTAATCCTAAATTGTTTGCAAGGCCAAAGGAATTATAATTAAAATGACTGATCAAATTAATAGTTTTTGAACTTTATAACATGTTGCAAGACAAATTCCAATCTTCTGCTTCCAATCTTCGCAAAGTCATCAATCACTTTCTCCGCATCTACTTAAATTTCTTGATATGCGTTCAGGAGGGCTAAACCGGTCAACCTTTCCTGACCCATTTGATGGGTCTGTCAACCATGTTTTTGTTGAAGTAATGAAGAGAAACTCCTCTCACTGATGAAATGCTGACCGGTACTATTAGAAGAATTCTTTTAGGCTTACAAACATTTCTGAAGAAATTTCAACAAATTTTACAATGAAAAGAACAAAATTTTGATTTATAAAATAATAGACACACGTTTACCGATTGTCATCCATGAAGCGGTAAAACTCAATTTTATACATCATAACTCTTAATTACTGCTGTGCGTGACCTAGACGTCACCTTGGACATGTCACTCACTGCTTCTGCTACCTCCACTCTTATCCATGCCTTCGTCACAACTAGACTTGACTGCTGTTGCTCGTTCCATGTGGCCTCCCAGCTAGTCGACTGGGTTGATTGGATCGGATCTTGCATTCTGCTACCCGCCTTATCGGCTATGCACCTCTCTTGATACATTTACGACGTTCTCCACTGGCTCCCCTCAGATTGCGTTTAGGATAGCATTAGATGCCCAGTTAAGTCTGGCGCTTCCTATTGAGCCTCGATCTTGCCTATCTTCGCGAGCTATGTTGCCCTGTCCTTAGTGCTAGGGGCTCTCGATCCCTCCGCTCATCTGAACAGGGTCTCCTACCTGTCACTATTACCCGTACCTCCACTATTCATGCGGAGCTGCGCTTTCTCGGTGGTGCCTCCCTCTGAAGCTTCGCCTCTTTCGTATAGGACCTTCTCTCCCATGTTCTTTTCTCACCTCAAGACTGTTGGTTTTGGCCGTGCTGGAGTTGGGATCGCCTCAGAGTAGTTTTCTGGAAAGTGCGCTAGGCCTACCTAAATGTTCAATATGAATGAATGAATGAATTGTATTCATGTTTTCCCCAGTAAGGAGTAGGCCTAGGCCTAGGCTAATAGCGTATTTAATTATTATGGATGGTCAACTGCATTTTAGCGTAGGCCTATTTAGGCTAATTATTTGAATGATTTTTAGCTTAATGATTAGCCTACTGTCATCAATCCAACTTCTGTTTACGCAAAGAATTATTTTCATAAATTAAACTTCTATTTAAGCAAAGAATAATGTTTAATTAATCCAAGTTCTATGTAGGCTTACGCAAAGAAATCTTTTATTAAATCTAGCTTCTATTAACGCAAAGAATTATTTTCACCAATTCAAATGATTGCTTCTTAGGTTTTATAGCCTATCGTTTGAATAAAGTAGCCTACGTTAATATGGAGTAACTTAGTCTATATATAGGCCTACAGAGGAATAATAAAATATGCTAAAATGGAGTTGAATTTACACGGTAATAATAAAATAGACTTCGTCGATGTCGAAACCACGTGATAACTACGGAAAGCCAGAAGGTGAAAATTTCGACAAATCCTATCCTGAATCCAACACTTCTCCCTGCCTACCACGCCGTCTGATCACCAAACACCATCCACCTTAGCCGCCTGCCTGTCTGCCTCTCTGGATTTTGACCCCCTACCTAGCGATTTTGTGTTGATTGAGCGCCTGTGAATAAGCTGGTTCCCGCGACTTCGCTTTTGTGGGCGCTGTAGAAGTTCCGAGTTTACGATTACGATTATAAATGATCAAATACAAACGTGTTTTCAACTATCTACATATATTCATAGGTCTATTATTATAATAGATAACACAACGTATATATCGCTCATGTTCTACTAAATATTTTGTCCTAGACTAAAACCTTACGCTAAACCACCTTTGAAAGTTATAATCATTGCGACAATAGGTGTTCCGCATTGCGACACTGTTGACAAGATATGAGTTCAAAGAAGGCAAAGGAACGTATCCGTCTGGCCCTCATTCCAATGTGTTCAGAGTGCAAGGTTATATTTATGTAGGTCATAGTTATAAATAGAAAACTTAACGAATGAACGAACGACATAAATGAATGAACGAACGAATGAAAGAATAAAAGTGCAGTGCAAGTCTGTGAAGTCCATGTACATTGGTTCGAATGATCTCTCCACACCATTCAGATAAGAAACAGTTGGTTCTTTGGTAAATCTTCTTTCTTGAGTAGAATGTCGTATGTCCACTTTGTCCAATTGGCGTCTAATTTCTTTTCTGTTCTTGGATCATAGACATCGTAACCTCTTTGGTAGAAAAATTCAAGAAAGCGATCAACTCTTCGCCGTCGATCTTCTGTCTGCCCATAGTTCATTGGATAGAGAACCCATTCCATCTGGATCATCACAACATCGATTTCGTCGAAGAACTTTGCAGCACTTTTCCTCTGAAATATCTTGATTTCGGCTTCCTGTGTATCGATTTTTATTAACGCTCTCTTGTGTCTTATAAATGGTATTAGTTTGTTGAGGACCGTTACTTTAGCCGACAGACATCCAGGGCAGTATCCATTGTCGATCATGAAAGTATCGCCACGATTCAACGCATCAAACTTCAGGTAAGTGGTCAATTCCGCATTAGAAAGAGCATAGTGAAAGATATCGATATTGTTTTCTATTCGTCCGAGATGAACGGACTTGGCCAATCGTCGCACAGTGTCCTTGTTAGGTTCAACTGAGATAACGTGAATACCGGAATGTGCAATTGGCAGCGAATATGTTCCAAGGTGTGCACCAAGATCCACAAATGATATGTCGGGGTGCACACGAAAGAAATTGAGCATCTTCTGAACTAGGTCTGACTCAAAGTATTCACCAGCAGCAACCATTTTTGAGACAATAGTATCGTTCCTTGGATCGTAGAGACACATCGGGAAGCTGAGATTTCCGAGTGTCGCATTGACACAGTTGACGTCCGACTGATTGTCAAACTGCGCTGGTTCGAGTACTTGTAGGTCCGACAGCTTCTTTATGTTGCTTTTGAAGCTAAGAACCTTGCTTAACGGAGACAAGTAATCGAATGATCTACTAAGCTGCAGAACTGCTATCGTGCAACACAGAAGTATTCCACAGATAAAGATCGGCGACATTTTCTTTGAAGACATCGCTAAACTCCAATTTTCGGTAAAAATCGACTTTCGCTTTATAATAGATCTAAAATATGAAATCGACGTTGTTATAATAACTCAATACTTAATCTGTATAGGCCTATTTACTTCTGTAAGATATGGGCTTGTTTGTTATTAGGCCTATACATCCATCAACGCTATGATGACACTATGGTGTTAAGTCATGGTGCTAAGTCTCAACTCATTCAAGGGGTAAAGGTTCTGAAAAAGGAGGCATATATACGTCATTACGTTGCGACTAGGTTAATAAGTGGATCAGTCTGCCTGAAGAGAACTCATTTTGGCATCCATTGTCCATGCATTTGTCTGTTCCAGATTTGATTATTGCAATTCCCTACTTATTGGTCTGCCCTAGGTCCGTCTACCCCAGGCTTGTCCAACCTACGGCCCGCGAGCCACAATCCGGCCCGCCGAGTCAGTTCATCCGGCCCTCCGAGCCTTTAAAATTATTGATTTTTTGTCTGTCTAAAATTGGGAAATGCATACTACGTTGCTAATTGGCCCGGCTTTGAAAATTTCCTATAATTCTTTGCTTCACAAGACATACGAAGGTTTCATTCTAGCTCTGTGTTGCAATACTTAATGTTGTTTTCTGCCTCAAATAACCATGGCGGAGTCAATAAGTGCAAGCAAAAAGCAAAAATTGACTCAGAATGTAGAGTTTAAACAAATTTGTTGACCGAGGAATTTTTCGTCACTGCGCATTCTGAGGGTGTTGTCTGCTTAATCTGTCAAGAAAGGATAGCAGTAAACAAGGAATGTAGGCCTACTACTAAGAGGCTTTTCCAAATCTGTCCTATCCTGCACTTAGGTATATTGCACTCTTTAAGACAGTAGGCTACATATTGTTGTGAACAGTTTTTGTCTACAATGGCAAACATTTAAAAACTCAAGATCACTACTAACAGATGGACATTTAACTAGAATACATAGAATAGCCACATCAACTGTTGAAGCAGATATAAAGTATGCAAAAGCAATGTGAAGAATCCCATTAGTACAAACAAATCAGCAAAAATGTGACTGTGTGGTACCTCTAATCGTCATGTAGGCAAGTAAAATTATTGTTCTTTAGTAGGCCCATGCGTACAATTTTTAAATCATTGATGAAATTTTGTCGGCCCCCGAGGTCTTAGAAAAATGGCAAATGTGGCCCCTTGCCCGAAAAGGTTGGACAACCCTGGTCTACCCCCTATTCAATCTGTTCTCAATGCTGCTGCTCGATTGATTGCTCACCTTCCTAAATACTCCCATATATCATCTTTCATGGTCAACCAACTGCATTGGCTTCCTCTCTCTGACCGCATTCAGTTTAAAGTCCTTGCTTTGGTCCTCAAATCCAAACTGGGACTTGCTCCAAAAAACCTCAGGGATGTCATTCGTCCGCCTCTTTCTGCATCTTCTCATCGGACCGGTCTGACTTCTTTGTCCCACGAGCTAGGACCACGATTGCTCAAACTCGATCCTTTGCCATCATTGGGCCCTCTTTATGGAATGCCCTTCCCTTCACTTTGCGTGAGACTTTCCTTTCTGGATCATTGTCTTCATCTCTCTCTCTCCTTAAAACCTATTTCTTTTCTCGGGGTTCTCGCACAGGCAGCGCTACTGAATGGCCTCGGCTGTGAGCGGCGCTATATAAATTACTAATTACATTACATTACATTACATTTTAGTTGAATGGGCATTGGTTTAATTTATTAAAAAAATCACTATCCAGAATAAGAATAGTAGCAGTTAGAAAAGAATTCAATGGGTATAAAATTTATACGTGATGAATACACGTATGACTTAACGAGTTGAGGTTAATTTAACAATTTTTAAAGAAACATTATATAAAAACCAGTTGTTAAAACGTGGTTTTTCGTTTTTTAATTTACGTAACTTTTTTCCGTTTTATATTTTTTATGTAACTATTTAGGGGCCGTCCATAAAGTACGTCACGCTCCAGGGGAGGGGGTTTAAGAAAGTGTGACAGTTTGTGACAGAAGGAGGGGTCAGGCCATGTGTGACGTCACACATTTATTTTTTTATATTTTATTTATAATTTATTTTTTATTTTTTAGTAGAATTTCATAGCTTTAAAAATAATTTTCAAAAATTTTCTGAAACATTTTAATTAGTTTTATGTCAAAATAGCATGAAATGCATATCTCCTGAATGTGTTTTCACGATTCCTCTCGCTAGGAGCGCTAGTAATAATGCTGTTGCGAAGCCTTGTTTATGTATTAGCCTTGCTTTCGGAAAGTGTGACGTACTTTAGGGGGGGTCCGAGTTTTGTGACAGTTTGTGACAGGGGAGGGGGAGTCAAAATGGTCAAAAAAAGCGTGACGTACTTTATGGACGGCCCCTTACATATTTATTTACTGTCTGTTATTATTTGTTTAATTTTATTTTTCTCTGATATCCCTTACGTTGTCTATGTACTTTCATGGATTCAGCTAATTACGTCACTATTTAATGTCATCAGTTGAGAAATAAATTGCACAGTACAGAAAATAAAATGTATAAAAGTTATTTGAATTTCTAAGTTATCAAAAATGCTGTATTTGTACACAGTAGTCTCCGACTGATATTACTCCACATCAAGTTCTTATAAATTATAAGTAAAAATCGTTGGTACAATTTTTAATTAAGTAGGCCTACGCTCTATATTTACAAAGTTAACTTTTAATTGTTTATGTCAGCGTGGACTTAGGCCTATGTGTACTTATGTAGCATATGTAGCCTACATTTTAAGTTTGAAAAGATTTCAATATTTTCATTTCTCAATTTCTTAGCAAGCCAAACTTATAAAAAGAAAATAATTGTTGTAGATCAATGTTACTTGGTGCCTACTAATAAAATTGTGCTAAAATTAACCGTGTAAACAAGGTTTTTAATTTAAAATGCACTACAAGATGTAACAAAGTCAAATTATTTTCTTTTCGGTTTGTTCACCTTTTCTCCGTTTTTAATTTTTGGGAAAAATACGAAGCTTTTTCAGTTTTTCATTTTGTTTTGACCGTTTTTAACATATAAAAACCATGATTGATTGTGCAGTGAAAGGGCTCAAATAAAACGGTTTGCTTGCTCTCTGTCTCGTCACGTCTCTGTCTGTCTCTGTCTTTGTATGTCTCTATCTCTGTCTCTGTCTCTGTCTCTGTCTGTCTGTCTGTCTGTCTGTCTGTCTCTCTCTCTCTCTCTCTCGCAGTCTGTCTCTTTCTTTGTATGTCTCTGTCTCTGTCTCGTCTCTCTCTCTCTGTCTGCATGTCTCTCTCTCTCTCTCTCTCTCTCTCTCTCTCTCTCTCTCTCTCTCTCTGTCTCTCTCTGTCTGTCTGTCTCTCTCTTCATCTCTGTCGGTCTGTCTGTATCTTATCTGTCTCTGTAAGTGTCTCTGTATCTGTCTCTGTCTGTCTGTCTCTCTCTCTCTGTGATTCTCGTCTCTGTCTGTATGTCTCTCTCTTTCTCTGTCTCTCTCTCAGTCTGTCTCTGTCTGTCTGTCTCTCTATCCCTCTCTATCTGTCTGTCTGTATCTTATCTGTCTTTGTATGTGTCTCTGTATCTGTCTCTGTCTGTCTATCTGTCTGTCTGTCCTCTGTGTGTGATTCTCGTCTCTGTCTGTCTGTCTGTGTCTCGTCTCTGTCTGTCTGTTTGTCTGACTGTGTGTCTCTGTATCGTCTTTGTGTGTCTCTCTGTCTGTCTGTCTGTCTCTGTCTGTCTCTCCCTCTGTCTGTCTCTGACTTTGTATATGTCTGGTCTCGACTCTGTCCGTATCTCTCTGTCTGTCTGTCTGTGTCTGTGTCTCGTCTGTGTCTGTCTGTCTCTCTCTGTCTCTGTCTCTGTCTGTCTCTGTCTGCCTCTGTCTCTGTCTGGTCTCGTCTCTCTGTCTGTCTCTGTCGCTGTCTCGTCTCTGTCTGCCTATCCCTCTGTCTGTCTGTCCGTCTGTCTCTGTCTCTGTCTCTGTCTCTCTCTCTGTGTCTCTGTCTGTCTCTGACTGTCTGTCTCTGTCTCGCCTCTGTCTGTCTGTCTGTCTCTGTCTCTCTCTGTCTCGGCTTGTCTCTGTCTGTCTCTCTCTGTCTCTGTATGTATCTGTCTTGTCTGTCTGTCTCTGTCTGTTTGTCTGTCTCTGTCTGTGTCTCGTTTCTGTCTCTCTCTATTTCTCCCTATCTCTATCTCGCTCTGACTGCCTGTCTGTCTCTCCCTCTCTGTCACTTTCTTTTCTCTTTCTGTCTCTGTCTGTCTCTGACTGTCTGTATGTCTGCTGCTATCTCTCTTCTCTCTCTCTCTCTCTCTCTCTCTCTCTCTCTCTCTCTCTCTCTCGCTCACTCTATCTCTTCGTCCTCCTCTCCCCCGATCTCTCTCTCCCTCTCGCTATATGCAAATATACACATTAAATCTTATATTATAACATCAGTTCTTAGTTATATTCATCTGTACTTTCTGTTCTCGCTGCACAGTGTTTTCCTTTGCTATTGGCGCGAACTCTTGTCTGAGACAATAATTTTTATTGTAAAAAGGATTGACCTCACCGGTCGTTAGGCCTACAAGATGTAAACATCGCCATTGAAAAAGGATAACGGTCTGCACTTGATTTTGATGAAGCAACTGGTACGTAACACCAAAAGCAACGCCGCCAGATATCGAGGAAGCTCTCTTCGAGGATTCTTAAAATCATGGTCAACCCATTACCCGATAAATTATGCAAATATGGCTTATTTAAGTAAACAGGATATCTTAGCCTTTCCGTTGTGGCGAAGATGTTGTGCACGTGTCTTTTCTCTCTGTCCGCTTTCTCTCTCGATATCAACATTGTTCATTAAAATTTCTATTGGCGTATTTCTATGAATTTGTCGTTTAAACGGTATGCGGACATTTCGTCAACGGACGATTCGTCAACGGACTGTTCGTCAAGGACTGTTCGTCAACGGACTGTTCGTCAAGGACTGTTCGTCAAGTGGACGATTCGTCAACGGACGATTCGTCAACGGACTGTTCGTCAAACAGAATCGATAATTTATTTCTCGTTGACCAATAAAAGGATTGCTAGCCAATTAAGCCTATCGGCAGGTGCCCAAAATACATACAATTGATGTTGGATTGAGGATAATAACTCTTCCTTAAATAATTATATGAGTTGGATTGACGAAAATAATTTTTTAAAGTATGTGTTGGATTGATGAAAAAAGTTTTTTATGAAACTAGAAGTGGGATTGATGAAAATAATTTTGCTATTTAAGCAAAGAATTAGTTTCATCAATCCATCTTCTATTTAGGTAAAGAATTAGTTTCATCAATCCAATTCCTATTTAAGCAAAGACTTTCTTTTATCAATCGTAGGCCTACTTCCATTTAAGCAAAGAATTCCTTTAATCAATCCCAATTCTATTTAAGCAAATAATTATTTTCATCAATCCAACTTCCAGTTTTAATTGAGAACGCGTGATATGTGCAAGAAAATGGCTTATAAAATCTCCCCCCCGTACGACGCGCTCCTCTGCCCCTCCCATATACTGTCTTTCCTTGTTGTGCATATTCCCAGAATTTCTTCAAAGATGTATCCTCCTCCTGTTCTTTCTTCAAAGATTCTACTGTCATGTCACTTGCTCGAAACTCCGGAACATGTAAAGGTTTCATCAACTCTTTCCCTTTTGCTTTTATGCCTCGCGTTTCCACAGCAGCCAACACATTACTTTGATCTTCTGCCTTCGTAGCGTCCTTTGTTTTTAACTCCTGTTCCTGCATTTCTATCTTTCTATCTTCATCTGTAGGCGTTAGCCTTGCTCCCGGTACGTTGCCTATGATGAGATCATACAAGGTCTCCTTCATGCACAGCGCTTTCACCTTCCCGGTAAAATATGTCGATTTGACATCTATAATCGCTGTTTGAACCTTTCGTATAGTCTTGTCAATCAGTATGCAGAATTCGTACTTTCCTGTCATCTGATTATCGTCCACAAGTCGTCTAGCAAGAACCACTGATGAGCATCCAGTGTCACGAAGAACCTTCACCTTCTTATCTCCAACATAACCTACCGTCGTTGTCATGTCGAATTCCGACTTCTTCGTTCTACAGGCTTCGGCAATCACGTGTGCTTTACAACCACACTTTAACTCTACGTCCTCATAATTTTCCAAATTTTCCAAGGCTTGACACCTATTACCGCATACACCTTTTTCACCTGATTCCACAGATATCTTGAGATTGGTACTAGTCGTATTCGTTCGTTCCTTCTTCCTCTCTGTATCAGGAGACAACTCTCGATTTTCTTCCTTTTCTTCATTCGTCGATTTTCTTTTCTGCTTGGATCATCGGCTTCTAGTTCTCCAGGAACTCTGTAATCCGGCTGCTTTCTGTATTGTATTTGGTCGAAACTTCCAGTTTTGAAATAGATGTCCGGGTTGGTCACAAAGGTAACATCTTCTATCCTTTGACCATATCTGATATCCTTCGACTTGTCTTTCTTTTCCTCTATTTGCTTCTGGTCTGAAAAATTTTCTCTCAAAATTTCCAGTAGCTTCCACCACTTCTGTTGGATAGACTGTTTGGATTTTTCTTGATGAGCTTCAGTGTACTGTTCTGCCAATTTAGCCAGTTCCTGTAAATCTTTTGGCGCCCTCTCTCTCAAAAATATTGCCAGCTCCCGACTAACAACTGCAAGATACTGTTCCTTGACCAGCAGACTCTTTAACCCGTCGAAGTCCTGCGAAGTTTTTGGCCAGTTCAACCCATCTCATCAAATAACTATCAAGCCTTGTAATGAACTGTTGAGGTGATTCAACGTTTTCAGGTTTACAATATTATTGTAGAATCGCTTGCGAAAACCCTCCTCAGTCATCTGGTATCTCTTGAGTAGAGCGTCCTTCAAGGCACTGTAATCATCATACAATTCTGGAGGAAGACGCGAGTATACTTCAAGGGCACGTCCTTTCAACAGTGCTGCTAAATAAACTGCCCATTCTTGTCGGTTCCACCCTCTAATAGTTGCATATTTTTCAAAGGTCGCAAGTATGCATCCATGTCGTCTTTTCCATCTTCAAATGACGGTAACTTTGGTCCTTTACGAGCGTTAATTGTCCTCCCTGCTGCCTGCTCGTTTTCTTCCTGATCCTCTTCTTCCTCCGAGTTACCTTGTACACTAGCGCTCTGACTATTAAAAACCAGCTTTGCGGATCCAAGCTCACGCTTAAGTTTTCTAACTCCATCGCTTGTTCATGTTGTGCTCTTTGTAATTCTAATGCCTGAGCATGCGCTTCTGCCTTAGCCTTTATGTCCAATTCTATTTTTCGTTGCTCCGAGTCTTTCTCCATTTCGAGCTTCTGATTTTCTCGCGCTGCCTCTTCAGCTTTCGACTGTTTATCCAATTCTAATCTCTTCAATTCCCGTTCTGCCACTCTATCCTCTCTTTCGTAAATTTTCTACTGTCGTTTCTCCTCTTCAGCCTTGCAGTTCTGCACATAGTTTAGAAGATCCGTTCCTTTGAGTCCACTTCTCTCTGCAAGTGCTACCCATTCCTCCATTTAGAAAGCAAACTGCTGCAATCCTGTTTATCTCTAATTATAAAAACGCTGGCTTTTAAAGAGAACAGGTTAATCAAATCACGCAACATATATGCGGCCACTGTATTTAGTCTAGCTTCTAATGTCTATTGATATTCCAAAATATATTTATCTTGCATCTACCGTTAGTCTTATTATCTGTAGGCCTACATATAAATGTACCTTAATTAGGCTAGACCTATAGTCACATTAATGTTACCCACTCAAGATATATCAGCAATTAAGACCGCCTGGCTAAACTCCCGCTACCCACTATAGTCTACACCTCTCAAAACAAACTAACCATCCCACCGCTGCCACCAAACATTGTCACGAGTTGTTTTGAGAATGGTCAAGTTATGCCTCGTCAGTTATGGCGAGGAGTTTTGAGACAATGAAGAAACTATTTTGGTAAGGTAATAAGCAGTTGTTTTTCTGCCAGCAAAACAAAACATATACAAATCAACTGTCAAAATTAAAAAGATAGAAGTAGTGGTCACTTTCATACGAGTTTACGTCTCTAAATTACTCTATGTTACTTTTACTTTCCCCCGGTCGATGACCGTTTCCCTTCCCAGGTTTTCCCCTTCCCCAACAATATGCGAGACTCACAGTTCGTCGACCATTGTTCATCCGCAGGGAAGCCAGTGCATGAGGAAAACGTCGAGAGACCTGACCCGTTCGAAGATAGACCGCTTTCTTCCGTCGTCGTAGACCTGTCGCGTTCGAGGACCGACAGCTTGCTTCCGGCGTCGTAGACCTGTCGCGTTCGAAGACCGACAGCTTGCTTCCGGCGTCGTAGACCTGTCGCGTTCAGAGATCGACAGCTTGCTTCCGGCGTCGTAGACCTGTCGCGTTCAGAGACCGACAGCGTACTTCCGGCGTCGTAGACCTGGCTCGTTCGAAGTCAGGCAGCTTGCCTTCGTTCGAAACCTCGAGAGTGCTTCTCTTGCGTCGACCTGACGCGTTCGAGCCCCGACCTTCGTCTGCCCAGAGTCACCTGTTTCTCCTTTCCAAGTTTCGTTGACGGCCCATCCCTTTGGACCCCACGGCCACCGATTTGTCATCGACCCCTTCTTTATATATATAGTTCTCTATTCGATATTCTAGGTGTCTAAATATATATGTTAAACTGTCTTTATATACGTTTATATTTACAACGCTGCCTTCATTGTCCATCGACAATGAAGGCAGCGATAGAACTGGGAAAGGATGGTCGTATCGTCTGTCACGCAGCTGAATTGTTAGACGTACCAAAATCAACCCTTTATCGTTATATATTTTGGATGAAAGTAGGCAGAGGCAGTTTTCAGTTGATGAACTGACTTCTGGAATGTACATGGCAGTCAAGTACACAATGAAGAATCGAGTTGATCATTATACGGAATTATACGATATGAAATATCAACTGTCTTTATATACGTTTATATTTACAACGCTAGGCTAATATTCAGGTGTCTAAATATACTGGACCTTAGGCCAGACTATCGATTGTCTTTACCAATCCCTAAGGAAGAAATGATATAGCTGCAAGGAAATTCGTGACAGCCAGTGATGGACCAAACATTGCTCTTTTCAACAGATTTAAAAGTTTTGATCAAACATCAACCAAGCCAACTACAAATCTTTGAATGACACCCGACTTGATAACGTGCTGCAGCTGCTGCTACTACAGCTTCGCAAAGAAGTGTGTTCATTCTTGCAAGCTTTCCTGTCAGACAGCACTGCGTATTTACCACGAGAAGATTACAAAGAATTGATCGAGCTTACACTTCTATTTCGGACTGTCCCCTCCAAACTCCCAAACATTACCACTTCTGGCCGCCAGTAGCTTATCATATGGCAAGGTGGATGGCTAACGTTATTTATTGCCTTAAATCTACCTCTTTCGTGATGCACTCAAGCTTACCACTAGCGAGTTGGAGAATCTTAGAGTTTTGTATTTTTGCAGCACATAATTATGTTCTTGCCTGTCAGCGACGGTATCTCATTCGATACGGCATTTTACTAAATGCTGCTGTTCCAAATGATCAAACAGTACTCTGAGTCTCTGATATAAACAAGGTGTGTCACAGGCTGCAACTAAAAAGCTAAAAACCACCTGTGGTACATTGAACTTGTGCCACTGTCATTATTTTCTGTGTAGGTTTCGTTTCCATTGAAGATAATAGTTAATGGTTCAATCAATGATCCAGCGTGGAAGTGACTGGAACGTTCGCAGGATTAAAGCAACATATGACTAGCTGAAGAGCAAGACATTGCACGAACTGGTGACTTCCTCTTCAACTGCTGCCTTGAAATCTGTTGGAATAAGCACAGATACTTTGTCAGTCGACGATCCAGCTGCCTGGAATGAGATACCGTCGCTGACAACCAGCATAACAGTCGTCAAGTCGCTGGAAGTTGTTAATGACTTAGCATTTTACCAATCGATCACAAAATCAGAGCAAGAAACGCAGAAGTTAATACAGGTTGTTGAGAACAACAGGAAGCGAATAGCAAATGGTCGCTAAAACAAGCTAATACAGCTTACAGTCTTCGATAGCTTAATTACAAGATTTCACAGCATCCAGGAACTGGGAACAGCAAGGCTCTATATTAATTGTTAGTAATAGTATGACAATTTTGACTGAAAGCTGTGAGCCTACGAATCCCCCTATGATTCAAAACTATGATTTGATCAGTGACACATTTGTTTCAAGCTCTGTTTGTTCACAGCTGCTATTGAATTGCAGTATTATAGCGAGGCTTTTTATATGTTGAAACTTAAGCCTCATTGAGCAACCGCCAAACGTTGACATTGAGACCTGAAATTTGGCAGGAAATTCTACTTCTGTATAGGCAACAATATTAGAGAGTGTGCAAATTTAAATTCCCAAAAAACATTTATTTTGGACACCCCTAACGTATATACCTATCGACGTTGAAGCGTTCGAAAGCGCAGATTTATCGATGACTCGAATGCGTATTCACTACTAATCACCAGTCTTCTCTGCAATGCTTTCGAATCTCCGACGTTGTTGATCCTTATCCCGCCGACGCTGCCGCCAAAATATGTCACCAACTCGTCTGCCTTAGTGACCTATCTCAAGTACTTTTCCTTACTGCTATGTATAGGTCGCTCAACTTTCGCTAGACTGTTGTTATAGTTATATTGACACTGTTATTTTGAATATTTCTTCTTATTTCAAACACAGTGTTTTTTTAAATTTCACTTCACAGTTCAATGCAAATGTTCTTCGTCAACATAACTCAATTGTAACTCTTAACATTTCCTTCTTATTACATATAGTTCTCTCTACTGTATTAAAACCAACTATCATCAGCAATTTCAGTTTTTCGCGCGCTATTCGCACGTGCAATAACCATCTACCTTCAGTCAATAATGTTTACTTAAGCCGGGCGCTCACTAGCCGCCCGATTAACTAAAGCATATATATATATATACAGTGGCGTTGGCCGACTAACATAACTCTTACACATCATATAATATGCAGACCTTAGACACACCTGTTCATATTACATATAATAATTATAATAATTATAATAGTAGTAATAATAATAATAATAATAATAATAATAATAATAATAATAATAATAATAATAATAATAATAACTATTATAATAATAACATTATAATAATAACTATTATAATAATAACAATAATAATAATAATAATTATTATTTTTTTTACCCGAGGTAGAAATAATCCCTCAGGAACAAAATAGTAGGTTAGGAGTAAAAAACGTCCTCCGAGAAATCAGGCCTCGTCCCAGTTTACACAGCCATCCGGAATGTGCCTCTGAATGCAGTGGCATTGTGGCGCTGCACACAGATGGAAAGACGTTGGAACAGAAATTTAGTTTCCCGTTGATCTCCAGAGACAACTGAAATGCGACGTCCCATTATTATTATTATTATTATTATTATTATTATTATTATTATTATTATTATTATTATTATTATTATTATTATTATTATTATTATTATTATTATTATTATTATTATTATTATTATTATTATTATTTGCCGGTATTAGCTAATGGACGAATTATTTAGTTTGCCATTTATTTGTTTCGATTTGTCTAAGAACTCTAATCACAGCAAATTGACTTACCGAAGGCAACCAGCAAGCATCACCAGGAGAGTAAACGACAATGCTGAGGTTCAGCTGTCGAAGGATTCCGTCAATATACAGCTGAAGGAGTAGTCTTTCCTGAAAGCTCCTACATTCCTTTCTTATAAATCGATGTTTTCCGTTAGAGTCAGTCCAGGTGATGTATTATTTTGTACTCATGGCTGAGCGAGCCTATCGCGCAATCGATGTCCTTGTGTTATTAAACGGCTTTGTTTTCTTTGTAGTGTCGTCTTTTCCAGAAACATGTCTGCTACGAATAGCTACTAGTGTTTTGCATGCTGTTCTGGACTCACCAACAGCTTTTACTGCAAATTATAATCAACAATCATAATCACTATGGTATTATTATATACTACGATGATGGCATGTTGATTATCATTTGTTGTAAAAGCTATATTTGAAAGACTATGCACATTCCCTTAAACATAATTATATTGTATGTTACAAGAAATGTGTATAATCAGGGAATATGTATGTAGGCTACCCTAGGTGTATGCATTACCCTAGGGAATGTGTATAATCAGGGTGTGTATATATAATGTATTTCTAACCCTAACCTTTACCCTAACCCCTAACCAGAATCATAACCATAACCCCTAACCCTCTCCCCTAATCCTAAACCTAACGCTAAATCTAAATTTCCAGGGCATATACACCTACCCTGAGAATACACATTCCCTGAAACTTCAGGGTATATACATATTCCCTGATTAAACACATTCCCTGAAACATTTGTGTATGTCTGCATGTACAGTGTATGTATAATTATATGTATTATGTATAATAATACATATAATTACATATTATTACACATAATATGCATGCTGGGGTTAGGGTAAAGGTTAGGGTTAGAAATACATTATATATATACACACCCTGATTATACACATTCCCTAGGGTAATGCATACACCCTAGGGTAGCCTACATACATATTCCCTGATTATACACATTTCTTGTTATGTATATTATGTGTAAGGAGGAGCAGAGAGGACGTCAGAAGAAAAGATGGATAGATAACGTACTGGAGGACATAGAAGACAGAGGATGGGACTTAAGAAGGGCAATAGAACTCGCAAGAGACCGACCGAAATGGAGAAGTTTTGTTAGAGCCTCATCGTCAGCGAATACTTGACGGAGGAGAAAGAAAGAAGACACATAATATAGCGCGTTTTAAGTAGCTCACAAAGTATGTTTCATGTTTTATCATGCCTTATGCGTCAATTTATGAAACTTTCTAAGAAGAAAAAAGGAATAAAATAACATCATTAGTTTTAAGATAATTAGGTTACCCCGAGGGGAAGCCATCGGTATGAAGCGTTGCGGAAAAGAAGAGGGTGGGCAGTATACTTCTGTGGTTAACTATTATTATTATTTTTTATAATTTAGAATGTAAAATATTCGTCTCTTTCCTGGCTGGTGAAAGTGCCATATTATTATTATTATTATTATTATTATTATTATTATTATTATTATTATTATTATTATTATTATTATTATTATTATTATTATTATTATTATTATTATTATTATTATTATTATTATTATTATTATTATTAGTATTATTATTTTTTAGTATTATTAGTATTATTAGTATTATTAGTATTATTATTAGTATTTATTATTTATATATTTCGTCTGGAGAAAATTAAAAAACAGTTTGCCATGTTTGGCATATACTAAAACCTATAGGCCTAGAAAGATTTGCCCGATTACAGCATATTAGGGGCCTATATCGGATAATTCAGATTGCGTAGCTGTAAACATACCTTCAAATTTGAGTAATTTCCACTATTAGATAAATTAGACATTTCTGTTGTGACGACGATTTTTGAAATAAACCTCGCCATAATTTTTTCAAATCATTTATTTTTATGAATTTACTATTGAGGAGATTGTTGTTTCCATAGTTATATTGGATATATGCTTTACTGTTTATTTTATCTGCTGCGTTTGAATTAAAAAATTTCCACTCCGTTACCGTCACTTTCACACAGGGTCGAAAATAACATTATAGAAATACGACTACAAATATTAGGTTTTCAAGAACTTAATGTGATTCGTAAACAGCATTGAAACGCGTTTCATTTAATAAGCTTGTCATTAAATTAAACAGTACTTATTATGGATAAATGCATTTTTTTAGCTGTTACCCTAAATAATGTCCACTCCGTTACCGTACATAAATCTTTGCACTACTACTTACTTGCCAACATATGGGTCTGTTGCAAATTAGTCAGACCATCTATGATGTCTGTGCTTATGTATACTTCCGATCAAATGCTGACTTTTCGAATAGATACGGTAATAATTTGGTTTGAAAGGCTTAATCTACGTACGGCGTCCACTCCGTTACCGAGAATTAATCTACATTGGAGATGCTCAGGCATTCAACAATTATCAGGTATAAACTCCTAAATGAAAAAATTGATATGTAGAAAATGTGATCCGAAACGTGGTCGATAATAAGTTTGTTTTATGTTATGTTGAAATTGTCCAATCCGTTACTTATCTACTCCGTTACTGTTTATGCAGTAATGGATTGGATATAGTAGTAACGGAGTGGACATGGAATGATAACGCAGTGGACATTTCTTCAAAAATATTTTTGATTACAGGAATGGCTTAACACATATTTTCTAATTTGTTAGTGATAAGAATTAATTTTCCTTTTATATATCTTCATGACTATACATGTGTGAAACATAACTATAAAATGTTGTGGATTTATTTGTAAAGTAAAAGTGGCAGTAACGGAGTGTACATTTCTTTTAATTCAAGACAATGCTGTACGGCATGTAGCCGAGTTGATATTATGAGTTTACTGAAAATGTAGTTAAGTGAAACAACATAGTTCAGAGTAATATGAAGTTATTTTGTGTTGCTTCAGTTTTTCATTAAAATTTATGAGGAAGCAGGTTTGGTAACGAAGTGGACACTTCTTCGTTGTCTCAAAAGTATGGTAGATTACAGAAATATCTTTACAGACATTTTTTGTTACAATTTTGTGTGTTAAGATAGAATTAATCTTCCTTTAATATATCTTCATAACTATACATGTGTAAAACACAATCACTAAGTTTTCTGGATTTATTTTGTAGAGTAGGATTGGAAGTAACGGATGGACATTTATTTTTGTGCAAGACAATAATGTACTGCGTGTTACTGAGGTGATATTATGAGTTTACTAGAAATGTAGATAAGCGACACAATACAGTTCAGAGTAACATTTAGTAAATTTTTGTGTTGGTTTAGTTTTTCATTAAAATTTACGGAGAAGCAGGTTTGGTAAAGGAGTGTACATTGCTAATTTGGGTGTTGTCAAAACACGTGTAAGAACTGATGAAACTAGAATATTAGTGTGCAACAGCACCCATATTTCTTAATTAAATACATTACTGGTCAGCATAAGATGAATAAATTATTCATTTTAAATAAAAAAAATTCTTGCATCTCCAAAAGTGAAATTGATTTAAGAGCGGATAATGACTCATTAATTTAGGCCTACTTGTAATCGTAATACCACATTTATAATGCGCTCCTACTTTACCCACACTTTGGACTGACATCACCCGAGCAGCCTACGACAGTGGCGCAGTTCGGAATTTATGAGAGCTTTTTATGAATTGCAAATTAAAGACAGTCGTGAGTCCACAGACCCGCAGTCGTGCTTAGCAATCTACTCATTGAATGACTAATAAGTAATCACGTACGCAACACTCTCAGCCTCACTGAATTTGCATCACCTGTGGATTTCTGGTTGACTCCTTCGAGTCTGTTTTAATCAATAAGTCAATAGGACTGTAGACTGCATTATACAGAGTCGTTTGAGAGCTAGTCATTATTCTTTTACAGACGCATGCGGAGATAACTCGTGGAAAACTCTAAGACGCACAGCAGAAGATCGTCATGGATGCGGCATCGATTCCCGCTACCCTCCCAAAGGTCCACTCAGCCTTTCTACTTGCTAATGAACTGCAGTATAACGTCATGGGCGCCTATCTGACTCCCAGACAGTTAAATTTCTACACCTATAATAACTGGTAATCATCGGTTCATACTACGATTTGAAATAATCCTGTGTGCCAGCTTGAATAATAAACACGAACATATGTAGTTGAGATGATTTCTGTCATCCTTCTTTTACCTCATCTGAAAGTCTGTACTGAGCTTAATACAGTTGTACATGAATATGTATCTAGCTTTGTATCTATCTCGTCTGATAAGGTTTTCTCTGTGTGGTGCTATATGAATTTCCTATAATATTAATTGCGACTTCAATCCATGTATTTACACGTAGGGGTTGACCTCTCTGGCACCAGATCATTAGTGCACACTCAGACACTCCAACCGTAAAGGGTGTGGAATCCCAGGGCCGCTGACCACAGACCGACTGACTGAGTGCTAACAGACAGACAGAAGCAGGCAGACAAAGACACACAGAAAGACAGAGAGTGGATTAAACAAAACAGCGACATGAGTAGGCCCTAAGCGAGTAACCCAACCCAGCCCAGCTAAGCCTGACTGACTGACTTCTTATTGTATAATGGTCGATGTCTTAATAGTTAAGAGTTCAGACAAGAGTTCAGACTATCAGATCGAACTGTCGAGCGTACAGAGCTTGTTGTTCGCCATCATTGTACACTGTTTTATGATTCTACAATAAACGACATTAATATCTTCTGGGATTCGTCAGTCGTCAACGGCCTTTGGGCCCATGGCCGGGTCATGGACGAGGCAACGAGCAACTCTTATTCCGGCCTCAGCGTGGTCAGCACCGACAACCGAATCGCGCCTGACTACTCTACGCATATTGAAACATTTACATCCTTTCATCAGTACCACATACACTACAAGTGGTGAAGACGCTTGACATAAGCTTCTTCATCCACTACATACCTACAATATTTATTTACACAGTATTTGCTTCTTTAGACACTCTCAGCCTCACTGAAGCATGTCGAACAGACTTGAATACTTATATCAGGGATCTCAAAGAGCAGGCCCGCGGGCGCCGAAGATATTTTTCTGGCCCGCGGCGCATTGCCTGAAGACTAGGCCCTACACAATTTGAGAATTAAAGTTTATATATTTCATTTTGAGGCTGAATGTGCTTTATAATTATGATGTTCGTCATTGAAAAATGAAGATCAAAATTAAGATTTTATAAGCCTAATTTGACTGTTTGCGTGCTAAAAATGCATCATTTAAGATTTAGTTTCTCAAAAATTTTCTGGGGACTTAATCACCCAGCCCCCACCCAGATCTCATCGCCCATTTTGCTCAGGCGCCTTCGGCACTCCGGCCCGCCACTTGCTGGAAAATATTGTCACTGGCCCGCCATTAGCAAAGGTTTGACTTATGTGATGTATTTTAATATATCTTTAAATTCTTCTGAATTAGGCCTAGCCTACATTAGTATTTTTATAGACCCTTAGGGAGATTATAACTGAGAGTGCTTTCAGTTTAATTGGATTACCCTGGTGTTTTACCCTGCATGTTCAGTTCCAAGCAGGCACGTCTTGCGGAGACTCTTTCCGCCCACTGCTCAGCCCTATTACAACATGCGCCCCAGGTCTCACCCCTTCCAACTTCCCATAAAAGACGACAGAAATTTCATACCTAGAATTTTTTATAAATTACGGTAGCATAATATTATACATACTCTAGTTTAGGCTTTTCAATGAACGGTAAAGAACCTTCAGCAACTGTACCCCATAAAATTATATTAGATTTGTCTGACTTTCTATTATGTAACTCACTGCGGTTTGTCAGTCTGTTTTATTAAACGAAGATAATATATATATAAAAACTGACTGCAGTTGTTTGAAAGACCAATTGCTGTCCTGCACCAGGGTAGATATTAGATTTCTGCGGGTACAGCATTTTTCCTACCCGACACGTACCCGTAACACAGAACCGTTACCCGTACACTTACCCGACCCGTACTCAAAATTGCTACCCGACCCTACCCGTACCCGCGGGTATACCCGTACCCGTACAGTACCCGTCACGTCATTAACACGCCTTCCCAATGTCCCTATTCCTACCTGGCCAATAGGCTTACAACTCATCATGCAGTAATAATAATAAATAGGCTGATGATGATGATGATGATAGTAGTAGTTGTTGTAGTAGTAGTAGTAGTAGTAGTAGTAGTAGTAGTAGTTGTAGTAGTAGTAGTAGTAGTAGTAGTAGTAGTAGTAGTAGTAGTAGTAGTGGTAGTGGTAGTAGTAGTAGTAGTAGTAGTGGTAGTGGTAGTGGTAGTGGCAGTGGCAGTGGCAGTAGCAGTAGTTACTGTAGTAGTCGTAATAATAAGAATAATAAGAATAATAGCAGCAGCAGTAGTAGTAGCAGCAGCAGCAGCAGTTGTAGTAGTAGTAGTAATGATAGTAGGCAGTCAACTTATGGAACCTGTCACATGCAACTGTTGTGCTGTCTCAACTGCATTGTTCATTTTATCTCCTTGGTATAATTATATGCTGTAAGCTAGAACACTAAGTGACTGTTGATAGTACGTTGTGCGCCGACATTCTCTATTATACGTAACGGTGACATTGTAACCCCAAAACTTCACGTCGGCACGGGTAAAACCGGGTATACCCGTACCCGTGATGACCCCACCCGTACCTGACCCGACCCGTGAAATTCGTACCGACCTGTACCCGACCCGCGGGTACGGGTCGGGTACGGGTAAACCCGCGGGTACGGGTATACCCGCAGTCCCCTAGTAGATATCCATCGTCAGGGTTTTACATAATTTGAACTTTAAAATGTGGAAAGATATTGGATCGGTTCTTAGATTTGTGTGCTTGCTGTAACTGAATAGGAATTTCATTGGGGTTTGAGTCATGCCCAAGGTATTTCAATTGCCTGTGTGATCTAGTGATGATAATTTTTGACAGAGTTATGTTGAGTGCAATCTCGTCGCGCTTTGTAAAATTTAATTCCATATTTTACAATAATATTACTATTATCTTCTTGTGGAACTGCACCAAACACAAAAGGTGAGCTCTGCTCTAGATAAAACAGGCAACACGTTGCAGATGTATGTATTGTATTGTATTGTATTGTATTTGAACACTTGTTATAGCGCCCCAACCAGATTTCCCATTCAGAGGCGCTCATGTATGTATGTATGTATGTAGGGGCTGACTGTCTATGGCACACACAGGAATTAGAGAGATGGTCACACAGAGATACAGAGCGAGAGGGAGACAGACGGACAGACAGTCAGAAAGACGGACAGAGAGTAATGAGGGAAGGCAGAGACCTGTGCTATGAGTAGGCGTGGCAGGAATCCCCAGCGTGCGTAGCACACGTAGTGGAATCGTGCCTGCCACAGAGACCTGCACGCGCAGACAGACTGACTGGCGCCTGGTAAAGGAATGCCGTGTAGGAGGTTTTGATAGGGCTATAATTGGAAGCCCTTGACGGCAGGAGAGAGAGAGAGAGAGAGAGAGAGAGAGAGAGAGAGAGAGAGAGAGAGAGAGAGAGAGAGAGAGAGAGAGAGAGAGAGAAGGAGGCAGAGAGAGACAGAGAGAGAGAGAGAGAGAGAGAGAGAGAGAGAGAGAGAGAGAGACAGGAGAGAGAGAGAGAGAGAGAGAGAGAGGGAGAGAGAGAGAGAGAGAGAGAGAGAGAGAGAGAGAAGGGAGGCAGAGAGAGAGAGAGAGAGAGAGACAGAGAGGTTTTTGATTAGGGAGATATCTCTGAGGTCCCACAAAACCAGAGAGAGAGAGAGAGAGACAGAGAGAGAGAGAGAGAGAGAGAGAGAGAGAGAGAGAGAGAGAGAGAAGGAGGCAGAGAGACAGAGAGAGAGAGAGAGAGCGAGAGAGAGAGAGAGAGAGAGAGAGAGAGAGAGAGAAGGAGGCAGAGAGAGAGACAGAGAGGTTTTGATAGGGGTTATAAATGGTTAGCCCTTGGCAGGAGAGAGAGAGAGAGAGAGAGAGAGAGAGAGAGAGAGAGAGAGAGAGAGAGAGAGAGAGAGAGAGAGAGAGAGAGAGAGAGAGAGAGAGAGAGAGAGAGAGAGAGAGAGAGAGAGAGAGAGAGAGAGAGAGAGAGAGAGAGAGAGAGAGAGAGAGAGAGAGAGAGCGCGCGCGCGTAGGTTTTGCTGGACTCCTGTCCCGTTTGTCAACCGGGACGCATATTACGAAAGTACACAGGGAAATTGATCCAAGGGAATCTCGCGACCAATCAGAGGTTAGGGCCTAAGTGTGAATTTGCCTAATGAATAATCATGAATATTCATCTGCCTCTAACGGCAGTCTAGCCAGAGACAGAAAGTGCGAAGGTAACGTGGCACACGGCTGAGTCGCCTTCTACCTTCCACCGATAGTCGTAAACTTTGTATTAACGTGTAGAGTGAAATTTAAAATTAGAATTATACAATCAAATCGATAAGTGGCACAATTAAACATTTATGTGATATGGCCAATGTCGTGGTCTGTATGGTAGTGCTGTCTCGATTTGAAGCTATAGCGGTTTCTTAGAGAAAGCTAGGCTAGGTGACAGAACGCTTTATACTGACTTTCCGCGTCAGAGAAGTCGCCAGTGAACTCCGATAGCCTATATTGATAATTATCGGCAGGCAATTTTCATATAATCGGCAATTTCGAAATTTATCAATTTAAATTCGAACTGTTTTTACAAACTGAAGTTCACTGTTTCTGATTTAACCCTTATACGGTAACCGTTTTTTTGGTTGGCGTTCCTCGGTAACCTATGGGGTAAAAATTACCCTCAATTTATTTTCGTCAAATCTATGGAAATGTTTGACCAATTTTGGTCATGTTTAATTGATCTGATCGAGAAGGACAATGGACAACGTGATTGAATGTAATGAGTAAGAAATCTTAAATTAAAAGGACGACTCGTTCCAATATGGCTGTCTAAAGCGAAAGTAGTAGGCCCTAATAAGTTGTGAGTCAATGCTACCATGCTATCAGTTTCAGATACTAATCACTGAAGCCAAATGCTGTGTCATAGTGTTGATTGAAATAATAAACTGCAAGCAATAACAAGCGGCTGTGCAGTGCTGTAAAAGGGTCTATGTTCAAAACCGCGATCACAAAACAGCGATCGTCAAAACCGCGATCACAAAATAGCGATGTACAAAACAGCGACTGCATAAAATAGCGATCATCAAAACAGAATGGTTCACTCGACGATCGCTACAGCAGCCGGACCGCGAGGCCTGCATCTCCCGCATGTGGCTTCCGATGAGAAATGTTTGCGATCGACGGCTGGTTTCAACCATCCTCGCTCCAACCTCCTTCCTCATCATCATCGTTCCTCAGGTACAGGGCTTCTCATGTGAGGCGATCGTTCGATCGATCTCCTTGGTCGATCGCCTAGCAAAGGTCTGGTGGATCGGTAATCGATCGCGCAAATCGAGTGCGATCGATTTACTCCAAGAGGAAACTGGAGCCATTATTTTATTTTTATTTAGCTAATTTACATTAGGCCTACTTTAATTTTTGCTTAGGCCTACTTGCGGCGGCGGTGAATGCGTTCAGAACGCAGCGTTTCGTGACCCAATGACTGCTGAGTGATCGCTCCAATTTCGTACAGTATGGTTGGTCATAAAAACACGATGGACACCTCCTGCGTAACGTCATTTTGTAAGTTCGTAACGTCACTAATTTCGGAAATTATTGAAAGCAACAATGGCGGCGGTACCGAAGTGGAATAATAATGTACAGTTTAGCACCCTTCTGTCATGGAAATTAGGTGACTCGTTCAATCTGGATGTAGTCGAGATAGCCAAGTAGGCAGTAGACAGTAGCATGTTAAAACTTATTAGGCTACAACTATGAATGTTGCGGGACGGATAACAAGCAACGGCGCTCGTTTTCGGTTGCTGGCCCTAGGACTGGAAATCTGGAATGGCTGTTGCGCTCCGCCTAATGAATAGAGTTCACACGGTCACACCATTATTCTTTAATAACTTTACGACTGTCTTATTTAGCCGTGGCTGCACTAGGAGCGATTCTGAGTCGATCACCTTGTAGGGGCGCAATATGCAAACTAATTAATAATACTACCAATAGTAATAATAACGGAACTGAACTGAGATAGGCCTACTAAATGTAATATGCAGCTATACGTACTATAATATTATAATATACAGCTATACGAATACGATACACAAAATACGCTGTACACAAAAGTTCTCGAGGTCGATCGCGCACCGATCGCCTACGCAATCCAGCGCGATCGATTTTCAGATCGCCTTCTATTTTCAAATGAGAAGCTCTGCTCAGGTATCTTTTCAATCCTCCTCCTCCAGGACTCCATGAAAGCTGATGCTGGGCTGATGTTTGACTGCTTCATGAACAGAAGTACTTGGCAAGTCGTAATTGCAATTATTTAACACTGTAAACTTATAAATACGAACATTAAGACTTTAATGTGCTCAAGTTTTCCCGAGTTTAGTAGTTCTGCTCATCGTCATCATAATTAATGGTTTTAATGTTGCGTTTACTTAATGTCCTAGTGTAGTAGTTGTGCTCATTCTCATGATCATTTATTTTAATGGAATGCATGCTAATGTTTCTGGGAAAGTTACCACCCCGTCCACTGCCGCTCATGTGTACACGAATCCCTGGATGTTGCAGATAGAAGCTCTCTGGGCCACATACCCCCAGGAACAATTGATTAAGCCCCAATGCGGACTTCAAGGAACATAACCCGCACGCAGCATATATAGGTGCATGCATGGTCACTCGTTGTGTATTTACAATAAGCCAACGCCTTCGTCATTCGTCATGTTCATTGTTTAGCATAAGTGTTCCGCGAGTAGCAGGAGAATGTATTTTTTTCCCGGTACGTGACTTTTTGGCGCCGCCGTTTTGGCGCTATCGTTTGGATCGACGCTACGGCTTGATTACGAGTGACACTAAAGTGACTAAACCTACCGTAATAAAACCGTCAGGGTATGTTAGCGCGCAAGATGAGGAGTTACTCCATATGTATATCATAAACATTAAATCAAAGTTGGATTTGATGAGAAAGTTCTTTGGTAAATGGTGGCTGGATTGATGAAAATAATTGTTTCAATGGGAGGTGGATTGATGAAAAGAATTGTTTCAATGGGAGCTGGATTGGTGAAAATAATTGTTTCAATGAGAGCTGGATTGATGAAAATAATTTCTTCCTTGCATCACTGGAAGCTAGATTGATGACAGTAATCATGGACATTGGTAGACTGCCTTCTTACGAAAGAATAATACAACATTAAAAATATGGCATTAATTTACCAGATTCTATTTTCATCAATCCAACTCACCACAACAAATTGGCTATGCTACTGATATTTCTTTGCATTAAAAAATTAACATTATTTACTACGTTTATTAGCGCCAAAACGTCCGGGGCCAGAACAGCGGCGCCAAAACGTCCGGCGCCATTACGGCGCCAAAACTTCCGGCGCCAAAACGGCGGCGCCAAAACGTCCTGCTTCGCTCTGTGTATATATCTTACACTTGCAGTGTCTATCTGCAGTAGTGAAAGATCGTTTAGTCACTTAAAGCGCATAAAAAATGCTTTGAGATCTATGATGGGACAAGATAGAGTAGACTGACAGATTTAACACTTATGAACATTGAGTGTGAAATTGTACAACAGTTCGATTTCAGGATATTGTTCACAGTTTTTCTATTGTCAAAGCACGTCATAGGCAGTTTTTAATTCATAACTCTCTGTTCTATCATTTAAATTTCGTCAACACGTCGTTTTGGTAAATTTGGTTGAACTTATATTAGGGGCCTAGGCCTACTATACAATTTTGGAACCAGGCCTACAAAATGTTTATCCGGCCCTGGCATGAGGTCTGCAGTTTCGGTTGCTGCAACCGTATCTGTGATTATCGTGCCAAAATGAGACGTTTGTGTAGCACCTGCTCCACCACTGCCAAAGAAACTTGATTGGTCCCCAACAAAGCATGTGTCTCATTCACATAAGACATAATCATATCTGCACACATCAAATAAAACAATACTAGTTGTAGGCAGTCTTTGACTATTGGAGCAACAGAAAGAAAATGCCTTAATTAGCGTTTTACGTAAAACAGAAAAGTGATTCGTAAATGACTACCTAAGTGGCCTAACTAAGCGCGTTTTGATACAGATGACAATGTTTCCGTAACAGAGCTATATGCACCATCTCGCACACGCAGCGGAAGACTCTTTCGAGAGGAACATAGAACACAGAGAAACGTAGAATACTCACAATTTTCACAAGTGATCCCCATTCACACATGAATTCCATGTATAAGCCATGGGTTCAGTGGTTTATTATTAGAAGTCCTATAATGCAATTCATAAAATGCATTATTTCGGCGAATAAGTTGGTTTCTCTATCACGGCTTTCGTATGGTGCTGAGAAAGTTCGACGACGTACATTTACATTACTCGATAGAGTTAAAATGATTTGTTAGTCACTGCTCACCTCTCCGTATGGAGTCTTTGCAAGTGTTTAACAAAGTTTTATGTTGTGCCAGTTGTTTTCTGCAATGATAGTTTTCTCACTACAAAACTTGCACTTAGCAGAAGTAGCATTTCCCTTGAGAGTGAAATGATCATGACCAAACTTAACCGCTCTAGGAATATTAGTATTTTTATTGTTAGCATTATCACCGTCCGTGTTCACTATTTTAGCAAGACAAACGGAAGAAATTCTTATTAATATGCGGTCCACACAGAACTTCCAAAATATCCAATATCCAGAACGTAAGAATTAATGACTTAAAGGAAAGACAAAGCTTGCTGGTAAAGTATCCGAATGCCTGTAGAAATGTCATTTGTGTCCAAGTACATAGGTCTCAAGTACCAATACAAGTACGTAGGTGTCCAGTACAAGTTCAAGTACTTAAAGACTGTACTCAAGGTGCACTTGAGAACAAGTACAAGTACCAGTACTACACCTCTGCATACAATAGTTCACAAAAGAAGTTAATCATCATGAAAATAATTACGTTTTGCCTCTATGATATTGACGATTTTAAGCAAATTCCCATATTTTCACATATTCTAACATTTTGTGCCGGGCCAAGGCTTAACCTTTTACAATAATTGGTCTGAAAGTTGTACAAAGTGATAAATGGAATGGGAAAAATCGCCGGGAGCAGTGTTGTATCAATTACACTGCAGATGTAATTCAATTATAATTGCAATTACATGCTTGTAAATGTAATTGAATTACAATTACAATTACTTGATTGTGAAAGTAATTGAATTACAATTACATTTTGATTGTAATTCAATTACCAATTACTTTTCAATTATTCCTTTAAAATTTGCAAATGATTTAGAATTTTTTGCAATAATTTTTAATTTACTCTATTTTAAAACCAAAACATCGAATAGGCCTGTAAATTATAATCTATACATTCAATTGTTTTATAAGTTTGTCAAGTATCCGAAATACGATTTACAATTATAATCCATTAAAACAAGTTAGAGTTTATTTTATTTTTGGAGTAGAAGGTTTTCAAAATGATAGTCTGTTTGAGAACTTAGTTGATTGTGCCTTGGCGAGTGAGTCAATTTGTCCAGCAGATGTTCAACTGGATATGAATATAGAAGCTCTGTTATCTGTAGGCAGCGGCAGTAAGCTAACTATGAATGAGTGCTTGGATAGTCTGATAGTGATTGTTAACCCTTGCACTTGGGGTCTATAAAAGTGTGCTGTAAGATTGTACGAGGGGTGTAAGAATAGAATAATATTGTCAATTATGTTGCCATGCAATCTTAATGCAGAGCAGTTTATTCAATTAAACGGGTAGCCCGGGTCAATCCGGTAGGTTGGCATCTTTGCTGACTTTATGAAAGTAATTCGTAATTTACACTTCATTCAATTACAAATTTCATGCAATATTGTAATTGAAATACAATTACAATTACTTCACTTAAAATGTAATTCAATTACAATTACAATTACTGAACTTGTAATTTAATTACGTAATTCAATTACATGTATTTCAATTACTGAACAACACTGCCGGGGAGCAGTATTTTTAGGAACTTTTTAAAAATACATTTTATTCTGGAGCACCCTAGTCTATAACTGGGTAGTGTCTTTCCTGTGTAATCGAACCGATGTAACTAAATATAATGGACCAGTCTCAAAAATCGCTTACATAAACGCCAGCATTGTCCAGGGCTCAGGCCATATTTGAACTAAAACTGTCTACCCTCACAATCAAATGGCTAAGTACGCTGATGATACCTATTTGTTAATACCATCCTCAAGAAGCGACACGATCAGGGCCGAACTGGACAATGTAACAGATTGGGCTGCGAGATGTAACCTGAGCCTGAATCAAACGAAAATTCAGGAGATGTTGATCCGCCGCCCACGCCAGAGGGGGAACAGCAGGCAGTCCCTGGGGAAGTCCCAGGACTCCCAAAGGTCCAGAGCATGGTAATCCTCGGGGTGGTCACGACTGACATGTTTATGATCTCCAGACCAGGGCTCTACAACATCAAAGTTACTACATCGGCAATCAATACAGATCATAAAGCCATAGTGGCCACAGCAGAAGGGATAATCCCTGACCTGAATAAGCGGCATTTCAAGGTCACCTTCCGGAAGCGATCGCCTGACCAACATGATAGTCTTCTGCGTAGCCTCAAGGAGATCGACGAGGATCGGTACGTGAACATTACTGACCCACAGGCTGCTTGGTATTGTTTTTATGAGGACGCTAAGGGACGTCTGGATCACTTCTATCCCCTCAGGGCAGTGCTGTCCAACCTTTTTGACACCGCGGGCCACCGAGGAAGTTATACTTGAAGCCGAGGGCCGCACCAGTCAACTCAAAAGCAATACTAAAATTTATTGAAAATTATTAACTGTATTAAAATTACTTATGGAGTAATATTAATTAATGCATCCTGGGAACTGGATTTTGTCTTCACATTCTCAAAATGATAAGCCAAGTTACGAAAGAATTGCTATGAGAGTAGGCCAGTGACTTGGCTTTTACTTTATTTTTTACAGAAATTGCAAATATTTAGCGAGCTAGGGCGGGCCACTTAGAATCAGCCCGCGGGCCGCATGAGGCCGCGGACCGCGGGTTGGACATAGAGCCCTGCGCCGGCCGCGCCTCCGCCGCCGAAATTTGTGGACGCCGCCGCCGATTTTTGTCGATTTTTGTCGACGCCGACGCCGCCGCCGCCGCCGCCGCCGCCGCCGCCGATAATTCCTCGGCGCGCCGCCGTTGCCACCTGTGAAGTGTTTAATTGTTTTGTTGCATTTTTTCACGATAAATCGTTACTTCAGTGGGTGTAAGAAGTACACACAGACAGACATACAGACAGAGACAGAGACAGACATACAGAGACAGAGAGACACAGACACAGACAGGCAGACAGATGATGGGATGGATGGATAGATAGATAAATGGTTTGGTGGGATGGATGAACGGATTGATGGGTGGATTGAATAACTGATAGATACATGTAGATTGAATAGACGGATAGGAATGAGGGAAGATCGCAAAGGTCCTCTGTCTTGCATGCATACTACATATATATGTAAGACAGAGGATATATATTTATACGGTGACTGAATTGTCGGGGGTTGGGAGCGTTCAACCCCGAATTCATTTTCAACCCCTCCAGTCCATTCCATGAAATTACCTGTGGGGTTAAGTTAATCCCTCAGTGCAGCTTTCAGTGAATGTACCTACGTGTCAAGAATACTTTATTATAATCTATACAACATCGGCAGTATTAAGTCATAGGTCTGGGGCGAACCGCCCTCGCACCCCTCCTGGTTGCATGCTGGCGCCCCTCACGACCAGACCTGCCCGTCAAGGTGCGCTGCTATAACGGGCCACGGGCTTGGCATAAGCGAGGTTTAGTTCTTTTTAGTTCTTTTCTTAACCCAAATAATTTGCCTCTCCAAGTATTGCTGTTCTGTCTATCGTAAGTAGGGGGGGGGGCCGGACGAGACGACAGACCGCATCGACATGCCCGGAAGATTGGCATGACCCTAAACTGACCCTCATTTTCCGAGTGAACAAAGTGTCATCTCTCTCATGATTTAGGCTAAAAGTTCCAAAGTGCAAGAGTCATCCATTCACAAAACTCATACACAGTGAATGAGTCATCCTTGATATGATACCCCATCTGATCATCTTGCAGGCTTAAGTATATCGATAATTAAATTAGCAAAAGCAGCTCATGGACGCGGGATCAATTCCCGCTACCCTCCAAAGGTCGACTCAGCCTTTCATTCGCTATATGGCGTTCGTAAAATGAGCAGTAGGACGTGTTGGGCGCTGTGCATAGCTTCAAAGCAGTTAAATTCGATTTATCTAATAACTTGTGATAATCCGTTCATACTATGAATTGTAACCCTACTGCGGTGTGTCAGTTTGAAATAATAAACAAAGATTGTTATATTTATAATTGTGTCTTTTAGTCAGTAATTCGTTTACAAAAGGCTTATGGCGTTCTTGGAAATTGAACGTAGGCCTGTTTTCTAGTTTTTATATTAATTTCAATAAATGTCTGGTTTGCTAGTATTGTATGTAGTCAAACTCAAACACGACTCAAACTACATCCGAACTACGAGTGACAGCTGACTCCTATCAGCATTGAAATAATAGAGCAATTAATTTAGTTCAGATGACACTTTAAAATGCTAGAATTACATTGTGGAAATTCAAACTATTTCAAAAGTTCGGACGCCCATTTGAACCCCTCATAAACTTTTGGATCCATCACCGGCGCCGACCACGCCGCGCCGCTCGCCGCCGCCGCCGCCGATTTTTTAGTCGGCGGCGCGCCGCCGCCGCCGACCAAAAATGACCGGCGCGCCGCCGCCGACACTATGAAGTCGATGCAGAGCTCTAGTTGGACAGCACTGTCTCAGGGAAATTACAATCACATCAAAGGATCCGGATTACATCACCCCTGAAATCAAATATCTCCTCCGTCGGAAAAACAGGTTCCTTAGGCATGGAAAAATTGAAAAAGCAGACTCAATAGCTAGGTGAGTAACAAAGTCCATCTCTAAAGTAATCTCAACATCTTTTAGGGATTTGCGTCCAATAAATGGGACAAAGGCTTTTTCGCAAAAGGTCAATTCACTTACAAAAAAGCCAAATACATCATCCTTTGGTCAACGCGGAAGACCTTAACAGATTCTTCGTGGCGGCGTCGACTGATCCATGCTACTTGGAACCACGCCGCAGACAAACTGCCCCCCATGACCTTGGAACGGTTACAGACCAAGGAATTTTCTGGATATTGGATCATCTGCACCACACGTCTGAGGGGTATGATGGGCTCCCGGCATGGTTCCTGCGGCTGGCTGCCCCTGGCTATGCAGGAATCCTGGCACTCCTCATCAACCGATCGTTGGACAGCGCACATGTCCCATCACAATGGAAGACTGCAATCATTCGCCCGAAGGCAAAAGTCGCGGCTCCGAGTTCCACCGCTGAATTTCGACCGATATCAGTGCTTCCTATTTTATCGAGGATGGTGGAGAAGATACTCGTCCGTACATATCTCTACCCCAATTTCGACATGATGCCGCAGCCACTGTCAATGGATGACCAGTACGCCTTTTGACCAACTGGATCAACCACGGCGGCACTGGTATCCATCCTTCACAACATCACAGGGTTGCTCAGCACAAATGAATATGTCGTGGTAATATCGCTTGATTACTCAAAATCTTTTGACTCCATTCGACATTCAGCCATAGCCGAGACACTCTCGAAGCTCGAAATGCCTGACAATATATTCAATTGGTTTGTTAACTACCTGGAGGACAGAAAGCATGTGACAATATTTGAAGGCAAAACATCCTCAGTTGCGGTTATCAGCGCTAGTGTGGTCCAGGGCTCCGGAGTCGGCCCAGCAAAATATGTCATCGGAACATCTGATCTGCAACCGGTGCACAGCAAGAATCGACTTCTTAAATTTATATGCGGACGATTCATATTTGCTAATCGGATCGCGCAACATCGATACTGCACAGAGTGAGTTAAAGCATATCGCAGACTGGGCAGCAAGCAAAAACCTGCACATAAACTCTACTAAGACCCGTGAGATGGTGGTGGTGCGCCAAAGGATGCCCTCCCTCGCTGATCAGCCCACCACCACCACCAACCAATTGAATATATTGTCAGGCATTTCGAGCTTTGTGACCGAAGGCTGCTGAGCAGCCTTCGGTCACGGGCGTTAAGAGAACAACCTCAATTAACATCTTAGGAATCAACATAGGAGAAAAACTAACAGTAAGTTGTAACTGACCATGTCGACCGGATCCGGCTTCCTGTTCCTCCTCCTTGTATGCCTTGCGAATTCCACGCGCGCATGGCATGCCTAGACAGGCCCTATTCGAGGTGGCGCGTGCAACATTGGTGGCCCGGCTAATGTATGCATCCCCGGCCTGGTGGGGCTACATGAACGGAGAGGAGCGGGTTCGAATGGAGAAGTTCATCCAGAGGGTGAAGAGGGCTGGGTTTCTTCCTCCAGACGGCCCGACAGCAGACTCTATAGCCAGCGAAGCAGACAACGTTCTGTTCCGGGCAATTACCAGCGACCCGAAACATGTCCTCCGACGGCTATGCTCGATTAGGCAGGAGAGTAGATACAACCTACGCTCTAGGCCTCATCCATTCGCCCTTCTAGCCAAAGACAATAAGAACTTTTTGTCTCGTATGATGTTTAAAAACATTTATTAGTTATGAGCGCTCCTGAGTAGTAACCTTGAAGGGGCGCTATATAAATCTTTGAAATGAATAACAGACAGCTGTTGTAACTATGTAAATTCTGTTTCATAACTGCCACATCTAGAACAATTATTGTCACTTGTTGCGTTCTGACAACAAAGTTTGATTGAATAAACGAAAATTCATACCTAGTACATACATACATGACCATATCGACTCTGAAGTAGAGGTCTGCGGGTACAGCATTTTTGCTACCCGACCCGTACCCGTAACATAGGACCATTACCCGTACCCGTACCCGACCCGTACTCAAAATAACTACCCGACCCTACCCGTACCCGCGGGTATACCCGTACCCGTAGTGTACCCGCCACGTCATTAGCATGCCTCCCCACAGTACCCGTCCCTACCAGGCTGATAGGATTGCAACTCGGCATGTAGTAATAATAATAAATAGGCTGATGATGATGACAGTAGCACTAGTAGTAGTAGTAGTAGTAGTAGTAGTAGTAGTAGTAGTAGTAGTAGTAGTAGTAGCAGCAGCAGCAGCATCAGCAACAACAACAACAACAACACACCCATCGCCGACAAATGACCGGCGTCAGGAATTGATGATGGTGATGATGACGAAGGGGATGATGATGATGATGATGATGATGATGATGATGATGATGATGATGATGATGATGATGATGATGATGATGATGATGATGATGATGATGATGATGATGATATATACTTCTACTACTATACTAAAAGGAGGAGGAACAGGAGGAGGAAAGGGAAGAAGAGGAAGAAAGAGCAGTCCTTTAAGCTACGGTTTAAGATTCACTATTATGCGCAAGGTGGCATTGTAACCCCAAAATTTCAAGTCTGCACGGGTAAAACCGGGTATACCTGTACCCGTGATGATCCTACCCGTACCCGACCCGACCCGTGAAATGCGTACCCGACCCGTACCCGATCGGCGGGTACGGGTCGGGTACTGGTAAACCCGCGGGTACGGGTATACCCGCAGACCCCTACTCTGAAGTGCATATAAAACGCATTTGTGTACAAGCTCGACAGTCGATGTATGCCCTGCGCATCATGACGACTCATGGCCTTGCAGGACCAATATTACATGATGTTGTGCGAATGACCACTGTGTCCTGCTTGCTATACGCGTCACCGGCATGGTGAGGTTTTGTGGGGCAGCAGGAGCGCAATAAACTACAGTCCGTGATGGACTGTCTGGTCCGACTACGCTTCCTTATGCAGTTGGATAAATTAAGAATCTACTTACTTACTTACTTATTCCCACCGCCAGTTCGAAAATGTCCAGATACCCAGCAGTTTTGGCATTTAACCCCACGAATGTTTCTGCCGACATCGTCTCTGAGGGCGGCTGGGCAGCCAGCGCCTCTGGTGTTGGATGCCCGACGGCCTTACGCATATGGAAACTCCGTCTGTTATTTCGTAGTTTAAATATGTCGTCCTGGAAGATAAGTGGGGCCGTTCGGAATGGTGATGAGCTTCTATTTACAGACCTACTTACCTCAAAATCCGATTTAATTAACAAAATTAGAAAGCCGCAAGACTTTACCGTCGACTCCATCGCCGCATAAAAAATATATAGGTTTACAACCCTTGCCTTTGCTAGTGGTATTAGTGAGAATGAACGACGATCCTCGGTTCTCCACTTTCAAATCTTCGCATATTTTGAAGATGGGGATTCAATGGTATAAAAACTGTACGATGGCCGCCTCACACCACAAGATCCGCGGTTACCTCAGGCAAAATGGTTAAACAAATATGCAAAAATACACCCTAGATGATATCGTTCGTCTAACCAACTTGGGATATACTATCGCAAAACCTACCATAGGAATGTTAGCCGCTGTGCCCCAAGAAGACATCAATTTTGTGTCAAAGAACTACTACACCCGCGACATCTACACTGCCACCGGTACATTGCCAAGAGCACTTGGAAGAATCTTCCAATAACAGCCGCACGAAACCCTTGCATCACTTTACAGACCGCAGCTGAGACTGTCTCATTAGACTGGAGATTCTGGAAGTTAATGATATCAGGTGCATGCAACGGCGACTCCTCAGTTCGCATCATTGATTGGTTAATTGACATTTCCAGTGTACAGTTTAATGCGACTACGATAATTTGTATTTTCCAAGCCAAACGAGATTTCAATTTGAGGCTAAAAAAGAGGTGATGCAACAACTCCGAATGTTGAGTTAAATATAACCCTACTATTGGAAGAATTATAATAACTATGTTACTATATGGGTATATTTTACAACCGGAGGCAAATTCAGAAAGAGAAAAATAAAATCATGAAAAATAAAATAATTCTTACACACATATTTGCATGGCAGTGCTGAAGCATACTTAATATTGAGCAGAGCTTAAATTTGACAGATTTGGCCTAATTTTTCATTTTAGTTTTTTTACCATGTGAAACACATACAACTTTGATTCCTAAATATTTACAACTCCGTTACGTAATAAATACACATTACAATATTCCGTCACTGTTTATAATTAGTGATTTATTAGTATTAAGTGTGCATTAAATTATTACACAGCAACCTAAATTATTATGACGATAAATTATCTACATGTACCATAAAATAAATTTATTTTAATACAAAAACAAAGCAACGGAGTTGTAGTAACGGAGTTGTAAAATATTCTTAATTGGGTCTCCACGCTTACTGGGTGAGCTAAGATATAAAAAAAGTTAGTTTATAGTGGCCAGGCTTTCAATTTCAATATTATTTTTGAAAGAAAAAAAATTATATATATACGCAATATGCAATAATTACAGTCACGGAGTTGTAAATCTTTTTTATACTTTAACATTACAGGATAAATTTTCGAAAATTGTCATCAGAATCAAACATTCATATTGATTTCTTTTTGATAAAATCAATGCTATCGAAGATGTCAATTCAAAAAAAATTGAGTTTTAAATTTATTCCACAGATGGCAGAAACCCAATCGTAACGGTGTTGTAAGCAATATTTGAAGACAGAGAGTTTTATTTATTTTTTAATTATTTAGTTCGCTAATAAGTTAATAAAAACCATATGGAGCAATGGATATAATATAGTTAATGATCTAAAATTTATAAAACATCAGTTCATCGCTTCAACTGTTACCCTAACGTAACGTTGAATTGACGCACCATTAGAAAGAGCAATGCAATTTCGGGTTAAAATTGGACTTTATAATTTTTTTCTCATGATAATCATCTAAATAATATAACAGAAATAATTTTTCTTAACTAACTTATGCCCAATGGTGTATTTAAAAATAATCAATTATAATTTTACAATTTGTGTAAACCGCCGAAAGGAGAAGACGGAAATTTATCTAATTTTCCTCCGGTTGTGATATATACCCATATGTCTAGCGGACACGACAATTTCGGATGATAAGTTACCAGAGACTTTGGCCCCGGCTGAGACGACACCACAGACCTTTCGCCTGCAGAAAATTGGTTAGTTGGAAGCCTTCCTGCGATCTGAAGTGGAGAATGATGCCAGTATAAAAAGTATCGCAGAGCTGTGAATATGGTAAATGGTGCTTCCGCCCACTTGTGCACTTTTGGGACTTGGCGGAGGTGCTGAAGGAACAACCTTGCTGGTAATTCTTGATGTTTTGGCTGTCTTGTCCCGTATGATCGATGTCGCTGGAGTTGCCATCAGTCGAAGATGTTCAGCTAAGGCGGAAAAAACATGAAGCCATACGAGTGCTGGCTAGTAGTAAACTCAACACCATACACAGTCATGTTCTGAAGACCCTCGAAGATAATCTGATCAGCGAAGACGAGTACAAGCTGATTCTTGAAGAGATTGAAAAATATCGCGTCATGAAAGATGAGATTCGACATTAATCTGTAGGTTCTGAAGGTTCCATTAGCGAAGACCTAAAAAAAAGAGTTTATCAAACAGGGTTGCGAGAAAGCACGAGCAGAATTTATAAAGCAACTCGCCGCTTCAGAATCACCATGACATTGAACTGTGTATGCTGGACTGATCCCAAAGTCGTTACAGAGTCTCTAACTCCTTCTGGTCCACCTTTACGAAATTTAAAAAACTATAAGCGCCGAAACCTCCTTTTCACGCTCATCCGTGTTAATATTAACTAAATTGACATTTCTCTAATTCGATGGGTGTTTTTCTTCAATTAAATACTTCAGTTGCTCGCCGTCCCATATGCGACCGATCATCGTGGGAGACTTCTCGTCTTGGCCCTCAAACCGCAGTGTGTCTCCAGAAATCCTTTTGGTGTCGTCGTTGGGGTCATAGGACCTTCCAAAAGGGGTTGGGCCTTATAGGGCCCTGTGTTCAACCCGGCCTTTCAACTACTTCTCCTTTAAATTTTTTCTGACCTCAGTGATTACGTTTGTGAATTCATCAAGTTTTGGCCGGACGGTCTATAGATGACCCCACAGAAGCGGCACCTATTTTATGGGAGCTATGTAGGAAGAATCCTTCAGATGAGATGAAGGGGTCCCAGTAAACCATGCCACGGCGGCCCGCTGACGGCCCGACGTGTTCTACATCTGAATCTCATCGGTGCTCGGGATTCGTCTTAATTAAGACGAGCTGCCGATGAGTTGGTTGTGCAATTCATCTTGCTAGCCTGAAGATGGATCACGTGGGCCGAGCGATAGCCAATGATCTGTGGTTCATAGCCGGTCTCTTTCGAATCGAAGTGGATTGAGGTATGCATGTCTTTGTCTTTGATTTGTTACTAAAAGTTATAACAATAATTAATAGCGTTACATAAGGCCTAACGTTCTTTATGTAGGTTGCATATCCTTTGCGTTATATTCCCAGACATTTTTACCAATCACATATCAAGCAGATATCGGTAACGATGTTATATCTGTTGTCCACGTGCACTTGTAATAGGCCTACATTTTGCTTGATTGTTTATGACCTCCGCTGACATCGACCCACACTAAATCGTAATTTGGTACAAGATTATCATTATAAAGATTTTCATATAAACTTAATATGTATTCAGAAATATTTCATTTATTAAATGCCTATGCAGCACGTTTTCCCTGCTGGTGAACATTTGATTTGTCAAGGCAATTAAACTTTTTATGGGTCGCGTGGCAAGCACAGCTTTAAATCACTGTTCACAGTTTAAAAATATGAGATTTTATATTGGCAAATTATACTTCCGAAAGGCGTAGAATGAGGCCATCCAATATTTTAACACAATGGGCATTGCAGCGGGAAAATCTGTTTGTTTTCACTTGCTGTGATGATTTGTAAAGATATTCTTATCCCAAATTTGTCACAGATGCAATATTGCACGCACCAAAACTCATAAAATGTGGAGCTCTGTTTAGTGGTGACGGTGCTGACGTTGTTTGATTTTTAAGTATTAGGCCTAACTAATTTAATTTATATAATAAATTTGTCACAGATGCAATATTGCACGCACCAAAACTCATATAAAATGTGGAACTCTGTTTAGTGGTGACGGTGCTGACGTTGTTTGATTTTTAAGTATTAACTAATTTAATTTAGTAGATTGGTAAGAGAGAGTACCATACCAGTGACGTCATATCTATTAATAGCACGCAATACCAACACAATGGGCAATACCAACACAATTGGCAATACCAACACAATGGGCAATACCAACACAATGGGCAATACCAACACAATGGGCAATACTAACACAAAGGAATTTCTAACACAAAGGCGCAATACCAACACAAAGGAATGTCAACAATGGCGCAATACCAACACAAAGGAATTCATAACAATGGCGCAATACCAACACAAAGGAATGATAACAATGGGCGCTACAAACACACAAAGGAATGTAAACAATAGGATTTTTCAAAAACAATAGACATACAACAATAGGAGTTTAAAAAAACAATAGGCGGTTTCAAAAGAACAATGGTAAGGGCGACGGCGGAGGCGGAGCTTAGTCATTGATTGATGCAAGTGTTAGTATAGGTGAATTTGACTGGGTGGTTCCATATTTCTAGCACCTAGCGAAGGGAGGCTGAGCTGAATATTAATTATTCACGCTGTACACATCCCATAGGCTCAGGCTATTGGTTGAATGCATAGCAGCTAGAAGCGCATCTTACAGTGACTTGGTTATTATTTTAAATATATTTCAAATAAATACCAGTTAATATTTTTAATATATATTAAAGTTGCACTCTTTTTAGTGCAGTTTATTTGTTCATTACCCGAATCCTAGTGATAGAAGCACATCTTACAACGACATGTTTATTATTTTAATTATATTTTAATTATATTTCAAATAAATACTATTAAATATTTTAATATATGCTAAAGTTGCACTCTTGTGCGACTAATTATATAATCATCCATATAGATTGGAAGAGTTATTATTATTATTCTGAAAGTCCACAATTCTCAAATATCAAACAAACTTGACGTATAAAGGAAGAACATGGAGTAAGAGCATGAGGTTGGAATGGAGAGAGTGTCAGATAGACATATTATTATTCTGAAAGTGCACAATTCTCAAATATCAAACAAAATTGATGTAAAAAGAAAGAACACGGAGAAAGAGCACGAGGGAGGGAGGAAGGGAGGCAGAGAGAGAGAGAGGCAGAGGTAAGCTGTTATTTTAATATATGTTAAAGTTGCGCTCTTATTGCAGGTTTGTTTGGGCATGTGTGCGCATAAGCATGTGTATGTTTATATGCTTGAGTGTTTGTGCAAGTGTGTATTTGTATGTGTTTATGTGTTTGTGCAGATGTTTGCACATTTGTGATTCTGTATATGGGTGTGTATATGTAAGTATGTATATGCTTAATTGTTTGTATATTTGTGGAAGTTCTTGTGGGTATATTTGTATGTATTGGTGTGTATTCATGTTCGAGTTTATGTATTTGTGGGTGTTTGTATGTATGCATGTAGGTGGTTGGGTATGAATGTGTAAGTATGTATATGTTTGGGTGCTTGTATGTTTGGGTTTGAGTATTTGTGTTTGTGTGTATTTGTATGCAGTTATGTGTTTGTGTAGGTGTTTGCACATTTGTGTTTCTGTATATGGGTGTGTATGTGTGTGTGTGTGTTTGTAAGTATGTGTATCTTTAAGTGTTTGTATATTTGCATTTATGTATTTGCGGAAGTTCTTGTAGGCATGTCTGTAAGCATGTATGCATAGACATGTTTCTATGGTTGTGTATGTTATTATCTCCGAAAGTGCTCAATTCTCAAATATCAAACAAAGTTGCTGTAAAAAGGAAGAATGCAGAGAGAGGGAGAGAGAAAGCCAGACGGTGAGAGAGAGAGAGAGAGAGAGCACGAAGGAGGGAGGAAGGGAGAGAGACAGCATGTGCTTGTATGTTTGCATGCATGCATGGGCATGTTTTTATGTTTGTGTATGTTTGTGTATATGCGCAATGGTAGCCTGGTATATGTACTAAAATTGTGACTCTCTAGTTTTGCTAAGATGCATAGAATGTTAAGACATATGAGATGAGGTTTGTGCATTGACAAGAGCAACTTAAATGATAAAATTGCAATTGGTAGGTTACATTGTTGGATGATTTCAATGCGTGTATAGACCATTCACAAATTTTAGCTTGCTGAGACGTGTAGAATAGTGACATGTATGCTAAAATTACCACTCCTCAACTGCACAAACACATAGAATTGCAGCATGTATGCTAATATTACCACTCCTCGACTGCTCAGATACATAGAATTGCAGTATATATGTAAAAATTCGATTCTTCGACTGCTAAGACCCAAAGAATTGCAGTGTATATGTAAAAATTACAATTCTTCGAATGCTAAGACGCAAAGAATTGGGATATGTATGTTAAAATTACAAGTCTTCGAATGTCAAGGTGCAAAGAATTGCAGTGTGTATGCCACAATTACCACTCCTCGAATGCTAAGATGCATAGAATTGCTAAAATTACGACTCTTCAACCACTCAGACACATAGAATTGTCGTACGTATGCCGCAATTACAACTCTTTGAATGCTAAAGTGCAAAGAATTATTGCGGTATGTATGTTAAAATTACAATTCTTCGAATGTTAAGACTCAAAGAATTGCGGTATGTATGCTAAAACTACAACTCTTCGAATGCTAAGATACATAGAATTGCTAAAATTACAATTCTTCGAATGTTAAGACTCAAAGAATTGTGGTATGTATGCTGAAACTACAACTCTTCGATTGCTAAGATGCATAGCATTGCTAAAATTACGACTCTTCAACTACTCAAACACATAGAATTGCAATACATATGCTAAAATTCGATTCGTCGAATGCTAAGACGCAAAGAATTGCAGTGTATATGTAAAAATTACAACTCTTCGAATGCTAATATGCATAGAATTGACAAAATTCATTCATTCATTCATTCATTCATTCCGAGCATTTATATAGCGCCCCTTCAAGGAACCTACTCAGAGGCGCTCCCAGCCCAGCCACGGCTAAATAGAGAAGACTTGAGAAGGCGGCAGTAAGCAGGCAAATTGCTGCGAGGCATCAAGCGCAGCTCAAGTGGGAGCCCATTCCAGGTTGAGGGTCCAACAACCGAAAAGGCTCGGCGCTGCTTGAGACATAAACGGGCCCGGGGGACAAGGAGCTCTCCCTTGGCCGAGGAACGCAGAGCCCGACGGGGGGGCTAGGTCAGAGACAGGACGACAGAGGTCAGATAGGTATGATGGAGCACAGCCAGCAAGGCACCGCCAAACTAAGGCTGCTATCCTGTAAGAGATGCGCTGCGAGGCAGGAAGCCAGTGCAGAACATCGCGCATGTAAGCAGAGACTGAAGCGTATTTTGGAATACGACCAATCAGTCGGGCAGCAGAGCGGAGGACCCGGTCAAGACGGCTTATTAGGCCAGAAGGGAGACCAGCGAGAATCGAACTACAGTTATCAGTGGTAACAAAGGCATGACAAGAACTGGTAGCATGAGGCAGAGACAAGAACAAGAGCAGCATCATGAGAGAGAGCGGAGCACAACACGCAGCTGGCGGAGCTGGTAGTAACAGCTTCGCGTAAGCAAGTTAACATGTTGCGAAAAACTAAGCTCTTGGTCGAGCGTCGCTCCAAGGTCACGTACAGTAAGTGAAAAAGTGACATGAGGGTAAGTTTCAGCCAACAGTTGCATGTCTACACCGGCCAGCTGTCGGCGACTACCAAGCCAGATAAATTGAGTTTTGGATGGGTTTAAGAGCAGACGGTTCGAGGCCATCCAACCAGAGAGGGCATCAATAGCACGGCACATCAGCCCAACAGAGGCCGCCGCATCGGCCGCACGGCAGTGGACATAAGCTTGTATATCATCAGCATAAAGCTGATGCAGCAGCCCACTAGACCGCAGCAGGGAGCTAATATCAGCTGTATAAAGGATGTACAGCAAAGGGCCCAAAACCGACCCTTGGGGTACACCAAAAGGGGCAGGGACCCAACGGGACCTAGAGGACCCAACAACAGCACAGTTTGTGCGCCCAGTGAGAAAGGAAGAAAGCCAATCTAAGGGTTTGCCAGTCAGCCCAAAGGAGACAGCAAGACGCTTAAGCAAGATAGAGTGGTCGACAGAATCAAAAGCCGAACTGACATCAAATAGGGCCAATAGAGTTATCTGACCACTGTCCATTACAGCTCTTCGACCGCTCAGACGCATAGAATTGCCGTACATATGCTAATATTACAATTCTTCGAATGCCAAGATTCAAAGAATTGCATTATTTATGCTAAAATTACCACTATTCAAAAACTAAGACATGAATAATTGCTGTATGTAAGATAAAATTTACAACTCTTCGCATGCTAAGCTGGGACTTAAGTCTGTTAGGCTGTGACGGAGTGTAATATGGGTGTTTGTACACTAAACGTAAGACTTTTAGTTTAAAAAAACCACATGACATGCTCTATAAATTTGCGGGGCATGGAGAAGGCAACCGGTCACCCGCCCATCACATCAATCTTCGAATCTAAGGAAAAACGAACGCGTAGTCATGTTTCGGCGCCGTCGAGAAACCTAGCAACTTTGCAATTTCGCAGAGTTTCTGAATTCCCAAGTTTCGAAGTTTTACGTTTTTCGCGAAGTATGTTCTCCAAATTTCATAAGTTGCCGGTTTCTCGACGACATTGAAACATGACTACGCGTTTCGTTTTTCTTTAGCTTCGAAGTTTGATGGGTTGGGCGGTCGAGCGGCTGCCTTCTCCCTGACGCGCAAATTTATAGTGCAAGTCATGTGGGTTTTTTTAAACTAAAAGTCTTTCGTTTAGTGTACAAACACCCATATTACACTCCTTCACAGCCTAACAGACTTAAGTCCCATGCGTCTTAGGAGTCTAATTGCTGAATTTTAGCATAAACATGGTCATTTCTCACATCTATTGGTCTTTATATCCTTGAAACGAACAAGTTTGCTGTGACCACATTCTTAAAAATATAACATTTTACCATGGAATCCAACTTTTCAAGCTAGAACCCTTGCTATCAACAATGACATTGTTGACTTACCCAAAAAAACATTTACCATGCAAGTCATATTGGCAATCTATGCAGTCATAATTGCTATATATCTATTGTCATCTCACACATTTTTGCATCCTTTGCGACAGTAATTGTAATGATCAAACCTTTATATCGAGAGTCTTGCAAACCAACAGTCGTATGCATGCTAAGTAAGCACTCAATGCATCTCTCTATACGGCCTAGAAAACCATAAGTCTGCTAAGTAAATGCTCAACATACTTCAGCATGTATCGAATTTCTGAGTTTTCAGTCTCTTAAGTTTTCAATTTCGTAGGTTTTCTGTTTAATCAAGTTGTATAATTCTTTTAAAGTTTGTGTTTGTAGCGCCCATTGTTATCATTCCTTTGTGTTGGTATTGCGCCATTGTTATGAATTCCTTTGTGTTGGTATTGCGCCATTGTTGACATTCCTTTGTGTTGGTATTGCGCCTTTGTGTTAGAAATTCCTTTGTGTTAGTATTGCCCATTGTGTTGGTATTGCCCATTGTGTTGGTATTGCCCATTGTGTTGGTATTGCCCATTGTGTTGGTATTGCCCATTGTGTTGGTATTGCCCATTGTGTTGGTATTGCGTGCTATTAATAGATATGACGTCACTGGTATGGTACTCTCTCTTACCAATCTACTAAATTAAATTAGTTAATACTTAAAAATCAAACAACGTCAGCACCGTCACCACTAAACAGAGTTCCACATTTTATATGAGTTTTGGTGCGTGCAATATTGCATCTGTGACAAATTTGGGATAAGAATATCTTTACAAATCATCACAGCAAGTGAAAACAAACAGATTTTCCCCCTGCAATGCCCATTGTGTTAAAATATTGGAGGGCCTCATTCTACGCCTTTCGGAAGTATAATTTGCCAATATAAAATCTCATATTTTTAAACTGTGAACAGTGATTTAAAGCTGTGCTTGCCACGCGACCCATAAAAAGTTTAATTGCCTTGACAAATCAAATGTTCACCAGCAGGGAAAACGTGCTGCATAGGCATTTAATAAATGAAATATTTCTGAATAAATATTAAGTTTATATGAACATCTTTATAATGATAATCTTGTACCAAATTACGATTTAGTGTGGGTCGATGTCAGCGGAGGTCATAAACAATCAAGCAAAATGTAGGCCTATTACAAGTGCACGTGGACAACAGATATAACATCGTTACCGATATCTGCTTGATATGTGATTGGTAAAAATGTCTGGGAATATAACGCAAAGGATATGCAACCTACATAAAGAACGTTAGGCCTTATGTAACGCTATTAATTATTGTTATAACTTTTAGTAACAAATCAAAGACAAAGACACGCATACCTCAATCCACTTCGATTCGAAAGAGACCGGCTATGAACCACAGATCATTGGCTATCGCTCGGCCCACGTGATCCATCTTCAGGCTAGCAAGATGAATTGCACAACCAACTCATCGGCAGCTCGTCTTAATTAAGACGAATCCCGAGCACCGATGAGATTCAGATGTAGAACACGTCGGGCCGTCAGCGGGCCGCCGTGGCATGGTTTACTGGGACCCCTTCATCTCATCTGAAGGATTCTTCCTACATAGCTCCCATAAAATAGGTGCCGCTTCTGTGGGGTCATCTATAGACCGTCCGGCCAAAACTTGATGAATTCACAAACGTAATCACTGAGGTCAGAAAAAATTTAAAGGAGAAGTAGTTGAAAGGCCGGGTTGAACACAGGGCCCTATAAGGCCCAACCCCCCGTGGAAGGTCCTATGACCCCAACGACGACACCTAAAGGATTTCTGGAGACACACTGCGGCTTGAGGACCAAGACGAGAAGTCTCCCACGATGATCGGTCGCATATGGGACGGCGAGCAACTGAAGTATTTAATTGAAGAAAAACACCCATCGAATTAGAGAAATGTCAATTTAGTTAATATTAACACGGATGAGCGTGAAAAGGAGGTTTCGGCGCTTATAGTTTTTTTAATTTTGTAAAGGTGGACCAGAAGGAGTTAGAGACTCTGTAACAACTTTGGGATCAGTCCAGCATACACAGTTCAATGTCATGGTGATTCTGAAGCGGCGAGTTGCTTTATAAATTCTGCTCGTGCTTTCTCGCAACCCTGTTTGATAAACTCTTTTTTTTAGGTCTTCGCTAATGGAACCTTCAGAACCTACAGATTAATGTCGAATCTCATCTTTCATGACGCGATATTTTTCAATCTCTTCAAGAATCAGCTTGTACTCGTCTTCGCTGATCAGATTATCTTCGAGGGTCTTCAGAACATGACTGTGTATGGTGTTGAGTTTACTACTAGCCAGCACTCGTATGGCTTCATGTTTTTTCCGCCTGGTCCTTCCATCTGGAACTCTCTACCTCCTCATGTTCGCAACTCCCTTAGCAAGACTGTCTTTTGCTCTAAACTGAAAACTTATCTCTTTCAGTCTATTTATGGCTCTTAATGATAACCCGGCTTCAATGTGCTCTTCTGAACTTTGTAAGGAGGACATTATAAAATTACAGTTGTTTTGTTTTGTAACGCGGAGAGTATGGGTTCGAGCCTTGCCGAGGCAGTTACTGTGTAGGAACCGTGAGCAAGTCCTTCGCTTACAATTGCTCTGCAAAAATAATTGTAGTTCTGCGACATAGTCGTGTGCACTTCTGAACTTTGGAAGGAGGGCAATATTAAAGTATAGTTGTATTGTATTGTATCGTAATGTTAGTCAAGGCCTACTACGTAAGGGGGATGAAGAAAGCAGACTGCTTCCAATTTGTGCGGGGAGAAATGCCCCCCAATCAAATGGAGGTTGCTGTACAACTGGTAGTAGGCCTACTCACTCAAAGCGGCATATTTGCTGACAATTGATCAGACACATAAGGTCATGAAGTGCATGGTTGATGAGAAGATTGTGAAAGGTATCGAAAGGCTTGCCTAATATTTGACAACACAGACTACATCAAGCGTGAAATAAGTGTCTTGATGATGAGATATAATTATATGGAAAGAGACAACATTGGTGGGCATGAGAATAGTATAACAGAATGATTGCTGGAGGTTTTCACTACAGGTGAAATAAGTAGGACTGTTTTGACAGAACACGTTCTGCAAGACCTGCAGAGAGTGAAAGAAGACCTCGGATGGATCATGGGTCAATGCTACAATGGAGCCGGGACACATGGATGGCAAATACAGCGGTATGGACAGACACATAAAAGCTCGCTGCAGCAAAGCAGTCTACATATGATGTCATGCATATAGACTCAACCTAGTGGTTAATGCTGTAGGTGTGTGCAGTCACGACACTTTGGAATTTCTAGAGGAGTTACACGTTTTCATTCATTCATTCATCCATTCATTACGAAGTTTTATATAGCGCCCCTTCAAGGTTACTACTCAGGAGCGCTCCCGACCCCAGCACGGCTGAAAAGGACAGTTTTGAGGTAAGTATAGAAAGATTCAGAGTGGATTCTGGGAAGCAAGCGCAGCGTCAAAGGGAGCCCGTTCCAGAGGGATGGGCCAACCACTGAGAAGGCTCGATTCTGCTTAGTAGCTGTGCGGGCAGTCTACATATGTCAAGACACTTTGGAATTCATTCATGTGTGGATATAAGAGAAGTGACGTGTTTTAACTGTTTTAGGAGTTGTCCCATTTAAACTGTTTTAGGATTTGTCCCATTAGTTTTAGGATTTGTCCCAGTACCGGTAGTTTTGGTAATTTATCCCAGGTAATACTCTACTTTAAATGTTAGTTTAAAATATTAAAGTAGCAACCTTCTAAATTCTTCCCCAATACTAGCCTAGTATGTTTGAAATTGAACTTAATGAAGACATTCATCGATTCCAGTCACAGATGTTAGATATAATAGTGTCTTGTAAGATAATGTGACAAGCATAGCATGACAGGGCAATGTAGGCTAATGACTTGGATTTCTATAGTATATTCTGCACTTATAATTATAGTAAGTGATTCTGTGAAATCAATATCAAATACAGATACATTAGCCTACACCGCCCTGTCAAGCAATGCATGCATGTGACATTAGTTTTACCATTTTTCTAAGTTGCCAGGATCATGACTAGTGGACCACCGAATAAAAGGCAACATGAATCGTTATTCGATTTTGGTTTATGCGTTTCAAACTTTTGTATTGTATTGTATTTTCGTTTATTTCATAACTTGCTGTCAAGACGCAACAAGTAACATCAATGCATGATTATGCAGTTATAGTATTAGAGAATGAGGAAATCTTACAGCTGGTGGAAGAAAGAAGATCACTGATAGGCACTATACGGAGGCGGCAGAAGAAATGGATAGGACACATCTTAAGGAGCGACACCCTACTAAGAGACATCATTGAGGGAAGAATGGAGGGGAAAAGATGAGAGGTAGGCCAAGAACAATGCTACTGGACTGGATGTTGGCAGAGGAGGGATACAGCGGACTGAAAAGAGAAGCAGAGAACAGAGAAAAATGGCGTCGTTGGACATATGAACCTGCCTGAGGGCAGAGAACGTGAAGAAGAAAGTATTAGAGACTATAGTATTACTATAGCTTTAGGCCTGAAGCTCGCACTTAACGATTAATAACAATATACAACTGCCTTTGATATCGCCCTTCTTCCAAAGGTGATCCAAAGCTCAGAAGTGCACACACCTCGGCGGAGCAGATGCAATTATGTTGCAGAGCAATTGTGCGCGAAGGACTTGCTCACGGTCTTTACACAGTAACCGCTCCGGACGGAGATCGAACCCGTGCTCTCCGCGTTACAGGCCAACCGCTCTAACCAGTCGGACACTGCCACACCAATGTTCATGTATTGTTTTCAGTTCACAAGGTGGTAGCAACTCATTACAATCTGGTTGTAGGAGATAATCCCCCCGGACATAATCCCCCGATTTTGCGTAGGACATGATATCCCTCTGTGCAATTAGCCTATTGAAGCATTTAATTAATAAATGTTACTTGCCCAGTTTTTGTTCTTTGTGTCAGCGTGTTAATGTTGTTAAGGTTTAGACTTATACCTTGACAACAAGTCTTGTAAAGTTAAGACTTTTTGTTGTCTTTCAGTTCTAAAGTTAAAACTTCTTAGTGTCAAATTTTGCTTTTAAAGTTCAGAATTGTTAATGTCATTTAGGTTTTAACTTAAGTCTTTTTGATGTCGTTCACTTCTAAAATTTGTTTTTGTTGCGGCTGTGCCAACATCGGTGAGATCGAAAAAATCCAGCGAGGATATACGCTACACAGACAACACAACATTCGTTTCTAGAATGTTGTGCCCAAAATGTGCACTACAACTATGAGACACGTACACTTGGTGTACTTTTAGGCCAATTGCTAATTTGCATTGCTTGTAATTATTTTGGAAATATTTGGGACGAGTAGTATAATAAACTTTTCCAGTTAAATCATGAAATAATCTTGTAGATGTCATTGGATATAATGTAAATTTATAAGTTTATACACCTTACTTTGGTGAGGTTTTGGTGATTAGGCCTATATCCTCCTCCTCCTCCTCCTCCTCGAAGTAGTAGTAGTAGCTGTAGCAGTAGTAGTAGATGTTGTTGGATATAATATATAAGTTTATACACCTTACTTTGCTGAGGTTTGGGTGATTAGGCATATAGGCCCTATCCTAGCCTGGGTGATTTCGGCAAACAGGTTGTAGAGTCAGACTGGTCTATCCATGACCTTAGTAGAGCAAACGGTAAACTACCTAAAAGCAATAATGCAGCTCGAACCCAGCATCCAACAAGCTCATTCATGATCAATGACCATGGCATAATTTATGGAAAATCGCAATGTTTCATGTCTCTATAGATTTAGCATCCAGTAGGCCCTAAGCGCATTCCAGACCTTGGTAAAATGATCTTAATGGTTAACTCAAATCCAGTAAGTCGAGTAAGTGTACTCAAATCTAGACTATACTCTTATCTATACTATAATCAAAGCAGGGATATGCTATACTACTCATAACAAATAGCTCAAATGGTTTAACTCTAGTCATGCGAGCATGCTCATGTCGATAGCGTGCAACAGTGTTCATTAGCAATGAGCATACTGCTATCAGTGATATGTAATAATACTCACAAATAAAACTCTAAAGGTTTAACTGTGGTCCGGTACATATACACATGTCTAGTATGTGGATATAATAACAACTATCTCCAACAATAACTATCAACAAGTCAGCCAAACAACGTGTTTTCAACTATCTACATTATATTCATATAGATAACACATCGCATATAGGCCTATCGCTCATATAATTATACTAAACATTTTGTCCCAGGCTACAACTTTACGCCAAATCACCTTTGAAAGTTATAATCATTGCGACAATAGGTACTCCGCATTGCGACACTTGTGACAAGATATGAGTCCAAAGTAGGCAAAGGAACGTATCCGTCTGGCCCTCATTCCAATGTATTCACAGTGCATGGTTATATTTATGTAGGTCATAGTTATAAATAGAAAACTTAACGAATGAACGAACGACATAAATGAATGAACGAACGAATGAAAGAATAAAAGTGCAGTGCAAGTCTGTGAAGTCCATGTACATTGGTTCGAATGATCTCTCCACACCATTCAGATAAGAAACAGTTGGTTCTTTGGTAAATCTTCTTTCTTGAGTAGAATGTCGTATGTCCACTTTGTCCAATTGGCGTCTAATTTCTTTTCTGTTCTTGGATCATAGACATCGTAACCTCTTTGGTAGAAAAATTCAAGAAAGCGATCAACTCTTCGCCGCCGGTCTTCTGTCTGGCCATAGTTCATTGGATACAGAACCCATTCCATCTGGATCATCACAACATCGATTTCGTCGAAGAACTTTGCAGCACTTTTCCTCTGAAATATCTTGATCTCGGCTTCCTGTGTATCGATTTTCATTAACGCTCTCTTGTGTCTTATAAATGGTATTAGTTTGTCGAGGACCGTCACTTTAGCCGACAGACATCCAGGGCAAGTTCCATTTTCGATCATGAAAGTATCGCCACGATTCAACGCATCAAACTTCAGGTGGGTTGTCGATTCCTCACTGGAAAGGGCATAGTCAAAGATATCGACATTATTTTCTATTCGTCCAAGATGAACGGACTTGGCCAAGCGTCGCACAGTGTCCTTGTTAGGTTCAACTGAGACAACGTGAATACCGGAATGTGCAATTGGCAGCGAATATGTTCCAAGGTTTGCACCAAGATCCACAAATGATATGTCGGGGTGCACGCGAAAGAAATTGAGCATCTTCTGAACTAGGTCCGACTCAAAGTAATTACCATCAACGACCAGTTTCGATACGTAAATGTCGTTCTTTGGATCGTAGACACACATCGGGAAGCTGAGATTTCCGAGTGTCGCATTGACACACTTAACGTCCGACTGATTGTCAAACTGCGCTGGTTCGAGTACTTGTAGGTCCGACAGCTTCTTTATGTTGCTTTTGAAGCTAAGAACCTTGCTTAACGGAGACAAGTAATCGAATGATGTACGAAGATGTAGAACTGCTATCATGCAACACAGAAGTATTCCACAGATAAAGATCGTCAACATTTTCTTTGGACGCATCGCTAAACTCCAATTTTCGGTAAAAATCGACCATCGTTTTATAATAGATCTAAAAAATGAAATCGACGTTGTTATAATAACTCAATATTTAATCTGTATAGGCCTATTTACATCTGTAAGACATGGGCTCGTTTCTTATTATAAGCTTACATCAATCAACGCTATAATGACACCATGTTCTTAACTCTCAACTCATTCATTGGGGGTAAAGGTTCTGAAACAGATGGCATATGGGTATATTTCAAACCGGAGGCAAATTCAGAAATAGCATTTATTTCACAGATAGCAGAAACCTATTCGTAACGGAGTTGTAAGCAATATTTGAAGACAGAGGGTTTTATTTATTTTTTAAATATTTAGTTCGTTAATTAATAATATAAACGAAGAGAAATCTCTGCAACGAAGCTAACATTCCTGTGACGCTCCCCCCCCCGCGAAGCGGGGTGAGACCTGTCCCTATAGAGGAAGAGTTCTGCCTCTGCCTCCATCACTACCTCCCTCGCATCCATCGGCGAACCAGAGGGCGAATTCTGTGTCTGCCTCCCTCACTACCTCCCTCGCATCCATCGACGAAGCCGATTACCCACCAGAGGGCGAATTCTGTGTCTCCCTCCCTCACTACCTCCCTCGCATCCATCGACAAAGCCGATTACCCACCAGAGGGCAAATTCTGTGTCGCCCTCCCACACTAACCTCCCTCGCATCCATCGGCGAAGCCGGTTACCCACCAGAGGGCGAATTCTGTGTCTCCCTCCCTCACTACTTCCCTCGCATCCATCGGCGAAGCCGGTTACCCACCAGAGGGGGAATTCTCTGTCTGCCTCCCTCACTACCTCCTTCGCATCCATCGAAGAAGCCGATTACCCACCAGAGGGCGAATTCTGTGTCTCCCTCCCTCACTACCTCCCTCGCATCCATCGGTGAACAGCCGATTACCCACCAGAGGGCGAATTCTGTGTCTGCCTCCCTCACTAACTTCCTCGCATCTATCGACGAAGCCAATTACCCAACAGAGGGCGAATTCTGTGTCTGCCTCCCTCACTACCTCCCTCGCATCCATCGGCATAGCCGGTTACCCACCAGAGGGCGAATTCTTTGTCTCCCTCCCTCACTACTTCCCTCGTACCCATCGGCGAAGCCGATCACCCACCATAGGGCGAATTCTGTGTCTCCCTCCCTCACTACCTCTCTCGCATCCATCGGTGAACAGCCGATTACCCACCAGAGGGCGAATTCTGTGTCTGCCTCCCTCACTACCTCCCTCGCATCCACCAGCGAAGCCGGTTACCCACCAGAGGGCGAATTCTGTGTCTGCCTCCCACACTACCTCCCCTCGTACCCAGTGCACCAGAGGACGAATTCTGTGTCTGCCTCCCTCACTACCTCCTTGCATCCATCGACGAAGCCGATTACCCACCAGAGGGCGAATTCTGTGTCTGCCTCCCTCACTACCTCCCTCGCATCCATCGGCGAAGCCGGTTACCCACCAGAGGGCGAATTCTGTGTCTCCCTCCCTCACAACTTCCCTCGCACCCATCGGCGAAGCCGATCACCCACCATTGGGCGAATTCTGTGTCTGCCTCCCTCACTACCTCTCTCGCATCCATCGGTGAACAGCCGATTACCCACCAGAGGGCGAATTCTGTGTCTGCCTCCCTAACTACCTCCCTCGCATCCATCGGCGAAGCCGGTTACCCACCAGAGGGCGAATTCTGTGTCTGCCTCCCACATTACCTCCCTCGCACCCATCGGCGAAGCCGATCACCCACCATATGGCGAATTCTGTTTCTGCCTCCCTCACTACCTCGCTCGCATCCATCGGCGAAGCCGATTACCCACCAGAGGGCGAATTCTGTGTCTGCCTCCCTCACTACCTCCCTCGCATCCATCGGTGAACAGCCGATTACCCACCAGAGGGCGAATTCTGTGTCTGCCTCGCTCACTACCTCCCTCGCATCCGTCGGTGAACAGCCGATTACCCACCAGACAGCGAATTCTGTGTCTCCCTCCCTCACTACCTCCCTCGCATCCATCGCTGAAGCCGATTACACACCAGAGGGCGAATTCTGTGTCTGCCTTTCTCACTACCTCCCTCGCATCCATCGGCGAAGCCGGTTACCCACCAGAGGGCGAATTCTGTGTCTCCCTCCCTCACTACCTCTCTCGCATCCATCGGCAAAGCCGATCACCCACCATAGGGCGAATTCTGTGTCTGCCTCACTCACTACCTCACTCGCACCCATCGGTGAACAGCCGATCACCCACCATAGGGCGAATTCTGTGTCTGCCTCCTCACTACCTCCCTCGCATCCATCGGTGAACAGCCGATTACCCACCAGAGGGAGAATTATGTGCCTGCCTCCCTCACTACCTCCCTCGCATCCATCGGCGAAGCCAGTTACCCACCAGAGGGCGAATTCTGTGTCTGCCTCCCTCGCTACCTCCCTCGCACCCATCGGCGAAGCCGATCACCCACCATATGGCGAATTCTGTGTCTGCCTCCCTCACTACCTCCCTCGCATCCATCGGTGAACAGCCGATTACCCACCAGAGGGCGAATTCTGTGTCTGCCTCCCTCACTACCTCCCTCGCATCCATCGGTGAACAGCCGATTACCCACCAGACGGTGAATTCTGTGTCTCCCTTCTTCACTACCTCCCTCGCATCCATCGCCGAAGCCGATTACACACCAGAGGGCGAATTCTCTGTCTTCCTCCCTCACTACCTCTCTCGCATCCATCGGTGAACAGCCGATTACCCACCAGAGGGCGAATTCTGTGTCTCCCTCCCTCACTACCTCCCTCGCATCCATCGGTGAACAGCCACCAGAGGGTGAATTCTGTGTCTGCCTCCATCACTCCCTCCCTCGCCACTGCCGGTCAAGCTGGTCACTAAGAAGGTCATATCGGTGTCTACCTCCCTCACTCCGTCTCTCTCTCTCTCCGGTCAAGCCGAGCACTAGAGGTCGATTTCTGTGTCTGCCTTTCAATTGACACATTTTGGATCGCTATATAAGCTGTTTCTTTTGTTCCTCGTTATAATTGTTTCTCAGGGCAACAGAGGCGATGTGGTTTTTATTCCACGAATTGATTTGGCACCAGGTGACGTCAAACTTCCCTTCATCTTGAAACAACGTCAATTTCCAATCATCCCCGCATATGCAATGACCATCAATAAATCTCAGGGTAAAACATTTGACTATGTAAGTGTGCATTTGAGTGACCCTGTATTTTCTCATGGTCAACTTTACGTTGCTCTGTCGAGATCTAAGTATCCACACGAGTTGAAAGTTTTCATCAAAGAGGGCAATCTTCAAGGAAAACTTCAAAGCAATGTAAACTCTTTTACGCAAAACATCGTTTACAAGGAGATTTTCACAAATTTCATAACTCTCAAGGTCGTAATAGATTTCATGCAGCACAACGGGAAAAAACACATTTCAAGACTTATTTTTAGCCGTCTTAGGACGGGCAAAATTCTAGTAAGTTAATAAAAACCATATGAAGCAATGGATATATGTAAGTTAATTATATAAATATTATAAAATACCAGTTCAGCGCTTCAACTGTTACCCTAACGTAGCGTTGAATAGACGCACCATTAGAAAGGACAATGCAATTTCGAGTTAAAATTGGACTTTATGATTTTTTTCTCATACTAATCATCTAAATAATATAACAGAAATAATTTGTTATAACTAACTTATGCCCAATGATGTATGCAAAAATTATAATTTTACACTTTGTGTAAGCCGCCGAAAGGAGAAGACGGAAATTTATCTAATTTTCCTCTGGTTGCAAATATACCCATATATACGTCATTACGTTGCGACTAGGTTCCTAAGTGGATCAATCTGCCTGAAGAGAACTCATTTCAGTTTAATGGGCATTGGTTTAATTTATTTAAAGCATCACTATCCAGAATAAGAATAGTAGCAGTTAGAAAAGAATTCAATGGGTATAAAATGTATACGTGATGAATACACTTATTACTTAAAGAGTTGAGGTTAATTTAACAAATTTTTAAAGAAACATTATATATGAAAACCACAGTTGTTAAAACGTATGTTTCGTTTTTTTATTTTTGTCCAAAAAACGTGGATTTTAAAATGCACTACAAGATGTAACAAAGTCAAATTATTTTCTGTTCGGTTTTTTCACGCTTTTCTCCGTTTTTAATTTTTTGGAAAAATACGAAGCTTTTTCAGTTTTTGATTTTGTTTTTACCGTTTGTAACAACTATGATCAAAACAATAATTAATTGTGCAGTGAAAGAGGTCAAATAAAACAGTTTACTTGCTCTCACTCTTTCTCTCTCTCTCTCTCTCTCTCTCTCCTCTGTCACTCTCTCACTCTTTGCATCTGTCTCTGTATGTGTCTCTGTATTATCTGTCTCGGTTTCGTCTCGTCTTTGTCTGTCTGTCTCTCTTTCTGTCTGTCTCTGTCTGTCTCTGTCTCTTTGTCTCTGTCTCGTCTACGTCTGTCTCTGCCTCGTTTGTCTCTCTCTCTCTCTCCCTCTCTCTGTATGTCTGTCTCGTTTCTGTCTGTCTGTCTGTGTCTGTCAGTCTACCTCTGTCGCGCCTCTTTGTGTCTGCCAGTCTCTCTCTGTCTGTCTCAGTCAGTCTCTGTCTGTCTGCCTGTCTCACTCTCTCTGTCTATCTCTTGTCTGTCTCTGACTTTGTATCTGCCTCTCTCTCGTCTCGACTCTGTCCGCTTGTTTGTCTCTGTCTGTCTGTCTGTGTCTGTGTCTCGTCCCTGTCTGTCTCTCTGTCTCGTCTGGACTCTGTCTGTCTGTCTGTCTCTCTCTGTCTATCCGTCTGTCTCTCTCTCTCCATCGCTCTGTCGGTCTTTGTCTCGTCTCTGTCTCGTCTCTGTCTGTCTGTCTCTTTCCGTCTCTGTCACTGACTCTGTCTCTGTCTCGTCTCTGTCTGTCAATCTCTGTCTGTCTCTGACTCTGTCTTTGTCTCGTCTCTGTCTGTCTGTCTGTCTTTCTCTTTCTGTCTCAGAATGTCTCAACCTATCTGCATGTCTCTTTCTGTTTGTCTCTCTCTGTCTCTTCTCTGTCTGTCTGTCTCTCTTTCGTTTCTCTTTCCATATCCCTCTCTGTATTTCTCAGTCTGTCTGTCTGTCTCTCTCTCAATCTCTCTGTATCTGTCTCTGTATGTGTCTCTGTCTCTCTGTCTGGCTCTGTCTCGTCTCTGTCTGTCTGTCTCTGTCTCGTCTCTGTCTGAGATACAGTCTGTCTCTCTCTGTCTGTCTGTGTCTGTCTGTCTCTGTCTTTTTCTGTGTGTCTGTCTCTGTCTGCCTCTCTAAGTATTGTCTCCAATCTGGCCGCTTGTTTGTCTCTGTCCGTCTGTCTGCGTCTCTATCTCGTCTCTGTCTGATTGACTCTCTCTGTGTGTCTGTCTCTGTCTGTTTGTCTCTGTCTCTCTATCCGTCGGTCTGTCCGTCTCTCTCTCCGGCTGTCTCCGTCTCTGTCTCGTCACGTGTCTGTCTTTCTGACTGTCTCTGTCTGTCTCTGTCTCGTCTCTGTCTGTGTGTATTAGTATGTCTCAGCCTGTCTGTCTGTCTTTGTCTCGCCTCATCTCTCTGTCTCTCTCTGTTTGTCTGCCTCTGTCTCTGTCTCTGTCTGTCTGTCTGTCTCTGTCTCTGCTCTGTCTGTCTGTCTCTTTTTGTTTGTCTCTCTGTCTCGTCTCTGTCTGTATGTCTCTTTCTTTCTCTCTCTCTCTATCTGACTCTCTCTCTCAGTCTGTCTCTATCTGTCTGTCTCTTTCTCTCACTCTCACTCTCTGTATCTGTCTCTGTATGTGTCTCTGTCTGTCTGTCTCTGCCTCGTCTCTGTCTGACTGTCTGTCTCTCTGTATGTCTGTCTCTGTCTCGTTTCTTTCTGCTGTCTGTCTGACTGTCTGCCTGTCTCTCTCTATGTCTGTCTCAATCCGTCTCTGTCTGTCTGTCTGTCTGTCTGTCTCTCTCTGTCTCTGACTTTGTATCTGTCTCGACTTTGTCCGTCTGTTTGTCTCTGTCTGTCTGTCCGTCTGTCTGTCTGTCTCTCTGTCTGTCTCTGTCTCGTCTCTGTCTGTCCCTGTCTATTCGTCTGTCTGTCCGTCTCTCCGTTTGTCTCCGTCTCTGTCTCGTCACGTGTCTGTCTCTCTCTCTGTCTGTCTCAGTCTCTGTCTGTATGTCTCTCTCTGTCTGTCCCTCTGTCTGTCTGTCTCTGTCTGTCTGTCTCTGCCTGTCTCTCTCTGTCTCTTTCACTGTCTTCTCAGTCTGTCTCTGTCTCTTTCTATCTGTCTCTTTCTCTCTCTGTCTGTCTGTCTCTCTCACTCTCTCGCTCTGTCTCTCTCTGTCTCTTTCTCTGTCTCTCGCTCTGTCTCTCTCTGTCTGTCTGTCTGTATCTCTCTCTATTTCCCTATCACTATCTCTCACTCTCTCTGTCTGTCTGTCTGTCTCTCCCTCTGTCACTTTTTCTTTCAGTTTGTCTCTTTCTGTCTCTGTCTCTCTGTCTCTCGCTCGCTCTCGCTTTCTCTCTCGCTCAATCTATCTCTTCGTCCTCCTCTTCCCCGATCTTTCTCTCCCTCTGGCTATGTGCAAATATACACATTAAATCTTATATTAATAATATAAACGCACAGAAATCTCTGTGCCGCGTGACTGACTGACTGCGTGCGTGCAAGGTCGGAGCGTGGTGTTACGTTGTTTGCCTGTTATGCTATTTTCGCCTTCATTGCCTGAGACAATATGGCTTACGTCATTCACGTCATCGCAATAATTGCATACGTTGTCATAGCAACGCCAGATCATGACGTATGGGTCCTTCTGCATTTCTATAAGGGGGATGGACATAGACCGAGCATGGACTTCTGTATAATAGCTTGCTATTATTAAGACGTCTATTGGAAGCGGAGGGGGAGCGACGGGTCAGCCACGCACGATCGCCGCGAGGGACTACGGGAGGGACGGACGTAGGAGAGAGGGAAGGAAATACGAACGGCAAAGATGGACGGCAGGAAAGTACGGGGAGAGAGGGAGAAAGGGAGGAAGGGAGAGAGGAAGACAGTGGAGAAGCAAGCACGTTCGAATACTGCGTGGGGTCGCTCGAGACTGTCGCAGCCAGCCAGTACTCACTGTTAGAGGTCGCTGGAGTCAAAATGAAACCGCTAGGGGTCGCTCGAGCCTGGCGCAGCAAGCGAGTACTCACTGTTAGAGGTTGCTGGAGTCAAAACGAAACCGCTCGAGACTGGCGCAGCCAGCGAAAAACTCACTGGTTGAGGTCGCAGTTAGCGAGCAGTCAACGCTAGAGGTCTCAAGATTGATTTCTTTGAATCTCATTATATTAACTCCGTCGCCAGGGGCGCTGCGTTTCAAAGAGAGCACAGTTAGCAGAAGATAGGCGGGGAGGGGATTTGGAGATCTAAATATAAACCGTCGCGTCGATTCAAATTTGCATGTAATAAAAGTCGGTAGGTGGAGCTGCTATGAAGCTTAGAGAGTCGCAGAGATTCAAACTTGCGTGTAATGGAAGTCCGTAGGTCACGCTGCTATCAACTTTTAACCGTCGCGTGTGATGACCTTTGCCCTGCGCGATAGTCTGTTGCACTGTATGGGTCTGCGGGCCGCCGGTCATATATTTTAAGTGGCTCGCCCGCGCACCCTTAACTTCACCGTATTAGGACGGGCAAACATCTAGTTATAACATAAGTTCGTAGTTATAATCATCTGTACTTTATGTTCTCGCTGCACAGCGTTTTCCTTTGCTATTGGCGCGAACTCTTGTCTGAGACAATTATAAAAAGGACTGACCTCACCGGTCTTTAAGTCAACAAGATGTAAGCATTGCCATTAGAAAACGATAACTGTCTGCACTTGATTTTGATGAAGCAAATGGTATGTAACATCAAAAGCAATGCCGCCAGAAATCGAGGAAGCTCTCGTCGAGGATTCTTAAAATCATGGTCAACCCATTTCCCGATAAATTATGCAAATATGGCTTATTAAAGTCAACACGATATCTAAGCCTTTCCATTGTGGCGAAGAAGTTGTGCACGTGTCTATTTCTCTCTGTTTACTTTCTCTCTCGATATCAACACTGTGTTCATTAAAATTTCTATTGGCGTATTTCCATGAATTTGTCGTTCAAACAGTCACATTTTAATTTCAGATCTTATAAATTTTATTATTTAATTCGTTTCGTTTTCGCTTCTCATATAAGTTTAAATCATTTCTTCTTTGCCGTTGTTCACGTCCGTCGGATGACTTGTGCTTACTGTGGTTCATGGCCACGATGGACACAAGAAAATCCTAATTTGAATTTCCTATTTCCTTTGGCTTTTAGGTCGGCACAAATATTGGCTGTGACTCGTTTCGTTAACTACTTTCATGAGTCGCTCATTAGCTGAAAAACTATTATTTTATTTACGTCACGCCTTTTCATTTGCTATGCCATTTTCCACGTGCTTTCAATTCCGTTGAAAGCGAATATGTTTCTGATTATGTTGTATGTCCATTGTAAAAGGTATAAACCGATGGCACACCAAAATCCGGGATTATTCGGGTCAATATCAATAAGATTAGACACAGTTAGGCATTCTATGACGGGAAAGCAATTTTAAAAGGTATGTCGTATTCCAGCTCTTGGCCAGATCTGGTGGAGACAGGTAGTCTATGCATTTGGATTTAAAACATAAATCTATGCAGTGCTGGATTATCTCAACGGTCGGCAAAAGATCGTCTGCTTAGAAGTCCGTCGTTTGCCGCCGCTGGAGCTGAACACTGCCATGAATTTAGTTGAAGTTTTGGACTGGGTGAGCGTCGGTCGACCCTAGAGAACAGTGCAGTTCGTCCGCTCCTGATCGCTTCATTAAAAGAGTTTAGAGGAATTAGTTGAGTAGAAATCAGACTCGAGTAAAATGCAAATAATGGCTCAGTCTGCTGATAGTTACAAACGATCGAACTGCAGCTAAGACCAATAAAGGACTGAAGAGGGAGGTTAAATTAGGTCATAATATAATAGCAATTAAATTAAAGATGCTGGCTCGGCACGAATGTGTCGAGTAGAGCTTATCATTTGAAGGATTCAAGACATGATTGTCTGATTTGCTATTACAGTATCTTGATTATTATTGATTGATTCTTTTACTGACTCGCAAGTCATATCCGCACCAAAATATAGGAGCATACAACCTGATTGTAACTTCCTAACCTGTTTGTCTCTCTACGATCTCTCTCCCTCTTTGACCGCCTGTCTCTGTCTCCCTCACTGCGGTCTCTCTCCTATCTCTGAAACCCACGCACTCTATATAATTTTACGCATTTAAAAAAAACCGGGTTTTTTGTCCAAAAACTGTGGTTTTTTCGATTTTTATTTTCGTCACTTTTCCGTTTTTTATGCAACGTTATTTATATATTTACAGTATATTATTATCTGTTTAATTTTATTTTTTCTGATGTCCGTTCCTTCAAGGATTCAGCTATTTTACGTCACTATTAATTTTAATGTCATCATTCTAGAAATAAATAGGCCTAGCACAGTTAAAGAAATAAAATTTATAAAAGTTATCTGAAAGTTCTAAGTTAATATCCAAATGCGATAAACGGTACCCCGTCAGAACGGTCCAGGACAAATCGGCCCCGACAAAACGGCCCCGACAAATGGGCCCCGACAAAACGGCCCCGTCATTTCGGTCCCTGTCATAACGGCCCCGTCATATCGACCCCCGTCAAATCGGCCCTCGTCAAATCGGCCCCCGTCAAACCGGCCACATGTAGTCATATCGGCCCCAGTCACAAAATATCCCATGTCCTAATTACTTTTAAGTTAGATTGATGATAAGAATTATTTGCGTAAATAGAACTCGGATTGGTAAAAATGGTTTTACGGTAAAACCGTAGTTTACGTTGCCAATTTTATTTTATGTGTTCAGTTTTAAATGGAGGTTGGATTGCTGAAAATAATTTTGGCGTTAAAATGGAAGTTGGATTTCAGAAAAACAATTCGTTGCGTAAATAGAAGTTGGTTCTATGATAGTTGTCATTGAAAGCATTTAAATAATTGAATACGCCAACCAGTTAGCATTAGACGATGGTCTCCGCAGTCCATTGTCCAGCTTAACCGTCGCTTGAGGCCTCATTTCAACATAGTTTGAGGTACTTGGAACATTGGATATTTTGTATGGGGCCGATATGACTAGGGCCGATATGACTAGGGCCGATATGAATGGGGCCGATATGACGGGGGCCGATATGACGGGGGCCGATATGACGGGGCTGTTTTGTCGAGGCCATTTTGACGGGGACCGTTTTGTCAGGACCATTTTGTCGCGCCCATTTGTCGGGGCTATTTTGTCGGGGCCGATTTGTCCTGGGCCGTTCTGAGAGAGCTGAGTCATAAAGTCGTTGTGTGTTTAATATTGCTGTCGTTCGCTTGCGCCCCAAAAATGTGAATTCCGCATATAGGCCTAGCCCATTGAGACTTCGAGCAATAAACTACGAGAAGTTTCTTATATAAAATGAGTAAGTGTAACATGTAGCTGTTCTTGGTCGACATGTAGTTCTAATACCTAGTTTAGTTTTTGGCACTGAATTTTTTACTATTATTCCCCGATTTTGAAGAATTAAAAGAAAACAAATTAATATTCGTTGGCCAGTTTTAATAATAGTCAAAATTATACGGTCCGAGGGACAAAAAGATCCAATCCGGTCCGTAGAGCGCACCGAACGAAGCGAGGTAGCAGATAAAGATTTGCGCAAAAAGTCAGAGAGGTATTTAGGGGCAATGCCCCTAAATACCTCATGAGACTTGGACACCAGAAAGGGAATCTAATAGCAAATGCGTAACGTTATAGTGTAGGACTTCAGAAATGTAGGTAGAGATATGAGCAAACTTAGGAAGACGTGCGATGAGCATTCTGAACAGATTGAAGAGGGGTGAGGCGCAGCTTATGGAGGCCAACAAGAAGTGAGTGACAGTAGTCTATGCGAGAGCAGACGAATGCATGGACAATGGTGGTAAAGACCGAGGAAAAACAGATCGTCTGATAGCTCTCACTGCCTTAGTTGAAAATAACAGTAACGAGTAAGACTTGATAATTATCTGCACTGTGAAGGCGAGGGAGTAATCGAGAGTGACGCCCATGTTTCGGTCTTTCGGGCATTGAAAGAACAGGTAAACGAGGGGAAAGTCTCGGTCAATAACGCATAATCAAGCTTAACCAACTGTTGCTTAGGGCAAACCAAATGTGTATTGCATTGTAATGTATCTAAAGATTTATATAGCGCCTCTCTCAGAACAACTATACAGATGTGCTATCAGCACGCTATCAGCACGAAATCCCCGGGGAAAGAAACGTCTTTAAAGAACGAGAGACCAAAGAGGAAAAACTAGTCATTAGTTTATCCCTTAATGAGGGTGGAAAGGTCATTTCAAGTAGAGGGACCAACCATAGCAAATGCCCGGCGTTGAGCAAAGGCAGTTCTAGTACTAGGAACAAAAAGATCAAGCCAATTCGCAGAGCGCAAGGAACGATATGAGGTCGCAGATAACGGTTTCGCATATAGTCAGAAAGATAATTGGGGCACTGCTCAGCTGCGCATTTGAGACTAGAACTAGGATCTTATAATGGATGCGCGGTGATAGGAAGCCAGTGTAAGACATCAAGCATATAAAAATTATGTAGAGATATGCGAAAAGCGAGGGAGTCGGGCTATGATCCTAGCTGAAGCATTTAAGCCCGATTGAAGGGGGGAAAGACGCTGCTTCGGAAGGCCCATAAGAAGTGAGTTGCAGTAGTCGAGTCGGGAACAGATAAACGCATGTACTATGGTGGTAAAGACAGAGGAAGAGACCGATCGTCTGATGGCTCTGAGACGCCTCAGTTGAAAGAAGCAGGAGCGAGTCAGGTTAAATATGTGCTCCGTGAATGTGAGGGAGGAGTCAAGCGTGACATCCAGGTCACGGACACTAGAAGAGTATGTGTAGGCAGGGAATTTCTCAGTCAGCAATTGAAAGTCAAGTTTAGAAAGCTGTTTTCTAGTCCCAAACCAGATCAACTGAGTCTTTGTAGCATTTAGGCAGAGTCGGTTAGTCGACAATCAATAGTGAAGATCAGAAGCAAGACAGTCAATAGAATGGACCAATGATAGTTGATCAGATGATGGACCATGAACGAAAGCCTTGGTATCATCTGCATAAAGATGGCAGTTTGCCCTGTGTTTAGGAAATAAAAGCGAGATGTCGGCAGTAAAGAGAATGTAAAGGGTGAATCCTAGTACCGAACCCTGGGAACGCCAAATTTAACCCCAACTCACTCAGTCCTGGAGTCTCCAAGGACAAACCATCTGCGTGCGGTCAGTGAGGTAGGATTTAAACCAAAGGAGGGGAATACCAGAAAGGCCATAGAATAACAGTCATGTGAAATCACCGAGGGCATGTAACTGACCTATCTCGGATTTGGCTTTAATTTTGATATTCTGTAGCTTGGTATGTTTGTACATCATATTGAAATTTTCAGAAGCCTATCGCAATGTATCCGATGCCAGTATCTAAGGAATGGGTGCACATAGGGTTTCAAAATTGGGTGATTTTGTACAACCTTTTGTGTACTTTTTGATTCTGTAAATCATTCTGAGTTGAAACAAATAGTTTCCCACTAAGACGGGTGTAAAAGTGGACTAAAATTCAGTTGTGAATTTAAATCGGTAATATTCATTGCTTTGTATCAGTGAAGACCACAAAAGCTATTGCAAATATGTTACATTTCTGTTATCTGCATATAACTCACTCTGTGATGGGCATGTGGGATAGGTGATACAGCTGTGAAATTAGCACCATTGGAAAGAGCAGCTCAAATACTATAGATATATACAACAACAAAAATAGTTTTTGAGACTCTTGTAGTTCAATTGATGTATAGTTGTTTCCTTTATAGTAGTGTTTTTAAGCATTCACGAGCTGATTCTAGGTGCCAGTACTTTACTGCTCCACTATGACCAAATGGGTTGATTAACAAAGAAATTGTGAACCACTTGCAGTAATAGTCCACATTGTGTGCACAAATAAGCAATTAGGTTGGCTTTATCATGTGTACCTTTTGCATTATGGCCATCTGAAATTGACAAAAACCGAATTTTTGTGTGTTTTGAAGGCCTTATGTGGGCATGTGGGATAGGTGATACAGCTGTGAAATTAGCACCATTGGAAAGAGCAGCTCAAATACTATATACAACAACAAAAATTGTCTTAGACACTCTTGTAGTTCAATTGATGTATAGTTGTTTCCTTGATAGTAGTGTTTTTAAGCATTCGCGAGCTGATTCTAGGTGCCAGTACTTTACTGCTCCACTATGACCAAATGGGTTGATTAACAGAGAAATTGTGAACCACTTGCAGTAATAGTCCACATTGTGTGCAGAAATAAGCAATTAGGTTGGCTTTAATATCATGTGTAGTTGTGTACCCGTTTGCATTATGGCCATCTGAAATTGACAAAAACCAAATTTGTGTTTTGACGACCATTTTGCAGTAATAGTCCACATTGTGTGCATAAATAAGCAATTAGGTTGTCTTTATCTTTTTTTACCTTTTGCATTATGAATTTATGATACCAGGCTGAAATAATAATGAAATAATGCAGACCCTTCCTGGTATCAGCTCACGAATGCTTAATACACTACTGTAATGGAGACAACTACATCAATTGAATTACAAGAGTGTCTAAAACAATTCTGTTGCATTTAATAGTATTTGAGCTGCTCTTTCCAATGGTGCTAATTTCACAGCTGTATCACCTATCCCACATGCCCATATAAGGCCTTGAAAATGGTCGTCAAAACAAAAAAATTGGTTTTTGTCAATTTCAGATGGCCATAATGCGAAAGGTAAAAAAGATAAAGACAACCAAATTGCTTATTTCTGCACACAATGTGGACTATTACTGCAAGTGGTTCACAATTTCTCTGTTAATCAACCCATTTGGTCATAGTGGAGCAGTAAAGTACTGGCACCTAGAATCAGCTCGCGAATGCTTAAAAACACTACTATCAAGGAAACAACTATACATCAATTGAACTACAAGAGTGTCTAAGACAATTTTTGTTGTTGTATATAGTATTTGAGCTGCTCTTTCCAATGGTGCTAATTTCACAGCTGTATCACCTATCCCACATGCCCATATAAGGCCTCAAAACAAAAATTCGGTTTTTGTCAATTTCAGATGGCCATAAGGCAAAAGGAACACATGATAAAGCCGGGTTCCCCGGTCAATTCCCCGGTCAATTCCCCCCGGTCAATTCCCCCCGGTCAATTCCCCCCGGTCAATTCCCCCCGGTCAATTCCCCCTACATATATATAATAATTACATATATAAAATAATTACATATTTTTATATTATTATATAATTATATTTGTGCATATAAATTATATAATATATAATTAAATTAATATAATTAATTATATTAATATAAATAATATTTATATTAAATATTATATATTATTAATAATATATAATAATATATCATAATTATAATTATAATTATTAATATATAATATTATAATTAATATAATTATAATTGTTAATTATAATTATTAATTATAACTATAATATAATTAATTATAACTATAATATAATTAATTATAACTATAATATAATTAATTATAATAATATTTATTAATTAATATAGTAATATAATTATTAAAATAATATATAATATGTAATAATAATTAATATCACTAATAAATATATTAATTATTTATTAAAATTATATGTATAATATATAATATTAATATATTATATTAATTATTATAATTATATAATTATTATATAATATATAATTATTAAATTATATATATAATATAATATATACACATATACATAGGTATTTATATAATTATATTAATATTTAATAATATATAAAAATATATATTAATATTATTAATATCATATAATTTTATAATAATTAATTATATTGTTATTGATTAATTACAATAATTATTATATAATAATAATTTAATTATATTGTTATTATATATATTATTAATTATAAATTGAATTATAATATATATATTATTTATATTAATATAATTAAATATATTAATTTAATTATATATTATATAATTTATATGCACAAATATAATTATATAATATAAAATATATGTAAATTATTGTATAATAATTATTATATATATATGTAGGGAATTGTCCGGGGATTGTCCTATTAGAAACGCCCGGGGGAAATTGTCAGAGAATTTCAGTGGCCAGAGGAATGACCGGGGGGAGGTACCTAGACTCGATAAAGCCAACCTAATTGCTTATTTGTGCACACAATGTGGACTATTACTGCAAGTGGTTCACAATTTTTCTGTTAATCAACCCATTTGGTCATAGTGGAGCAGTAAAGTACTGGCGCCAGACAGGGTCGTTGTTTTTTTCCAATTTTCAATCCGCAACTAGAAAAAACTATCTATCAGATATCTAGTTCTTCAAAAGCCCTTGATTAGCACCACATAAGCTATGTGTCCTGAAAATTTTATAAATTTATCTGCAATAATAATGGACTTACGGCCTACTGAATGTGGCAGCAAATTAAGACACGATTTTCAAATTGCGAAAAACAGGATCACCCCAGACGTCCTTAAAATTCCGTAAAAAATAAAATACTAGGAATATTGCTGTAAATATTTGCACACTATGTTCCAATACATCAATGCACATTCTGTGCAAATTTCATCAAAATCTGAGATGGTGGAGTTGGAAGCATTTGTTGAATTGAGATGGAATGACCCAACTTATTTCCACCTGTCCTGTATGTCCATTCTGGGATCGACGTTCTTCAAGTGTGATCTGGTGGCAAGTTGAATGCTACGACCGATACTACGCGCTATAGTGCCGTGACTTCTTCTAGGCCTCCAGCTATCATAAGACGATTCTTTCTGCGCAGTAAATGTTTAGTTGTCGGCGTTAGAAAATATCGATCAGCCGTGGTCATTGTGATCTTTCGGATGGGGTAGAAAAGATCCAAGTGTCCTTGGTGATCCCTGAATCCAGATTGGGCTGCCCGCAGAAGCCCAGCTTCCTCAAAGTAGGGAAGAAGCTGAAGTAAAACTAGTCTCTCAAGGGTCTTCGAGAGGAACAAAAGATTGGAAATTGGCCGGTAATTTTGACAGGCATTTCGGTCAAGGTTTTGTTTTTCAGACCAAATTTGTGGTTCCTTCGTGTCAAATGCTCATCTGCTACCCGATTTTAATCAAAATTAAAAACTCAGGTATTCTCATTACACTACCGTAGTGTTGTGAGGCGGAAAAATTGTCCGGAAAATTTCCAGTGTTTTTTCCGGAAAATTTTCCGATATTTTTCCATCAATATAATATTACTAAATAACAATTTAAATGCATAATAATGTTCAAACATCACTCACTCTATACTGTCTTATGTAGTTATAACTGATATGTTTATTCAATGGATGGCACTGTTAATGCATACTGTTCAGTGTGTTCACAAGGCTCAACAACAACACATTTAAGAATTAATTGGAATTAAACGTCACTGTTAATTTAGAGAAATAATTTTTTATGATTTAGTCTCCTTAACATTTTTTAGTTATGAAAATATGAGACAAAAACAGCAATTGATGAAGTAGTACTACATACACCATTTTAATACTGCAACAAATTAATTCTTATGAGGCCTATTATACTATTATTTTATGTCTTGAAATATAACGTTATTGGCATTGCTTTAGTTTAATCACTTGTCTATGCGCTGTTGCCTTCAGTGAGCGGGGTATGGACTAAGACAAAGCTGACTAATAGCTGGACATATGACAAAATTGTCAAATTGCCAGACAGTATATATCGATAGTTTACAACACTAACAATGTATCGAACTAGGCTACTCTATATACTGAACCGCTAATGAACAGTACTTAATCTTTATTTTAATTCTTTTAAGGTGAACGTTTCGTACATTGACACAAATACTGTAAATAAAAGGAACTTTAAAAAACCAGAAATTTTCTAGTGTTGTCTCTTACTGGAAATCTGACATTATGAGTTACCCGGTAAATGTATTTTTTCCGGTTCTGCGGAAAATTTCCCGAAACTTTCTGGAAAATTTCCAGAAAATTTGCCACAAAATACTTTTCCGGAAAAGCTACATCACTACACTACCGCCATCTGTACTTTTTGTACATTTTTAGGCGTCCCTATTTAGCGGGATCCATGCTCCCTTCTGGGCATCCGTATAGCCAGTACATGTCAAACTGCTGCCTTATTGTTTCATTGTTCGTTTTTCTTTTCTGATGGTTATTCCTACAGAAATAAATGATTGATTGCTTGATTGAAAAAGTTGTGATGAAATATGAAATGCCATACGGCTAGGAACACCGCCAAACGCGCTTTCGTGCAAGACTTTGTCTTGCTAAAGCTAAAGCGTGCTACAAATTTCAAATTGTATTGTATTGTAACTATTAAAGGGAACTGACAGGCCCACCCCGTCGGTACGGGATAGAACTAATTCATAGTAGGGACACCGTAGGCACGAGTCTCGTTAGTTAGTGCACTGTCTAACGACACTATGTCATAACAAATGATTAGCATCGCCCGCCTCCTTTACCCAGGCTTGGGACTGGCACAAGTGCCGAAATTAAAGCAAAGTTGCGCTCTACGTCGGACCGATTGGATCTTTTTGTCCCTCCGACCTCGTCTGCTCGTTCCCTGAATACGTTTCTCTTTCCCCGGGGCCTCTAAGCTGAGAGCGCCTATTAATAGTCCATTGGATCCTCAGTTTAACAACAGCTTATGACGACATAGAACGTGGCTGCCGACAAAGATTAATTTTGGCATATTACATACTGTACGAGGCGCTTTATAAATGTTAAGAAACCATGCACAATGAAAGTGAATAATGTTCTACTCACTTGATAGACTCCATCTTGGATGCTTCTTCGAATTTTGCCATATGGTGAGCTAATTGATATTGAAGACGTAGTGGTTGCGTCACTAGCTGCGGTATTTATAGCGAGGTTAGGTAAGTAAGTACGTGCTTTATTGGACCGCCTGCAAACGCACTGCAGAAACATCAGATAGAGTATTAAATCACAAATCACAAAAATCACAAAATTTTATGTAAAAAAAATCATAAAATCGTACCCCTAGAACTATAAGGTTCTATGTGCACTTTTTGAAAAATCAACCTAACGCTATATCCAAAGATGTGCTATATCCGTTACCGGGATGACAGAGCCTATGTCCTGAACAGTCTAGCTTAACTGGAGACACTTTTTTTTAGCTCTATCTTCAGTGCTATAAAGCTCTATGTCCACAAATTTGGACCTGTGTCTCAAAATTATAGAGGAAAAAGTTCAGTCATCCAATAGAATCATTAATTTTGTATCACGTGAATTGGAGATATCATATAACCGTGATCGAGTGTGGTTTGAAAAAGAATTATACGGTGCTATGTCCATAGCCAATACCAGTGAGAGATCTTAACACCTGACTGGACTTGTAACCTACAGCACTCACTTTGTCTGCAATCAATAATGTTATACAGCTCTATGTCCAAAAATAGTCACCCCTGCCTTAATTATAGCCAAATTACTCATAATCGGTTTACATTATGATCGAAATACACATAGCCTATAATCATACAAAGGCAAAACTTTGTTTTCCAAAAAGTTTAATTTAATTGCCATCAATGAAACAGAGCAAAAAAATTTCGTCAGCAAATCTTAAAAATCGTTTTTCTCCGTTTCGCAAAAGGTGGACATAGAACTATTAAGTTCTAGGGGTACGAAATACAATAAAACAGACATCTGTGGATAATTGGATATAATTATGAGAGTAAGGTTATAGTAAAAAGAAAGATCAGCAATAAAATCAATTAAATAAAATACGCGTAATAAAACCACATCGGGTTAATGCGTCAGCATGTGGGATCTCTCGGTTGTGTGAACGAGGACGGAGAGACACTCTTGACACTCTTTATAGGAGGCAGTAGACAATTTAAAACATGGCTAGAGTTGTGCAGGTGGGGTCTCACGCTGGCCTCCGATAAAGAACGCCTGGAAAAACTCCTAAAAAAAGCCAAACGCCTAGGTTACCTAGAGTAATCCTTTCCAACAGTCTCTGAACTTGCCAATAATAAATTTTTTTATAGCCGATGCGAAACTCATTTTCTCCATATTACACCATCCCAAGCATTGTACTACACCAACTCCTACCTCCACTCCGACCCCTCTCCTCTCACCAATTAAGACCTAGAGCACACAAACATACTCTCCCACCCAAGGACAACTCTCAATGTATTCCCAGATCATTATATACTTACAAATATTTACTAGTTTATTCTAAAATCTTCTGATGAACTTTAATTATTCATTATGACTCATGTTAGCATTTCTGCGTTTTGTCAGATTCTTTTCTCAATTAAACGAATATTATATATATATATATATATATATATATATATATATATATATTGTTACGCGCTACTCTAGAAGAAGTAAAGCCCCGGATTCAAGTATAACATTTAATGCAAAAAACTATAATACAAAGCGTATTTACAAAGCACAATGATACCTTTACAGCGCGGCAGCAACTCCGCACGACTCTCCAGAACACCAAAACCACGTCAGCAGGTCTAACGAAGACCTCTAGCGCCGAAAACGTGTAGAACACAGAAATGTCGGTCCCAAAGACAACAAAGGGCATACCACCCGAGAACATCGACAAAGGTGCTATGACAAGCACGAAAGACCAAACGGTGGTCGGAAGAAGAAGAACCCAACGAGGGTCAGCGACACCAAAATGAGAACCAGAACTGGCCTCCTGACGAATCCTACCACGCGCTTATATAAGCCCCACTAGGCTACGCGGGAAGCCCATCCTACGTTTCCCACACGTGCTATGCACTACCACCTCGCACCAGTCCATTTATATAGGGATAATAGGGCCTATGCCTAACAATATATATATATATATATATATATATATATATATATAAGCACAGATGAGAAAAGAGAAGAGTCAGCACGGCCACAGAGGTCATCGAACATTATCTGATCGGCAGGCAAAAACTTTAGCCGTACCATTTTCCGTATTATTGCATTAATACGCTCGCGCTGACCAGCATTGGCAAAGCCGTACCATGCAGGGGAAGCACACAGGAGGCGAGCCAGCGAGGTTGCCCGAACTACATGTACATCAAAAAGGCGCATCCCCGAGAAATCATGGGCAATAAGGATGCGTATAGCATAGAGCGATTGGCTAGCCTTAATACAGATTCGGTCAATATGGGGGTCAAAACTAAGTCTATCCGAAATGGTTACCCATAGAATAACACACTCAGATACCCTACAAATACCTGGTATAGGGAGAGAGATCAAGTAACTTAGACCGCGGGTGCCTAAATAGGCTACCATCTCTTTGGATTTATTGTTATTCAATTTAAGATTACAATTTAGTGCCCAAGTGGCAACATTTTGAAGTTCAGAGGAAGTGGAGATAATAGCAGATGCTGGAATGAGAATATCAGTATAACTATCATCAGCGTATTTAAGCAACCTATTACTGCAGTGCACAGGTTTCAGGCCTGAAATAGCCACCACAAAGTCAGACGGTCTGAGACCAGAGCCCTGTAGGCCTATAATGATTGCATTTATCCGACGAAAGGCCGAGACTTGAATGCTGCATGGTTTACATGTAGTTTCTTATCTGATTTATCAGCATATAACGCGATAATGGTTTGATAATTTTCACTTGGTTGGTGTATAGGCCAATATTTGCTATTAGTTTAGATGTACCACCGCTTATTTGACCACAAACCATGACGTGCAGCGAAACGTGACTTTACAGTACGCCGTAAAATGCATTTTATTGTTAGGTAACTAATAGAGGTACCCGAGAAGTCGATATCAAGTTGTTAAGTCAGTCGATAAGCTTAAGCGACTTAGTCAGTCGACGAAGCAAGTGACTTGGTCAGGTCAGTCGCTAAGTCAGTCGCTAACTCTCCAAGTCAGTCGCTAACGCTTCTGTTAGCGACTCCGGGGACTACTTCCCATTGGTGCATCAACATCTAACAGCGACGCCGTGAGCATAGCACAAGTGTCAAGGGCGATCAACGACAATGTCTATGGTTGAACAGGGTGCCCTCGAGGCCGTTGCATGTGACTAATAAGCAACATGTAGACGCCCAGGTAGCTCTTACCAAAAGGCATGTGAACACTAAAGATGTTGCCGTCAGGCAGAACTCGGTTGACTTGGACGCAATCATTAAGAGATATATACAGAACCTCAAGATACTCAACTATAACGGCCATATTCCACCCCTGTCCGTTTACCACAACTTTACAGGTTTTATTACCACCGCCAGTTCGGAAATACCCACTCATCCAGCAGTTTTAGCATTTAACCCCACGAATGTTACCTATAACCCCGTCGGTACGGTCGGATGGACACTAGGGTGGAGTGAACGTAATACACACATTTCCAAAAATTACAATTCTTTTCGTCCTGGTGTGGAGAAGTTGTATTTGAGTGTTAACCCTCGGGCTACCAAAGGGGGGGGGGTTGCCACCCCCTCCTAAGTTTTTATGCATAAAATTTTTTTCATATGGAATATAATTTTTGCAATTTAGGTAGCTATAGCAGATTCATTGGCACACATTTTGAGGTAAACATCATGGTGGTAGCCCACTCCATTCAAAAGTTATACCCGATATACCCGAGGCACCAGAGGGGTGGATACCACCCCCTAGTTTTTCGACTGTAGCTTATTGACTATTCTTCCTATAAGAAAAACAAATATACCATTCTTTAGAGGGAATGTAGGGCTTCATTTGGATACTTATATGTTTGTTTTTTTGAAAACCGGAAGTGATCAAAATAAATAATAATACCCGTAATATGCGTGAAAAATGGTTGAATGGAAGGACTCCCCCCCTAGTTTGTTGTCTGTAGCGTATTCATTTATCTTCCTGGAAGAGAAACAAATAAACCATTCTTTAGAGGGAATGTAGGGCTTCATTTCCATACTTACATGTTTGTCTTTTGAAAACCAGAAGTGATCAAAATAAATAATAATACGCGTAATCTGTGTGAAAATGGCTGAATTCAGCATTGTATACATGTACGCATGCATAAATGTACATGTATATATGTATGGATGCATATTTATACGTATATAAACATGTGTAGGTATGTATTTGTGTATCTTGGATACACCGATCAATTTCAAAACACACATAATCGTATATTTGTTTATCCAAAAAGTACAAAATGTATGCAATAATATAAAATATCGCTAATTATCGGTTCCTTTGTTAAAAATGATGTAATTTCGAGGTGCATTCACATAATGTACAACTAAATAGACCATTCGGTGCAGAATTGAATGCTGAATTCATTGGTATATTACAAGAAATGATATGTGAAACTAAACCCGAAATCCAGGGGGGGTGGTAACCACCCCACTTGTGACGAATAGCAGATATATATATATATATAGTGGTTGGACCCTGAAGGAACAATTAGGCCCTTTGCACCTGCAAATAAGCACTTTTGAGTGCGCGCCTAGTTGTGGATTATATATGTAGGTCTAGGACTATATATGTAGGTCTAGGTCTAATTGTGACCAATTACTGATCACGGCAGGTGGTCTACCGGAAGTGTGGGCGGTAGGAAACGCGGGAGCGGATGAAGTTTAAAAGAAGGAGTTGAGGTTTAGCTCTGGTCTGAGTAAGACGATTTTTCGAGGAGAGTAGGCCGATGTTACGTCTCGACGGACTGAGATTAACAACCGTGTATAATATAGTGTAAATAGTGGACTGTCAGATTTTCGTGGATGTACGTCAGTGAATGTTTCGTTGTTTGTTCGAATAAAACTTTGAAAAATCTTCACAACCCCCACCTCCTTGGTAGCCAACGTCACAAAAAAAGCTTTGTAGCCCGAGGGTTAATTATAACACGTTGAATTATTATAAATGTAAAATTATTTCTTATGCTGCCCCAGGACAACTCAAGTTCTACGCGTTTCAGTCTTGCAAATTACTAAGCGTAATATTGCTAAATGCACTTTCTTGCTCTTCTATGAAGCAGTTAATTGAATCGAAAGTCAAACTTGGTGTTAAATGATTTCATCAATTTCCGTGATGCAATTCTTGCACCGTTGCACGAATAAATCCATCTCTTTCCACAGTACCGCATACTGATGCAGCCGCTTCAGTGACCAGACGAATACATCGTTCTGTTCCTTGCGTATGACAGAGGAACTGAGTAATTTCTGAAACTTGTTCTGCAACATTCGACTTTACCCATTCTTCTATCTGGGCGTTTGAACGGCTTTTTATAAGAGGTGGTTCGTATCTGTCAATTTCTTTCCAGTCGACAAGTTCTGTATAGTCACTTGCGTTAAAGTTGAGTCGTGGAACCCTAAATTCTCGGATGCGCGTTGATGAAGCATTTTCGTTTCTTGCTGCGAGAATCCTCCTGTAGGCCAGCTCTCGAATTTGGCTTCGCTCATCTGCTAACATTGCGAGTAGTATGTTTTCTGCGTGACCGAAATATCCGTTTCGCTGAATAACTTCATCAACCGCATCTCGCAAATGTTTTTTCCAAATATCTAGGCCTAGTACTTTATCATTCTCCACAGATGCTTCGATCCCTCCGTGCATGCAGACTTTGTCTTTATGTGGAACCACATTGGTGCATAGACTGACATCACAAATGTAGCCAGTGTCACCAGGTTAGCTGTGGGGTTTTCAGTGGCCATATATAATCTCAGTATAGGATTGGCTGTGGTCAGCCATCTAGAACAATAGAGAGTCGTCTCCATATGAAATTTACTCATGCAGATAATGCTAAGAAGTTGGATTCCGATTACAACAGCCGAGATAAATACATTCCTAGTTCTCTTTTTCTATTGTCTGTAACATAAAGAGCCAAATTGTAGCCTTTGCGTGACATGTGGTGCAGTGAATATCGAACACGGACAGTCAGTCCCTACTGCAACAGTGTCCGTAATTCGAGTCAAGAGTATATTCCATTTTCTTCTAAAATCTTCTTTTAAAATTCGTTTGAAAGACAAGTAACTAAATAAAAAATGTGTGTAATCATATGTAAAGAAAACTTGTGCAATAGTTTGTCGTTGGAAGGTAGTAATCACTTGAAATAGGCCTACGCATTCCAGATGATGGGGTCCAAATGGACCCCAGGTGTGCAATAACGTAACTTTTATGACCAGTGTGGATGATGGTTAAATGAAACTGGCGTTTATCTGTCTTTTTGTTATTTTGCATTTCCATGGAATGTTGTTCCGTGCACTCAATTGCTTTGAATTTTAAATCGACTTTCCTTATGTAGTTTCTTTCACTGTCTTTTACTGAGTAGGGACCTATGTTATATTTGTTTTCTTGTGACCTAGATGTTGAAATTCTCTCCATCTCCCTCGTTCTGCCCAGTCAATTGCGGGACTTGGTTCCCAGCTTAAACCTTATGTTTCACGTTGTTTATCCACCAACAGACTGATCTTGTGAATGTATCTATGATTATGGATTGGTTTTGATGTGCCAACGGTTGATGCCTTACGCATTGGACACTAGAGCAATAGAAGTTACTTGTCTTATCTTTAGCCATCTTCGATCCGAAGTTTGGCCGCACCATGAATAATTGTCTGCTTCTAGATGACTCTGTCCTCCGTTGCTTTCATCAATTGATACATAATTTAAACCCGTCCAAGATCTTATATTCTCAATCCAAGTAGTTCTTGGTCTTCCACGTGCCCGCTTTCCCACTGTTGTGCTCAGCATTATTTCTCTCTCCAGGCAGTCTCCCATTTTATAGAAGTAACTATTTAACAATAATCAGTGCATCTGAAATACATATATTTTTCATGTAAAAAAGTAAATAAAACAGGTGGATTCATATAGGTAAAAGATGTTTTGTCAGTTATTTTAACGTTGATCTCATTTTGAACTTTGACAGCGAAGTCGACAACAACGAAGAATACGACTCCACCGATATACTCAGTCGTGACGAAGAGGATCGATACTTTGCAAGTGATTACTCCGACAACGACTTCAACGACGATGACGATTTGCAAGAGTGCTGAAGGTACGAAGCCTATATAGGCCTAACGAATATGGGGTCTGAGGAAGCGTCGTAAGCTCCCTCAGCGGGGTCTGGGGCCAGCGAATTTGGTAGCAGTTGATATAAAATGGAACACGTCTTAGGCCCTTATTTTCTAGCTGTTTCTGAACGATAAAGTCATGATAACTTCAAGGTTTTTCAGATTCAAAGACAGCTCAACAAGTTCAGAGTTTTATTTTAAAAGAAACAGATTTCGTCTTTTCCTTTCGCCTTTCGGCTCTTTCAGAAGAGTCTAGCTAATTTTTTGCAGTCAGAATCCATCTAAAAAATAATTGATTTTTCCCATTTCGGCTGCTTCTTTTCACAATGCGTTAACAACGAATGTTTGCAAACGTTTCAGGAATATCGACATAACTATTATTCGAAGACGGAGCGACGTTGTGACGCCGCTCCCACCGCCACTTCCTCCGCCGCCTTAGCCGCAGAGAGAGAGCGTGCGCGGGGTTCCCGCGTCACAAAATGTCTTTTCACCTCAAGCGACGTACAAGAACCAACCTTAGACGCGAATGCCACCACCAATCGATGTTTCGACCTGAAGGGACGCCAGGAGTCGCGGGGATTCCTGCTTTTGGACAACATGAGCAACGACTGGAAATTCTGCCCTGCGACGGGAACCGGGCAATAAAGCGTTGCGCAATACGTTTCCGAGGCGGCAGGCCATATAAACGAAGTCGGACGATTTCCGGTTCGCCGACGTCTAGCGGTCTGTTCCGAACTGCCACGTCGCCGCTCGCAGCAGTCGCCAGATTTCAAGGAAGGACAACAGAAGGCGAAGTGGGATAAACGAAGGAAGAGCAGGAGGAGTGGTTGGGAGAAGACCATCATCGAAGAAAGTAAGAAGGAAAGGGTGAGGATGAGGAACAGGAATAGGACGAGGAGTAGGGCGATGAACGAAAGAGAAGGGGAAGAGGAGGATAAAAATAAGGAGGTAGAGAGAAAGGAGGCGGATAAAGAAGGAAGGATATGGTGGAAGAGGATGAGGGGAGGACGACGACTATGAAGGCGAATATGGAAGGAATAAGAGGGGAAGAGTGCGAAGAGGAAAATGAGAAGAAGGAGGGACGAAAGACGACAATGGGGGTCGGAAAGAAGAGGAGGGTGACAGAGGGAAGAGAGGTAGAAAGGCAGGAAGAGGAATGGGCGGATGACGAGTCTTCTGACAGAGAGCAAGACGACGACGACTTTACCGAAGTGCATTCGCCGTCTGCTGCCCTTGTGTAAGTATACTTACATGTATATATTCATGTCTTTCGTAACAACACTTTATGCATAAAGCCACAATGAACGAAATACGACTATCATGCGCCACTGTGCGCTGCTGATTTCTGATCGGCGCTATATAAATGTTCGATTACAATTACAATGTGTTCGTTTTCTGAGTTCGGAGTTTGCTGTTAGTAGGCTATAGTGGATCTCTGCTGCGAAACAACGGACGGAAAAGTCTCCAAGACGGGTTGTCGGTATCGAAGCATTTGAGAGCGAACAGAGAGAAGGACGTTGTGAACAATGCTCGATATGCATGCAGGCGTAGGCTACACTTTTCGATACGTGCACGAAGAGGTCCTAGAAGTTTCTTAGCTATTTCCAGAGAACCGGTTTCTGATGGTGGAAGCCGAAGGGCCAGACAGTTAAGTCATGTGACACGGTTGGGCATGGGTGAAGCGGTCTGAGAAGGCATTATATGGTTTACCCAGATATTTATCTATCTACGTGTTTACGCGGTTCACGACGACCGGGAGGGAGGTTCAGAGTTGCTGTACGGGAGGCCAATACAAGCAGAGCGTAAATTATCCGCAATCGGTGAACGACTTGACATCGGTTCATGTACGGGAGGTACATATTATAGTTGCAGAAGCTACAACAGTAGCGAGACTATTGTATGCGGCGCCGGCGTGGTGGGGCTTTGCATCGACAGCCGATCTTCAGAGACTGGAGAGATTTTTGGCTAGACTTGAACGGGTGGGATACCTGCCGGCTGGTGCGCCAACGATGGAGGAGCGAGTCGGGACCGCGGAGGATCGCCTACTCCAGGCGGTCGTGTGGAATGAGGTGCACGTACTGCGTCACCTTTTCCCGCCTACAGTCCATCGCCGCTACAGACTCCGCCCTCGTGCCCATGAATTCGAACTACCACGCAAAGATGACAAGAATTTTATTTGAAGAATCCTTTATAAGCGAATTTATCTGTGACGCCATAAGCCAACTCACTGTTTACTTAAATAATTTCAATTTTCATTCTAGCTTGTCCTGTGAGCTTGGGTGCGGTGTGACATCCATGAGTTTGAATTTATAATAAAACGAATATACATGTATATATATATATATATATATATATATATTCGTTTAATATTGAATCACTAGGTTGACACACCGCAACCCATTACAGAAAGTCGTATTGCCAGATAAAAAGAAGAATGTAAATAATTAATAGTTTTTAAATATCTGTTCCAGCAAAGGGCGACTTGGTCAACGGGGCAACATCAAACTCTTAAATAAAATCCTTGGGATATAATTCCTGTCAGCTTTAAGCGGTAGGTCAGGTTGTTGGATATCAGAGATGGGTACGATTAGCTACAATTGCTAATCGATTATAATTAGAATTAGCTCCTGAAATTTGCTAATCGATTAGAATTAGAATTAGCTCCTGAAATTTGCTAATCGATTAGAATTAGAATTAGCTCCTGAAATTTGTTAATCGATTAGAATCAGAATTAGCTCCTGAAATTTGCTAATCGATTAGAATCAGAATTAGCCAAATCTCCTTGCTAATCGATTAGAATTAGAAGTATCAGCAGATAATCGATTAGTAATTAAAATTAGATTTTGATAATCAATAGTTCGATACATATATTTGCTTCATGAATTTGTCAACTTTTAATCAAAGCACAGCAATCTACTACAGCAAGTCGCTGTAGCCTATTACTATACCTGAAGCTGTAGCCTATTATGATGCCTAAAGCTGCACAACTGCTATAATTATGTGAGAACAGTACACAACCCAGCAAGCAATACCACATACGTAAATACATGCTGCAGTCATTGACATTGCTACTGCATAAGTTCACTATTGCATGTTGCAATTAGCATGTCTTGAATCATTGCATAACTTAGTCTACTGCGCATAGCATTCAGGATGTAGCCTACAGAACTAAACAAGCGTTCCATGGCATCTGCAGGTTGCAGGAACCATCGACTTATATTACACAGTGATGCTCACAAGATGACGAACATGAAGACGAGCAAAATAACATTTCAGTGTTACATGAGCAGAATGGACATAATATAACCATGAACGAATAATTGAAAGTTTGAAACAGCCTTCAGGTAAATAAGTAAGTAAGTGATTCCTCAAACTCAATATTAATAAACTCATTCTTAATGAATGCGTTCTCGGCTTAATTTTCAAACATCTAATCGATCAGCTAATCGATTTTCGATTAGAATTATCTACTGTCTAATCGATTAGCTGATCGATTGTCACCTAATCGATTAGTTACCCATCTCTGTTGGATATGTTCATATGTCGGTCTGTTCTTGTGAGTAACGATTCTACCGTTGACATTTCATTTATACGTAGCATCGCATCGATGAGACGGCGTCAGAAAAGACTGGCCGAATACATCTTGGCATCGCCCGAAGTAAAGGTGAGGGAATGATTCGTGTATTTAACGTTCTGCCTAGACTTTCTGCAATAAAAAGCTGATCTCAGACCACATCTACCGAGGTCGAAAAAGCGTCGTCCACAATTCCGCGAACGACGACGATGGTAGAACAAACTTTCACTGTGATACCAAGAAATCGTTATGACGCTGCTTTCGGGCGACTGCAACAGAATTGCCTTTTGCCATTAAATGCCTGCATTTTTTGGAATAACACTAAGACCTAACGTGAGTCGTGTGGGATCAATGTGTTTGCAGTTTCACATTTGTATGTAGGCTATGTATGTATGTATGTATGCATGTTGTATGTACGCATGAATGTGTAATTAGCGATATTTTGTATTATTGCGTAGGCCTACATCTTGTACTTTTTGGATAAACAAATATAAGATTACGTGTGTTTTGAAACTGATATATTTATCCAAGAACATTATAGTTAATAATGAGGCTTCATTTGTAACAATTATAGTCTACAAATTAGTCCATAGTCTGTGTTAGGTGCAGCGAAATCTAAAGGCATGCAGCTATTATAATTATCAACATGAAGCAATACTTTACGTTATTGTTCACGGCAGTCAAATGAGTCGGTGGTCCTTGCAGTTATTGCAAGTTACTCTCGTTCCTTTGTGCGAATGATTCCTGCAAACAGGCTTCTCACTTCATCTTCAGTATCAGTTTCAGCTAATATAAGTTCTAAATCTGTAGCTGTTGACAAACGTTTTCGTAGAAATATCGGTTTACGTTGTGACGCTGCATTCACCCATTTTCACAAAGATAATGCGTATTATTATTTATTTTGATCACTTCCAGTTTTCAAAAGACAAATAAGTAAGCAAGCGAATGAAGCCTGCATTCTCTCTAAAGAATGGCATACTTTGTTCTCTTCCAGGAAAAATAATGAATACGCTATAGTCGAAAAACTTAGGAGGGGGGGGAAAGTGGTGGCATCCACCCACTTGGTACCTCGGCTATATCGGGTATAACGTTTTAATGGCGTGGGATACCACCATAATGATTACCTCAAAATGTGCGCAAATTAACCTCCAACAGCTACCAAAAATGTCAAAAATTATATTCCATATGGAACAAGTTTGTGAAGCAAAAAACGTAGGGCCCCTCGGCAACCCCAGGGTTAACAGTTTAGAAGATTAGGTTACCAGTCCCTTCTTCTACACGACGTTTCAGTTTATGGTGAGTGTATTGATAGAATCAGACCCGCATTAAAGGGGGGTGGCAAGGGTCCTGCAGCACTCGGGCCCGCAGTTTTCAGGGGCCAGCATTTTACGCATAATTTTATACGTGGTGGACCGGTGGTTGTCAGAGGGGCCTTTGACAAGTAACCAGAGCACCCAGGCCCGCACTAGTCTTAATGCGGCCCTGGACAGAATCATAGGATATTTCTTATAACGACGAAAGTCTTGTTGTTTTAACAGGAACACCTGTTCGCAGTCCTTTCGGAAGAGAAAGACTCACCCTTCCACGCCTCATACCAGAAGACGCACAAGACAGCCAGCGAACATCGTGCGATCAATCTTCAGGGATTCGGACCCATGGAAACGGACGATCTCGTAGGTGAACTTTGCACTAAACCATATAGACTAGTCTGCTAATGCAGCAATTCACGATATTTCTGCTACCCGTGATGCCACAGGAAGGAGCAACCCCAAGGTCTTTCGCTGCCATGATGGGACGTCGTAGGTGACACACAGGCCATGTCGTGGTTACCTTGGTTACAACGTTTCTTCGTAATAACGTTACTCTGCTCCGTGCTAACCACTTATCTGAAGACACTGCTGCTTGGGACACTGGTGACTTTGTTCTCAATGCACGACAGCGCTCACGATGTTGTAATTGCAATTACAACGGTTTATAAAGCATTGTCATCATCGAAATCGTACCTCTAGTTCGACATGAACTCGACTGTCAGTGCAAGCGGGTTCCGCATGAACGGGGAGTACATGCTTTATAGACGCAGGAAGATCGTTCCAGGGTTGCCGGTTAGCTGCTCGAAAGGCCCAATATTAGCGATTTTGGTCTCGGTTGATAGGCCAAACACATCGGAGGACACTCAGGACGACGCCTGTCGGAATTTCGGAATTTCTGCTTGCTTTCAAATCCAGTTTAAATCGTACTAGCGGAACTATTTCGATAATGAGAATGCTTTTTCAACCGTTGTGAATTTCCGGTGTGGTTCAACAAGCTGTGTTTCTGTTTATGCGACCATTATTTTATTGCTCTTTCGTTTTTTACTGACCACTTGGCATTTGCATCTGCAGGTCTTGGACATTGCACGAACCCCGGGACAATATCTTTGCGAAGTCCTGCAGTGACCACGACAACATAAAGACATGCGTTACCTGGCCGATGTATGGATTCCAGAGGTTAGAGAACGATAACATGGCAAAGTGAATAATAGTACAGAAAGTAACAACAACAACAACAATAACGACGACGACGATGATGACGAAAACGACAACGACAAAGCAAGGCTGACGACAACGGCAACAACAACAACAACTTTTTAATTCTGTATATAGTGAGGTCCAGAATGGGTGTCGTGCGTAATCATAACCACGAAATAAGTTCTTCACGTCGGCTATAAACCAAAGGAACTCGTAGAATATGCGAAAGAACAGTTACACACGTAGATGGTAGCAGTAAAAGTCGTTTCACAGTTATACAGCGGTGCTCAAAGCGCAAAAGAAACTGGAAACGCATTTTCTACGTTAGCCTATATGATGCGAAATGTCGTCGAGATAAAAAAATATTCTTTATGTCGGCAAACAGTGGTCAAATCATTATATTGTGTACAATATATTGTATTCATCTGGCGCTTGAGCTGCGTTCATTTCTCCTGGCCAAACCAACTGGGTTTAATAAGTCATTCAAGTCTTTTTCGCGTTAGTCGTGGCTGGGCTGGCAGCCCTCCTGAGTAGGTTTCTTGAAGGGGATCCATATAAATTGCCAGAATGAATGAATCAACAACCTTAGCGCGATTCAAAGCTGATACGTCGCGGTAGGTACGTTGTTACTGTTCGTCGGCCAGTTACACCAGGCGAAGGTGAGACTCGAACAAAGGTTTGGTTCGTGTCCCGCATCAAGGGCAAAAGGATTCTAACGTCTATTTCGAAATTTCCGTGGGAAGAGACGTAGTACAGTTTTAGGTTGAACATTGCAGCGTCGTATATAACTCGAGGTTTTGTCACGTAACGATATCCTATGTTGCTCTTTTAGGCCATCATCTTTGCCATACAGCAGATTGACGGTGTCGTACGTCAGGAAGCGGAGCGACTGTTAAATCAGGGAATTCCCTGCGCCGAAGAAGAGAGTCGAAGCTTGTGGTGACCGACTCTGGGACGTGGAGAGCTGTATGAAAACCGATCATTCATTCATTCATTCATTTCAGATATTTATATCTGATCACCTCTCTACTACCCTTAAGAAATGCGTGCAGAGACTAAATAGATGTTATTATTGATGAGACATTCTTTGCTTAAATAGAAGCTGGATTGATGAAAGGCATTTCTTGATTAAATAGACCTTGGTATGATTACGGTTGTCATGGACATTGGTAGACAGCCTAGTTACTGCGTAAGTGATTAAATGCGGGGGAACTGTCCGGAGATTTGTCCGTTTATTAGGTGGTTGGTTAGTTAGGTGGTGTGGTAGTGTAGGTAGGTGGTTGGTGGGTTTGTTAGGTACATTTAGATGGGTTTGTTGGTTGGTTATTAACCCTCGGGCTACCAAGCTTTTTTGTGACGTTGGCTACCAAGGGTGGTGGGTGGTTACCACCCCCCTGGATTTCGGGTTTGGTTTCACATATCATCTCTTGTAATACACCAATGGATTTAGCATTCAATTCTGTACAGAATGGTATATTTAGTTGTACACTATGTGAATGCACCTCGAAATTACATCATTTTTAACAAAGGAACCGATAATTAGCGATATTTTATATTATTGCGTACATTTTGTACTTTTTAGATAAACAAATAATACGATTATGTGTGTTTTGAAACTGATCTGTGTATCCAAGATACACAAATACATACCTTCACATGTTTATATACGTATAAATATGCATCCATACATATATACATCTACATGTATGCATGCATACATGTACAATGCTGCATTCAGCCATTTTCACACAGATTACGCGTATTATTATTTATTTTGATCACTTCCGGTTTTCAAATGACAACCATGTAAGTATGCAAATGAAGCCCTACATTCCCTCTAAAGAATGGTATATTTGTTTCTCTTCTGGGGAGAAAACTGAATACGCTACAGACAAAAAACTAAGGGGGAGTCCTTCCATTCAGCCATTTATCACGCATATTACGGGTATTATTATTTATTTTGATCACTTCCGGATTTCATAAGACAAACATTTAAGTAAGCAAATGAAGCCCTACATTCCCTCTAAAGATTGTTGTATTTGTTTCTCTTATAGGAAGAATAGTCAATAAGCTACAGTCTAAAAACTAGGGGGGTTGGTATCCACCCCTCTGGTGCCTCGGGTATATCGGGTATAACTTTTGAATGGCGTGGGCTACAACCATGATGTTTACCTCAAAATGTACGCCAATGAATCTGCTACGGCTACCTGAATTGCAAAAATTATATTCCATATGAAAAACATTTTATGCATAAAAACGCAGAGGGGTGGCAACCCCCCCCCTTGGTAGCCCGAGGGTTAAATGCTAGTTAGGCAGGTGGTTGGCTAGTAAGGTAGGTGGTTGTGTGGTAAGTTAGGTAGGTGGTTGGTTGTTAGGTAAGTCATGTAAGTTATAGATTTGTTAGTTAGGTAGGTGGTTGGCTAGAAAGGTAGGTGGTTGGTTGTTCGGTTAGTTAGGTATACGTGGTTGTTTGGTTAGTTAGGTAGATGGTTGGTTGTTAGGTAAGTTATGTAGGTTATAGATTTGTTAGTTAGGTAGGTGGTTGTTTGTTTGTTTGGATAGATAGGTAGGTGGTTGGTTAGGTGGGTAGGTAGGTTTATTGGTTGGTTATTTAATAAGGTAGGTGATTGACAAGTCAATTGATTAGGAAAGTTGATGGTCAGTTAGTTATGTAGTTGGTTATTTAGTTAGTTAGTTAGGTGGTTGGTTAGATAGTTAGTTGTTAGGTAGTTAGATGTTAGGTATTAATTGATGCTTCCTGAATAATAGATAATGAATGAAAAGAGAGATTGCACATTTTGGAATCTATACGATATCATTAGTAGTAAAGTACCAGGTTTACTTCACGGCTGCTGAGGTTCTGGATTCGTTCCTGTCGCTATGAGAATTATCTATTACGCAAGAAGAGCACAACACAGTTCCTGACCAGTCTGCAATACATTGCATTCCATGTGCCGTGGTCTGCCGTGACATCATTGGTTATGCAGTAGGCTGCGTGCCTCGAGACAATACGCCTCGAGATAATACGGGTGTGGATGTAGGGGCTATAATTAATTAATCCTACGTCGTGGTCTGCAGGTCTTACAGAAGACCTAGCCTTCCATTTTCCCCGTGCTGCCGGTGTTCCGTAATATTCTATCAGTCCTAAAACTATCCAGGGATGACTAAATTTATCCCCCAGATGGAATATACCGGTAGAGAATATCTGCGGACTGGGGATAAACCATTTCGAGCCCCTTCGCATAAAATCATCCCCTAAGGGATAAAAATTCACAGGTATGATTCGTTAATGAAAAATGTGCATAATTAATTGATAAATCAATGCTGTGATCAAAATCCTAGAAAGAGAGAGACAGAGAGACAGACAGAGAGACAGAGAGACAGAGAGACAGAGAGACAGAGACAGAGACAGAGACAGAGACAGAGAGAGAGAGAGAGAGAGAGAGAGGGAGGGAGGGAGGGAGGGAGGAGGGAGGGAGGGAGGGAGGGAGGGAGGGAGGGAGGGAGGGAGAGAGAGAGAAAAAATCACACAGAGAGAGATATACAGCGAGAGACAAACAAGCAAGCAGTGAAGGACATAGAGTTAATTCATTCATTCATTCCGAGAATTTACATAGCGCCTCTTCGAGAGACCTACTCAGAGGCGCTCCCAGCCCAGCCACGGCTAAGAAAGTGTGATTGAGATACTTATAAAAGGCAGGCGAATCTAGCCGAGGCATCAATCGGAAGTCTAGTGGGAGGCCATTCCAGATGGAATGACCCACAATCGAAAAGGCTCGACGCTGTCTAATAGAAGTGTGAGCTCGCGGTACAAAAAGCTACCCTTTTCTGAGAACGCAGAGATCTACGAGCTGCGAAGTCAGAGACCGATCGACAACGATCAGACAAGAACGACGAAGCACAGCCAAGAAGGAACCTCCATACAAGTGCAGCAACTCAATAGGAGATGCGCTTAGAAACAGGGAGCCAGTGAAGAACATCACGCATATAGGCAGAGATAGGAGCATATTTAGGAAGGTCTCTTGAAGAGAGTTATAAGGAACGTGGGCTGGTGTACAGACGAATGAACGGACGGAAAGTAGGCGACGGATGTTCAAACGAACGAAAGGACAGAGATGAGTTGACTGGTTGACATAAGAACGACTACTGTAGGGGTTGAAATGTATAGGAACTGAGAGACACAGCTTTAGAAAGACAGTCGAACGCACGAACGGATGAATAGGTAGAGGAACAGGTGATGGAAGGTTGGAGAGACGGACGGTCAAACGCACGAAAGGATGAATAGGTAGAGGAACAGGTGATGGAAGGTTGGTGAGACGGACGGTCAAACGCACGAAAGGATGAATAAGTAGAGGAACAGGTGATGGAAGGTTGGAGAGACGGCCGGACAAACGAATGAAAGGATGAATAGGTAGAGGAACAGGTGATGGAAGGTCGGAGAGACGGACGGACAAACGAATGAAAGGATGAATAGGTAGAGGAACAGGTGATGGAAGGTCGGAGAGACGAACGGTCAAACGAATGAAAGGATGAATAGGTAGAGGAACAGGTGATGGAAGGTCGGAGAGACGGACGGACAAACGAATGAAAGGATGAATAGGTAGAGGAACAGGTGATGGAAGGTTGGAAAGACGGACGGTCAAACGCACGAAAGGATGAATAGGTAGAGGAACAGGTGATGGAAGGTCGGAGAGACGGACGGTCAAACGAATGAAAGGATGAATAGGTAGAGGAACAGGTGATGGAAGGTCGGAGAGACGGACGGTCAAACGAATGAAAGGATGAATAGGTAGAGGAACAGGTGATGGAAGGTCGGAGAGACGGTGACGGAGAGACAAACGAATGAAAGGATGAATAGGTAGAGGAACAGGTGATGGAAGGTCGGAGAGACGGACGGTCAAACGAATGAAAGGATGAATAGGTAGAGGAACAGGTGATGGAAGGTCGGAGAGACGGACGGACAAACGAATGAAAGGATGAATAGGTAGAGGAACAGGTGATGGAAGGTCGGAGAGACGAACGGTCAAACGAATGAAAGGATGAATAGGTAGAGGAACAGGTGATGGAAGGTCGGAGAGACGGACGGACAAACGAATGAAAGGATGAATAGGTAGAGGAACAGGTGATGGAAGGTCGGAGAGACGAACGGTCAAACGAACGAAAGGATGAATAGGTAGAGGAACAGGTGATGGAAGGTCGGAGAGACGGACGGACAAACGAATGAAAGGATGAATAGGTAGAGGAACAGGTGATGGAAGGTCGGAGAGACGGACGGTCAAACGAATGAAAGGATGAATAGGTAGAGGAACAGGTGATGGAAGGTCGGAGAGACGGACGGTCAAACGAATGAAAGGATGAATAGGTAGAGGAACAGGTGATGGAAGGTCGGAGAGACGGACGGTCAAACGAATGAAAGGATGAATAGGTAGAGGAACAGGTGATGGAAGGTCGGAGAGACGGACGGTCAAACGAATGAAAGGATGAATAGGTAGAGGAACAGGTGATGGAAGGTCGGAGAGACGGACGGTCAAACGAATGAAAGGATGAATAGGTAGAGGAACAGGTGATGGAAGGTCGGAGAGACGGACGGTCAAACGAATGAAAGGATGAATAGGTAGAGGAACAGGTGATGGAAGGTCGGAGAGACGGACGGTCAAACGAATGAAAGGATGAATAGGTAGAGGAACAGGTGATGGAAGGTCGGAGAGACGGACGGTCAAACGCACGAAAGGATGAATAGGTAGAGGAACAGGTGATGGAAGGTCGGAGAGACGGACGGTCAAACGAAAAAGGATGAATAGGTAGAGGAACAGGTGATGGAAGGTCGGAGAGACGGACGAATGAAAGGATGAATAGGTAGAGGAACAGGTGATGGAAGGTCGGAGAGACGGACGGTCAAACGAATGAAAGGATGAATAGGTAGAGGAACAGGTGATGGAAGGTCGGAGAGACGGACGGTCAAACGAATGAAAGGATGAATAGGTAGAGGAACAGGTGATGGAAGGTCGGAGAGACGGACGGTCAAACGAATGAAAGGATGAATAGGTAATGGAAGGTAGAGTCAAACGAATGAAAGGATGAATAGGTAGAGGAACAGGTGATGGAAGGTCGGAGAGACGGACGGTCAAACGCACGAAAGGATGAATAGGTAGAGGAACAGGTTTTGGAAGGTCGGAGAGACGAACGGTCAAACGAATGAAAGGATGAATAGGTAGAGGAACAGGTGATGGAAAGTCGGAGAGACGGACGGTAAAACGAATGAAAGGATGAATAGGTATAGGAACAGGACTGGTGATGGAAGGTCGGAGAGACGGACGGTCAAACGAATGAAAGGATGAATAGGTAGAGGAACAGGTGATGGAAGGTCGGAGAGACGGACGGTCAAACGAATGAAAGGATGAAGAGGTAGAGGAACAGGTGATGGAAGGTCGGAGAGACGGACGGTCAAACGTTTTTCTTAGACTCGGCGTATGAGGTTGTGTGGTCAATGATCTCCATGACCCTCTCACCTTTCTACCAACAGTGTATGCGTAGCGTTCTTCGTATATCATAGACTAATCTTATAATATAAGTCTAAGTCTGTTTACGTTGTCCTTCTCTTTGTATATTTGTTTGTTTGTTTGTCTGTAGTCTGAAGGCTCCAAAACGGAGCGCTTTAGCGATTTACAAAATTTTACAAAACATTTTTACGCCACGTTTAGGTCAACGCGACTATTTCAGCTCATCGGCAAATATAGTAAGTAGGTAGGTAGCCTTTATTTGCAGCCGTTAAAAATTACGCCTGGGAAAACCTGGGCGAATCCGGGTAAAAATGCTAGTAGTAGCATAATTTGAAGTAATTGTCATATTTGGAATATTGTATTTATTAGAAACGAATAAAATTGAGCAAGTGTCTTTAACTTTGTTAAATTAAGCTTAAACATGAGTGTAGCAATCTCGTACACTGTCTAGTGAGCTCGGCTGTAGGAATTAACAAGCGATGCTATCGCAATGTAGAAGTTCTGAAATCATATTGTCATAATATGCAATCTCGTAGCTATAATTATGTCCAACGTATAAACCGTCATTTCATCTATTCTTGGTGTATAGATTTAAAACGAAAACACGTCTTTCCACAACTTGTATCCACATGTTTCAAAACCTGCAGTAAATTTAATTACTTATGTGTAGTCGCCTTATTCACTCGACCATGTATGAGGTGAACAGAAAGACATGAGTTCACTAGTTTCACAACTAAACTGAACTTGAAAGATCTGAGTTCGCCAGTTTTCACTGCATAAAGCAGTAAAGTTATCGTGCAAATTCTACAATGTACATCTATGCGTCTTCATGTCCATTCAACTCTAAACACCAAACAATGCATTCATATATCTTGTTAGCTTGTTGTCTAAGGATGAATTGTGAGTTAGTATGACAAGCGGAAATGACAAGGAAAACAGAGGACTTTCTCAATATTGAATAAAACTCATATATTTACACTATGTTCAAATTGGAACGATACTCACACATCCTAAGACAAACACGACAAAAGCACCAAAAGCAGACTCTTGAAGAAGACGTCAGCATAAACGAAGAACAACTCGAGAACCGGCATTACAAAAGAGCAGTGACCACAGAGGGTACACTCTCGAACACGACATCAACGGGTAGCGACCACGGAGGGTAGGCCTACACTCTCAACAAGACAGACCTACGAAGAGGTACTCAACGAAACACACAGCAAGCCTTACTTAACTAAACCGGTCTCTCAATACACAGCAAAGCCTCTCTAATTATACAGACGAGACCATCCTATATTCACAGTAAAACGAGGTGCGCCTTAACTAAAGTTAGCAAGTGCACGTGTGACGATGAAGATGATCATATGGCGGGATGGCTGAAAGCCACTCCGAACAATCTGCATATCTACCTATTTGTCTTTACAAAATATGTGACATTATACACGCTCTGTACGTGCGGTTCAATCGAAAACAAACTTATTTTCATCAAAGTTTACCATTGTACATCACAACTCTCCAGCTAGAACTTTCACATACAGTAGTTCAGTCAGTTGAATTCATCAAAAGTGCCTCTATTCATACGCTTTTTCACATATTATTATTTCAGTTAGAACCACTCCATTCTCACAAATTGTTTGTTCATGTCTGGAAAATCTCTAGCTAAAGCAAACATAATATCGGTTTCATCATCCAAATGTTGCAAAATATTTCATTGTACAGACTTTGCATGTGAAATTCAACGAAAACAGCTTTTCTACAAACTATACCGCATGCTTAACCCTTCTGCAGTAAACTTTTCCATGTCTCTTCATTCCAGTATAGCATCTGAGGGGAACCAGTCTGTATCTGTCAATCAAGACCAAGCTTGAAGGATACTACACAGGCATCAATCATGATCAATGGCTAAACTCCACCCCTCCACGACTCCTATTGTTCAAAGCGTATTGTGTTAGAAACCTTCCATTGTTGTCGGCTCTATTGTGTTGGGACATGAAGTCAGTACACTACTATATATGGTCGAAGTCGAGCAGTTCCATACGAAATTCACTGCGACGAATTATGTATAGCTATACATCATCACAGAAATTTCGATATTACGATTACGATCACCACCACCACCATCATAATCATCATCATCGTCATCAGTGCCTGACGCCAGCCATTCGGCGGCGATGGGTACAAAAAGATGATCTCCCTTGTCCTCGGTCATTTGTCATGTCCATTGATCCTTTTAGTGTCAGTCCTCATTTATAGTAGCTGTAGTTTCAGTTTAACGACTCTGTGTGATAACAAAGATCATTAGCGTCGCCCTCCTCCTTCATCCAGGCAGGGGACTGGCACTGTCAGAGTGCAAACAGTGACGGAGTTAGTCCTCATTTATGTTATCTATATCCAGCGAAGTAGTCTTGGTTTGGCTTTGTTTCTCTTTCCTTCGAATCTCGAGTGTAGCGCATTGTGTGGGATTCTGTCAAATGGCATTCTCTCCAAATGTCGACCAAACCGTCAGAGTCTTCGCCGAATTGCTTGATCTATGCCCAATTGCTGCTTATCTCTATATCCGAAGAATCTTCTCTAGTACTTAAACTTCTGACATTTCTTTAGCAAACTCAGGTCTATTGTTAGAATTCTTTTCTCGTCTTCTTAAAGTTGAATTGTCCAGCATTCTGGTTCATGTAGGAAAACGTGTCCTGTATCACCGTCTCGTAGGCCTATATTCTTATCGTAGTTTTTATCTGCTTCTCCGTGTCCTGTTCAATTGCCAAAATGTATGCTTGTGAGGTGCGTACAAATCTCAATTGTGAGTCTCTTCCGCTGTTTAAGTATTCCATGCATCATTGTATTGTATTGTATTTGAACAATTGTTATAGCGCCCCTTCCAGATTCCTATTCAGAGGCGCTCCCGACTACTGCGCGGACACTGAATCGGAGTTTCACGCCGAAGCGCATGAGCAATTGCGAGTGAAGGACTTGCTCAGGGTCCCTACGCGGCGGCTTTGAGGTGGATTCGAACCCGCAACCCTCCAGCTGCAAGGCACCGAACATACCCCCTACACCACTGCGCCCCAGTTGTATTGTGTTGTATTGTATTGTACTGTATTTTACTCCACGTTTATATTGCGACCGAGCCACCCGCAGTAAAGATCCGAGAAATTAATCTCTGATAAACCGACCGACCGTGAATCGAACCCGGGCCGCCGGCGTGGTAAGCGGGCTACCAACCCACTCGGCCACTCAGGACCTCTATCATGCTTGTACATAAATTATAGGCCCCAATAATAATAATATATAAAAGAATTGAATAGGCCCTACATTTGCAATATTCATGAATCGGAATAATTAAATAAAATTCATGTCATTACTAGATTTATTTAGCTACGAAATCATTTCACCGTTCTGTCTAGATGCGTGGTTTTCACAGCGTTGCTAAGACATCGAGGCTATTCTGTGGACTATTATTACGACATGTAAGCAAAGCAAGACCAATAATTATGGCTCTGACGTTCAGGTCGTTGTAGAGATTACCTTTACCCAACTTAACCGAAGATATAAGATATACCAAGACTTTGACTAAACATGAGAGCAAATTTGCACTGGATCTGACAAAGACTTTCAAGGATGAAGATAATTTATTCATACGCAATGCCGCCAAATCGCTATACAGTATATATATATATATATACATATTGTAAGGTGCTACTTTACGAATGAAGACAACTCGTTCTAGGGTATAAAAGATTGTATAATATAAAACAAAATCCGTAATAGTAACACACATACAACCTTATCGAAGAACATCAGATCCTCACGTCTCCTTGTCTCGAGAACGTTGAACATCAAAGAAACAACTTGGTTGGCCACAGCGGACACGAAACCAACAGTTTAACTAGTTAACTAGAACTTATCTAGTACATGGAAGTCTTGGTCAGTTCTACTGAAAATTCGACATCACACGGCAACAGACCTAACGAAAACTGCCAAGCTTCGACGACAATTCTTTCACATTGGTTTAAATAGGAGAGAACACTCCTTCTTAACTATACATGATATATTTCATCAACTATCCTATTTTCTGTCTCTGTTACAGTAACGATATTCGTATATTTCTAGTAAGCATAACATCACGCCTACTTTTTATATATAGTTCAGTTCCATACTAAATATATTTAGCTTTATCCAGAATGTCTCTTCAATCTAGGACAAAGTACCGTAAACAGTGTCTCGGTTGGGAAGGTCTCCCAACATACCCCCCAACCACTACGAGAGAAAACCTATCGGTTTTCGACAAAGCACGAAACACACATAAAATTTACTTAACTAAATACTCTTATCTAAACATAAACCAACAACTACTCACACCATAAACTTAAAATATCACAGTTCATAAAACAATTTACACTATTTACAACACACAAAAAATCAAACTCGCATCTCTTTAGCAAGTCCAATTCAGTCCAACATTTTGCTAATCTCCAAAATCATACCGACAAACAACGTCTTTAATTATCATCAACCTCTTCGGTCGATGCCGACTATTCACAGAACTTTGCAGCAAATCAGCGCTCCAAAACAATGAAGTCTGTGTCAGTTCATTACAGTTCATCCTGGCTTCACCAAACCAAGACAACTGGATGTCCAACTGGAAGTCCAAGTACAACATCAGTTGTACCACAGCAAAGTACAAACTCCAGGCGATAGCATCGAAGACCACCTCCGCCTCTTCGATCCAGTCCCTCGACTTCACCCACACGCTGTCGATGCAACTCGTGACAGACGTCCCACGAGCCGCAAGTACAACGACGGTCACCGTCATCCACAAGAACGCCAAGCCGCTCACGTTCCTTGAATCTCGTCTCGTGTAGTTTCCACGAAGTCCACGTTCATCTCCAACCAGAAGATTCCTCGAGTCCACATTCTGCAAATAGACTTGAGCACACAACTGAGACTCATCATAATTTCCACAATTCTCAACCATGTCTGACGAAATCTTCACATCGCAAGAAATACTATCATCATCTTCATGCACATTATTCATTTGACTTCCTTTCAAGTCCACTTTAGCATCATCCATTTTCACTGTACAATCTAGAGCTTCATCCTCATCATCGTACACTTTAATCATCCATTCACCTTTCAAGGACACATCATCACTCAACACTTCCTCGTGTTCGACTCGACACACATTTGCACATGGCATTACAGTAACCACATGAATCAACACATCATTCACCACATCTTTATTCGACCCATCATCTACCTGAACAACATTTGTCAACAACACCATCTTCCGAACAAGAACCACCTTTTCACCAAAATCCACATCCATGCACACCAGTGCTACATTTGAAGAAGTGCAACTTCCATAACTCAAACTTGAAATATTCGCAATCACTACTGTTGTCATCACAGATTCCACAGATAACACTGCCTTATCTCTATCATGCACCGGTTCAACCACACTAAACACATGTGACACCTCATTATCTTGTGTTTCCGAAGTCACCTTCAAAGAACTCAACCGTAAACTCTCCTTTTGTTCCTCAACTACACAATTCAATCCTTTCCGCAAACATACATCCAATTTTTCAACAAACTCTTCCATCTGTACGTGACCAACAACATCCAACATATTTTCAGACAACTTCACCACAAAATCATCTATCTGCAACTGACCAACATCCAACACCATTTGTTCAGACAAGCAAACTTTCATCCGAAGTGTGTCGTCTTTCCAACCAAAGCACACATCCACACAACACAATCGAAACTGTCTAACCGAAATACTCCTCAACAACATCCACGTTAACGCTTCCAACAAAGACTTAACCATATCGAAAAACATTTCTTCTTCCACGTTTATGCACACACCTTTATGCACCATCTCAACGGGAGATTCAACCACTTCTTTCAACTCTTTAGACGCAACAGGCACACATATTTCTTCTAACTCCTGTTTACAACTCACATCACCCACAGTTTCATTTAATGAACCAACAATACCATGCTGCCATTCACTCTCGGATGACTGCATCTCAAATCTTTCATCACACACTTTGCATTCACACAACATGTCTAAGCCTACATTCGTATTCACATCAGCCAACAATCGTGTGAAATTATCTTCATTCACAACCTTATTGCATTCATTATCGTACCTCAGAGAAATTTCTTCCGACTGTTTGTCAGTTAAATCCAGACACGACACAGAATCATCACTCACATCTGTTATTTCAATTGACTCTTCAAACCTTTCAGAAACCCTTCGCAGTCACACAATCGTGCCCACATACCTTCATTCACAACCATATTACATTCATCATCGTACATCTGATAACTTTCTTCTGACCGTCTATCACTTAAATTCTCATACAACACAGAATCATTAATCGCACGTGTATTCTCATTCGACTCCTCAAACATTCCATTCAAATCACCAAGATCTAATTCACTCAGACATTCCTCTTCTGTACTCAAAGAAAACATTTCAACTTTATCTGCATTAGTTTTCATTTCATATATTTCCTTTATCTCAACACCTGTACCCACAACAATTGAGCGAACGTTCACAGCGCCAATCCCATTTTCTACGGAACCCTCGACTTCAGCCGACCCTTCTAACGGCTCTTCAACCGTAACTATGTCGTTGCCCAGTATCAAATCAATGCCACGTGGTACTGTATAAAAGTATCCACAGCGAATAGTCCCCGAAACAAACTCACAGTCAACCTGAATATCAACTAACGGAACATTGGCATTTTTACCATCCACAAACTCCATCATTTTCTCCTCGTCTGCACACGTAAAATCCAACCAATTCAGAGAATCCCAATTTGCCAAACTGTGTACAGCCCCATAATCTCTTTGCACAACTATCTCACGCTGTGAACCAACGCGTGGAAAAAGAACACCAGTATAACACAAAGGCAATTCAGTTTCATGCATTTGTTCCTCTATCTGCGTATCGACACTGACATGACTTCGTACAGCTCGACACACCGACTTAGAACCAACTTTTTCATTCTCTTTCGAGTCATCATACACCTTCGAACAAAAACCTTCATTCCCATCCTCAAAGTGCACCTGTTTTTTTTCCTTTTTGGCCACCTTCGAATGAAACCTCACATCTTGTGCGTTTTCATTCATAGGCGTATTCCCTGACAATTTTAGACAACTGGGCCTAACTTTCTTTTCTTTTTGTTCCCTATCAAAAAGCAATTTTTTATCTTCCTCTCTCAATTTCTCTGTCTCACGAGCTATTTCCGCCCACATTTCATCCAACTTTCGACTGTCAAGCACCTCTCCTCTATTTGCAGCTTCAGTCATACGTCTAACAAAAGTCGATGCTTCCTCCCATGGCCTATTTACTGCTCTGTTTCTTACTCTTTCCTCCAATTTCTTCTGCTTTCTTCTCTCTTTACACGCTACTGCCTTTTCTCTTTTCTCCTCTAAACTTTTCCACTGAGGCATTTCAAACTATCAGTCTGCTTACTGACTTTCAATTTCCAAATTTTCCAAAATTTCACCGACACGCCCCTTTTTCAAAATTTCACTATCAACTCTCTTCGACGCAAAACTTTGCAATTTTCCTTTTTAACATACAACTACTTTACCTTTTGCATGCTAACTATTTATTCTAGGCTATCCTTTTCAGCCTCTTTGTCAAAATTTTCCCAATACTCAATTTCACAATTTCCGAATTTCTTCAATTTCTTTGGAAGTTTTCTCTCACTTCACCTCTATGCCTAGTAATTTTCACTATTTCACAGCAATACCTCTAGGACTTTTTCTCTGTTACTTCCTATCTTTACTCATTTTTCTACTCTTTCTACTTTACGACTTTTCTTTTAGTCTCCCACTTTCGTTTTTTCACCTTTACTTTACGCAATTGTCTCTTTTAGACTAACTACGAAATTTTCTCTTTTCAATGGGTCCTTCCCCACTTTTGTCTCTAGACTCTTTTAGAAAAGTCCCTACAAAATTTTCGCTTTTAGACTTTTCGCATTAACGTCACTTTTGGACTAAGCCCCCAAATGTAAGGGACGGGCCCCCAAATGTAAGGTGCTACTTTACGAATGAAGACAACTCGTTCTAGGGTATAAAAGAATGTATAATATAAAACAAAATCCGTAATAGTAACACACATACAACCTTATCGAAGAACATCAGATCCTCACGTCTCCTTGTCTCGAGAACGTTGAAAATCAAAGAAACAACTTGATTGGCCACAGCGGACACGAAACCAACAGTTTAACTAGTTAACTAGAACTTATCTAGTACATGGAAGTCTTGGTCAGTTCTACTGAAAATTCGACATCACACGGCAACAGGCCTAACGAAAACTGCCAAGCTTCGACGACGATTCTTTCACATTGGTTTAAATAGGAGAGAACACTCCTTCTTAACTATACATGATATATTTCATCAACTATCCTATTTTCTGTCTCTGTTACAGTAACGATATTCGTATATTTCTAGTAAGCATAACATCACGCCTACTTTTTATATATAGTTCAGTTCCATACTAAATATATTTAGCTTTATCCAGAATGTCTCTTCAATCTAGGACAAAGTACCGTAAACAGTGTCTCGGTTGGGAAGGTCTCCCAACAATATATACCTTAACCGTCTTATATGCATCTGCATAAATTCACTCTTTCATTAGGAGAATTTGTATAACGCCATTTCAAGTGAACTACTCAGAGACACTCCCAACCCAAGCGCGGCCAAATAAGACCATCTTAAGATGAGGGAGGAATGTCTGAGAATTGGTTCCACGAAGGGAGAGGAGAGTCAAGGGGAGGCCATTCCATGTCGAGGGCCTACCACAGAGAAGGCATTGTATATACTTGCGAGCAAGAGGAACAGTGAGGAAGCCTTGATCATCCAAAGCAAAGAGATAGGGCCGTAAATCCTGGGGAGGGAAGGGAGGGAATTTCCTCCCCACTTTTCAGCTTGGGAAGGGAACGTGAAGGAATTCCCTCCCCACAAATTTGTCTAAACTGTTATTTTTCTAAGCTGTGTCGCAAATATTATGGCACCAACCCCAATCCCCACAAACTGTTCCTTTGTGAGTATTTAAATTTAACGACGAGAGTGTACTAAAAGTCTAAAAGTGACTGGGAAACCAATGCAGCTCGTCGTTAAAGCGTTAACCTATATAGTAGGTAACTGAATTCAGTGGGCTTCTTAAGTGAACGTGCAGTTTCCCTCCCCACATTTTGAAACAGATTTACGGCCCTGCTGAAAGAGAGTAGCCCCGAGCACGGAGGGTGGGCCACAGAGCTCGTCAAGATGGGTCTAGAACATTACCCCCTGGACATACCCCCCTGCCATTACCCCCCAGAGGATATTTCCCCCTGCCATTACTTTCCTGTCATTACCCCGGCATTTAGTTGTCTATACATATATATTACATGTATTATATTTATAATTTATTTATAATATATATATATATATATATTATATTAATATATTTGTAAGTTTGTATCTTGCGTGCCTGCACTTCTGATTTTATCACTCTAAGTAGCTGACACAAATAAGTAGGCCTACATTTAAATTAAATAGTAGGTTGAAGCACCAAGCCAACATGACAGGCCTACTATGCAAATAAAATAATTTGTGTTAATTGGCTCAATAATATTAACTTGTTATTTAGTTTAATTTCAGTTTAATAATTATTAGTTGATACAGCCTAATCTTTCCATGCCGGTGTCCCCTGATATTCTATCCCCCCTAAAGCATATCTCCCCTGATGGAATAAACCGGTGGTTTATTCCATCAGAATGGTTTATCCGGGGGATAAACCATTCTATACCCCATCGTCATGCGCATCACGATAGACAAGATGAAAATCCAGTCAAAATCACTAAAAAATACAGTAAATTAATTTCAGGTCGACGAACAAACTAAAGTTACGCAACTTAACCCTCAGAGACTAACCTGGGGTGAAATTTTCACCCCACTGTCAGTATTTGCGCTGAATATTTTTACAGCTTTGGAGTTATGCCGTGCGCCTTTGTGTATCTGTTCATAGATGACTTTTGCTTAATTCCATATATTTTGTCTTACTTATTTTGGATGAATGGTCACGTGACTGACGTCATACCGTGGCCATTTTTATTTATTGAATGAAACTCGCAAGGAAACTCCGACGATAGCTCTTCAGCCATCTGTGAAAAGAGCACTGGAATATGTAAAAGGAAAGCCGGTCAAGAAAGCAAAACGCGACACACAGCAGATGAGCAGTTGCAAAGGTCGTTGCCATAAATGCAGCCGCGAGAAGGACAATAAAACCAGTATTCGCTGTCATAATATGTAGCAACTTTGTCTGTGGAACGCATGCAACAAAGCGTTACTTGTGTGTAGATGACTGTAGACTCGATGATTGTGCTGATAGTTGACTTTAGTTAGGGGTCGTCCATTAATTATGTCAACAAATTTTAGGCCTTTTTGACCCCCTCCCCCTTGTCAACAACTGTCAAACATTGACGGACCCCCTAAAAATTATGTCAACAATCCCAGAACCCCCTACCACGAGCGTTACCAGATTAAAAATTTTTTCCCAACGACCCTTTTTTAGAAATTTGAACTCCGACGACCTTTTTTTAGACATTTTTTTACCTTTTACCTTTTTTTTTTTTTTTTTAGACATTTCACATTACATTGGGGAAAAAATTTGTTGATCAACTTGTCCCGACCCCCCTCCCGACCCCCTGTCAACAACTGTCAAACTTTTCCAAACCCCCGACCCCCCTATTTTGTTGACATAATTAATGGACGAGCCCTTAGGTTTCCTAGTTTTGCAGTTTTATGTTGAACTTGGTACAATTAACATTGTTGATCGAACATGGTTTAATTTTATATCACATGCCTCCAATAGTGTGGGGTGAAAAATTCACCCCAGGTTATCCAATGTGTGATTTTTTTATAGGTTAGCCTCTGAGGGTTAAACATTTTTATGTGTACAATAAATCCAAACAGTACGACTGAATACACTTAGAAACCACAAATATTTTCAAACTAAACCGAATACTCCATTTAGCTAAGGGGAATACTCATTTAGGTGGGGATACTCTATCTCGTGACACCGGCGCTTTTCTATAATCTCTGCCTGTAGGCCCTACTTCTGTTTATATCTTTTAAACGCTAAATAAAACACGTTAATATTATTAAGCCAATTAACACTAATTATTTTATTTGCATAGTAGGCCTATCATGTTTGCACGGTGCTTCAACCTACTGGCCCATAATTTAATTTAAATGTAGGCCTACTTATTTGTGTCAGCTATACTTAGAGTTATAAAACAAGAAGTGCAGGCACGCAAGATACAAACTAACAAATAATTATATTAATATAATATTATAAATAAATAATAAATATAATAGCCTACATGTAATATAAATGTATATTGTATATAAATGTATAGACTATATATATATTAAATGCCGGGGGGTCAGCTACTAAGAGTGATATAAAAAGAAATGCAAGCAAACAAGAGACAAGCTAACAAATATATAAATATAATATACCCATATAATATATATTATAAATAAATTATAAAAATAATACATGTAATATATATGTATGTATAGACAACATATACTAAATGCCGGGGGTGGGGGGTAATGGCAGGGGGGTAATGGCAGGGGGGTAATGTCCAGGGGGTAGTGTCCTGCTCCCCGCCAAGATATATGTATACGAGCGAGGCCTATAGCAGGCAGGACCAGACTAAAGTAGTTATTCTATACTCGATTCGCTGCTCAATGGGGAGCCAGTGGAAAACATCGCGCATATAGCTGGAAATTTTAGAATACAGCCAACTCAGCTATAATGAGTACACTCACCGAACACTATCGGTGGAGAGATGAGACGGCGAGGGAGAGGACACTGGATCTGACATACGCCTTCAAATGCCGAGGCTAAGATAAGGAAGTCTCTAACGCTTCATGCCATGACTGCCCTGTGGCTAGCTTATAAGATTCTCTTCTAGGGTATATAGATATATGCTTTATAATATATATATATATTGTATACATGTATAAAATGTATATAAGGCATAACTTTTGTGTCTGGTGCAGTTACATTAGAAGATAATAATAACATATTGTAAAATATGGAATTAAATTTTCCAAAGTGCGCCCAGACGGCAGTCTACACAAGTGTGTAAAATGCCGACATCATCAGATCACAGAGTCAATAACAGCGCCCTTGGAATGACTCGAAATCCAATAAAATTTCCATTCAGTTGCAGCAATCACACGAATCGATGAACCGATCCAATCTTTTCCACATTTTAAAGTTAAAATTATGCAGATCTACACTGCGTGGTGCATGACAGCAATTGGTCTTTCAAACAACTTTGGTCGATTTCTGATACGAATTGGACATCCAGTGCAAAACACTAAAGTAATTGTAATGAAACATTTATGTCTTTCTGACCCGCGGAGTTTTGCCTTAAGAGAACATAAAAATTCAAATTAAGATCTAATATGCCTAGACTGCCTTTTGCTAAAGAATGCAACGTTTAAGATTTAGTTTTGCAAAGATTTTCTGGGGACGGACTCAACGGGCCCCTCCCAGACCCATTTAGTTTCGGCGCCCTGACCTGCCATTAGAAAGGGTTTGAAAACATCGACGTGATTTTTGCAACACAAGTGTACCTGATACAATACAATACAACTGTATTTGATATTGCCCTCCTTTCTTAGCTCAGAAGTGAACACACAGCCATAAAACAGAACATCAATGGAGCAGAGCAATTGTGCGCAACGGACTTCTATAGGAACTTGAAACATTCCAATTAAAATGCCAGCACTCTCAGCCTTATTGTGTTGTATTGTATTTTCGTTTATTTCATAACTTGCTGTCAAGACGCAACAAGTAGCATCAATGCAATTATGCAGTTATAGTATTAGAGACTATAGTACTATTATAGCTTTAGGCCTAGATAATGCACTGTTCAGCACTATAATAGGTATAGTTCTAATGAGGCAAATTGTATTGGATTATAGTGTTGAGTGAGACTAAACGAGGATTCAGACAGCTGCTTAATTACCTAAGGGTCTAAAAAGATACTAATAGAACGCAGAAGAATTTAAAGATACGTGAAAATAAATCACTTAAGTATTCAGGTCTGTTAGACTTCTTCAGTGAGGCTGAGAGGGTGCAAAGAAGTAAGTATACTGTGTAAATAAATATTGTGTAAATACATAGATTGTAATCGCAGTTGTAATTGAACATTCGCATAGCACCACGCAGAGAAAACCTTAGCAGACAAAATAGATACAGAGCTAGATACATACTGACGTGCAAGTGTTGGCATCTCAGGACAGACTTCAAAATGAGGAAAATAAAGGATGACAGAAGTCATCTTAACAACATATATTCGAGTTTATTATTAATTCAAGCTGACACACCGCAGTACGATTACAAGTCATTGTTTAACCTTCGCAGGACGGAGAGGGGTAAATAATTACCCCAGAGGTGTTTGAATGCTGATTGCGGAGCAACCGTTGGGAGTTATAATTTGACGTTCCATGTGTTTACAAGTTAATACCTTTGACATATTCTGACACTAAAGCCAGGAAAATGTCATGTTGGGGGAAGAAGATTTTTGAGTCCAAAGTGTCCTGGGGTAAAAATTTACCCCTCTTCGTCCTCGACGTCGTTAATAATTCGTTCATAGTGAATATGCATTTTTCAAAGATATTTTTCATAAGTAACCTGAAATCCGAAATAAAGTACTGAATCTACCGTGGAATTCGATTTCAATAGTTGCAATAATTTTGGGAGTGCACTTTCCAAGATGGCGGCCAAGATGGCGGCCAAGATGGCCGCCAAAACACAGAAATATGCATATTTCAGCTCATTGGTATGCTACAATGACAAATGAAGACTCCACTTTCATAGTTCCGAGGTCAAGGAATCCATTTATCGTAGTCAGAATAGTCTATCGATACTACTTTCCAAGATGGCGGCCAAGATGGCCGCAAAAACACAGAAATATGCATATTTCAGCTCATAGGTATGCTACAATGACAAATGAACCCTCCACTTTCATAGTTCCGAGGTCAAGGAATCCATTTATCGTAGTGAGAAGAGTCTGTCAATACTAATTTCCAAGATGGTGGCCAAGATGGCCGCCAAACACAGAAATATGCATATCTCAACTCAAAGGTATGCTACAATGACAAATGAACCCTCCAATTTCATAGTCCCGAGTTCAAGGAATCCGTTTTATCGTAGTGAGAATAGTCTGTCAATACCACTTTCCAAGATGGCGACCAAGATGGCCGCCAAACACAGGAATAGGCTTATGCATATTTCAAAACAGGTACATGTAGGCTACAATGACAAACGAACCCTCCACTTTCATAGTTCCGAGATCAGGGAATCAATTTATCGTATAGTGAGAATAGTCTGCCAATGCTACTTTCCAAGATGGCGGCCATCCCTTAGGGGTAAATTAGTATTGGCAGACTATTCTCACTAAGATAAATGGATTCCTTGACCCCGGAACTATGAAAGTGGAGGGTTAATTTGTCATTGTAGCCTACACGTACCTCTGTTTTGAAATATGCATATTTCTTTGTTTGGCGGCCATATTGGCCGCCATCTTGAAAATTGGTATTGACAGACTATTCTCACTACGATAAATGGATTCCTTGGGACTATGAAATTGGAGTGTTCATTTGTCATTGTAGCATACCTATGAGCTGAAATATGCATATTTCTGTGTTTGTGGGCCATCTTGGCCGCCATCTTGGCCGCCATCTTGGAAAGTGGTATTGACCGACTATTCTCACTACGATAAATGGATTTCTTTTCCTCTGAACTATGAAAGTTGAGGGTTCATTTGTCATTGTAGCATACATATGAGCTGAAATATGCATATTTTTGTGTTTGGCGGCCATCTTGGCCGCCATCTTGGAAAGTGGTATTGACAGACTATTCTCACTACGATAAATGGATTCCTTGACCTCGGAACTATGAAATCGGAGGGTTCATTTGTCATTGTAGCCTACCTATGAGCGGAAATATGCATATTTCTGTGTTTTGGCATCTTGGCCGCCATCTTGGAAAGTGGTATTGACAGACTATTCTCACTACGATAAATAGATTCCGTGACCTTGGCACTATGAAATTGGTGGGTTCATTTGTCATTTTATCTTACCTGTGAGCGGAAATATGCATATTTCTGTGTTTTGGCGGCCAGCTTGGCCGCCATCTTGGAAAGTGGTATTGGCAGATCATTCTCACTACGATAAATGGATTCCTTGACCTCGGAACTATGAAATTGGAGGGTTCATTTGTCATTCTATCTTACCTGTGAGCGGAAATATGCATATTACTGTGATTTGGCGGCCATCTTGGCCGTCATCTTGGAAAGTGGTATTGACAGACTATTCTGACTAGGATAGATCGATTCCTTGACCTTAGAACTATTAGAATTGATACTTCATTTTTTATTGTACTTTACCTATGGGCTGAGATATTAAAAATTGCTTTGGGGTAAAAAATTACCCCTCTTCGTCCTCCGTGTATCGTAAAATGTCTTCGTCCTGCGAAGGTTAAACGGAGCATTACAAGTTATTATAGCCTACATATAGGTGTAGGAATTTAACCGTCTGGAAGTCAGATAGGCGCCCATCACGCCCTACTGCAGCTCACATACAGCGAGTGGAAAGGCTGAGTGGACCTTTGGGAGGGTAGCGAGAATCGATCCCGCATGATGATCTTCTGCTCCTCGATCCAGAGTGTTTTCCACGAGTTATAGCCGCATGCATGCTGTAAAACAATAATGACTATAGTGCACTCAAATGACTCTGTATAATGCAGTCTATAGTCTGTATAACTTATTGATTCAAACAGATTTGAGTAGTCAACCAGCGCCTTATCTTCACACAGCGAAATCCACAGGTGGTGCATTTGCGTACGTAATTACTGATTAGTCCCTAAATGAGTCGATTACTAAACAAAACTGCGGGTGTGCAGACTCACGGTCTGTCTTTAATTTGCAATTCATGAAAAGCTCTCATAAATTCCGAACTGCGCCACTGTCGTAATCGGGTGATGTCAGTCCAAAGTCTGGGTAAAGTAGAAGCGAATTATAAATGTGGTGTTACGATTACGAATTAATATGTACGTATGTTCATAGCTACACAATCCCAATTACCCCATATAAAATGCAATAATTGGACAAATCTTTTAATAAATTATATCATAAGGCAAATATGTCACACTGTTCTTAAATCTTCTCCAGTCGAAACCGATTTAGACCTGTAATGGAGCAGACAACATTTTGCTTAATCTGCTATAAATAATAAAATAGTAATAAAGGTGAGACCATGGGTGCCCGCAGATATTTTTGCAGGAGGGGCAAAACATAATGGTCACGGTAAAAAAATTGCAAGAGCACGATAAATGCAAAACAGGAAATAACGAAATTACTAGAGGTTTTCTAAATGTAGAATTCAAAACAATATCAAAACAAACTCCGTTATTTATTTGAACAAAAATTGAAGTCGTCTGTGGTCTTTGCCGAACTCGTCTACTATTTTTCCATAAATTTTGCTAAATGTTAGCGCTGATATTTTTTCTCACTACATACTGAACATGCATAATCCGAATAAACGGTCATCTGCCATGGTTGCTCTTCGCCATGTTTTCACACGATGCATTGTACCGAATAACCTCTCAATCGTAAATGTAGTCGCAGGTAATGTTAAGAGTATGACAATTGCTTCATGAATGGCAGGGTAAATTTCGGTGTGTGAAAGTATTTCAAGAAAGTGGCTGTTAGTGTCTTGCATCGGCGATGAAAACCAAAATTCAGACCAGCCATAGCCCTGGCTTCAAAATTCTCTATTTTGTATGTTTATTCGATAGAAGACATATTCTTTTTGACTCGGTCACGGTCAAGTTTAGCAATTCTAGTAGGATGTAATGAGAAAGAGGTGAGTATCATTAGTGCTTTAGTGCGAATAAATTTGTTAAACACCAAAAAGTACTTAGTTAAAAAATAGGTGTCAACTTGCTCACTTCCCTTGGAATTTTGAAATGTGCTGACGTCTTTAGGGTCAGGTTAGGCGTCATCAGGGTCGGTTAGGGTCACGGTTAGGGTTAGTGTCGTCATTAGAAAACATGGTGAACAATCTTCCACCGCATTCGGGATTGTTTCTCGCAGGCTCCTTTCACATCAGCAAAATCATGTGACATGCATTGACCAATTGCGTCGCGCAACGTGATTCTAGTCCTATGTATAAGCTCACGTCGTGCGTGACTGTATCCACGACCATTAAATATAGTTCGGAATTTCGAGCAGCGATCGAGCACACAATTTGCACATATCCGGCATTCTTAATGAGTGTTGATGAGAAAGTGCATTTTATTGACTGTACTTCACACGCCTCTTCTTGATAATTAATACAGCTATATAAATAATTAATAATTAATTGAAATAGCCAATTAAATGCACTTTCTCGAGAAATATTTCTGCTGGGTAAGTGTTCATAGGGGCGAAATGTCCGGAGAGAATTGTCCTAGGGGGAAATGTCTGAGGGAAGGGAAATGTCCAGAAAGAAATATCCTAGACTCTATTTTAGGTTAAGCGTCATGAGGGTCGGTTAGGGCCAGGTTAGGGTTATTGTCGTCATTAGAAAACATGGTGAACAATCTTCCACCGCATTCTAGATTGTTTATCGGTCGGCTCCTTTCACATCAGCAAAATCATGTGACATGCATTGACCAATTGCGTCACGGGCGTGATTCTAGTCCTATGTATAAGCTCACGTCGTGCGTGACTGTATCCACGACCATTAAATATAGTTCGGGATTTCGAGCAGCTATCGAGCACACAATTTGCAGTTCTGAATGAGTAGTGGTGTCTGATTAGAAACTGTATTCTTTCTGAAATGCTTCATTCACTTGGCTCTTCTTGATAATTAATACAGCTATATAAATAATTAATTATTAATTTAAATAGCCAATAAAATGCACTTTCTCGAGAAATATTTATGCTGGGTAAGTGTTCATAGAGGCGAAATGTCCGGAGGAATTGTCCTAGGGAGAAATGTCCGTGGGTAATGTCCAGGGGGAAATGTCTTCTCCTACTTCTAGTTTATCGTGGAAAAGTTCTTCTATCGTTAACTAAATGTACATTCTTCTTCTTCTTCTTCTTCTTCTTCTTCTTAGAAAGTTTCATAAACTGACCCAAAACGCATGACAAAAACATGATACATACTTTTGTTAGGTACTTAAATGCACTACATTATGTGTCCTGATACACACATACATAGATACATAGATACATAGATACATATACATACATACATATACATACATACATACATACATACATACATACATACATACATACATACATACATACATACATACATACATACATACATACATACATACATACATACATGCATACATTGCATACATACATACATACATACATACATACATACATACATACATACATACATACATACATACATACATACATACATACATACATACATACATACATACATACCTGTAGTGACTACATGTTGATTTTTATTTGTTGTAAATGTTATAAGCTATCGTTTGCTCAACAACGGCATGAAAACTTTTACACAAGTGGCTGTTCGTAGCAGACATGTTTCTAGAAAAGGCTATTAAGAAAATAAAGCCATTTGAAATTATCAGTACATCGATTTCTCGATAAGCAAGGAGCGAGGTTTGAGTACAGTATAATCCATCACTTGTATTACAATGGAAAACAGCTTTTGCTCGATAGTATATAAGCAAGGAATGTATGAGGTTTCAGTACAGACGATTCCTTCAGCTGTACTTCAACGGAAAACATCGACAGAATGCTTCGGTTCATCTCAGTATTGTCGCTTACTCTCCTGGTGCTGCTTGCAGCTGCCTTCGGTAAGTCAATTTGCTGTGATTGGATAAATCCATAGAACGAGTATCATGCGCATATTACGAATATTGATTTCTAGAAATTGAAGAATATTTACGAATATTAAAAATGCCCTGATATTCACGAATATTTACGAATTGTATTGTATTTGATCATTTATAAAGCGCTTTTCATACATAAGCCTTTCAGAAGCGCCCCCAGTGCGAGGTACTCCGAGAAAAACGGTAGGTTTGAAGGTGAGAGAAAGAGGTGAGATGCTACCAGAGAGGATTGTAGTGCATAGAGAAGGAGGAAGTCCATTGCATAGAGAGGAACTTTTGCAGGCAAAAGATCTGGATTGAGATATTGTGGTCCTTACCCGGGGAACAAACAGGTCAAGCCGGTCAGAGGATCTGAGAGGACGCTTTGACGTGGCAGAGAGGGGCGGAGAATTTGGTGACAAAGATATTTTGGAGTAAGACCCGTGGCAGTTGAGATTTTGGCAGTTGAGATTTGAGCACGAGAATGAAAACTTTGAATTGGATGCGGACAGAGAGATGTAGCCAATAAAAGTTTTTCAGCCATAAATGTAGAAAAGTGAGAGAATCGAGGAAGACAAGCTATAAGTCTGGCAGCAGCAGCATTCAGTACGGACTGAAGAGGAGATAGACGAAACTTGGGTAAGCCAACAAGGAGAGAATGGCAATAGTCGATTCGAGAACAGACAAAAGCATGGACAATTGAGTATGTATAGCATCAATCACGAATTCTCGTTCTTTGGATAAATAAAAGAAATAAATGGCGATTTAAACAAAACTGGTCAACACTCATGTTGCTACTGGAATTTTTTCATCTGTTTCTGAATAAATTTGGGATGCTGACTACAAATCCTAAAACCGTTTTCGTGTATCACATACCGTTTGAAAATATAAGTTTTCGCAACTGATATGGATGAGTCGCATACAACCCTATGGGACCTTTCAGAAACTGATACGTAATGCAGATCACAAGTGGAACCTCTGTGGCGATCTCAAAGTTGTGGTCGATCACCTTTGGCCTACAGTTGGGATATACCAAGTATAATATGCCTGTTGTGTCTTTGGAACGGATGTGATGATACCAACCACCGTAGTACTTCCACCACTTCACATAAAACATAACATTATATATAGTGAAGAGACTATAATAAATATAGTGAAGTGGTCCACTGAACCATCTGTGATGGCTGCCACATAGGGGACTGGGTGCGGAGCCCCTCTTAAACGCTCAGATGCCTTTCTGGCTGCTGTCGCCTCCAAACTGGAGGATGGCAATATTAGTGCATCCGTTCGCATTCTTTCTGATCAGAGTCGCCCTGCTACACCAAACTTAGAAAACTCAACATCTTGGTTGGCAAACATCCAACAGACCCTCATCCTGATAGTCGTTCTGGTCTTCCAAGCCCCACCACCACAACCCCGTTTCAAGTTGAGCAGTCGGATGTAGAAGCAGCCATTCGCTATTTCCCATCAGGTTCTACTGGGGGACCAGACGGGCTGCGCTTCCAAAACCTTCTTGAGCTCATTAACCACGGTGAGTCGTCTTCAGCATTACTTAGGGAAATGACCGAGTTCATTAACATACTGCTACGTGGTGCTTGACCTCCAGAAGTGAGACCTATATTGTTTGGTGGCAGCCTTATTGCACTCACCAAGAAGTCAGGAGATCTAAGGCCTATAGCGATTGGTACACTCTGAGACGGGTGACTGCCAAGTGTGCCAACAGATATGCAGTTGGTAAACTGGCTTTCTTTTTCGCCGCACTGCAGGTTGGCATAGCTACTCCAGCTGGGTGTGAGGCAGCAGTCCATGCAGCAAGAAAATATGTTGCTGCTATGACCCAGGACCATGTATTTGCAAAATTGGACTTCTCTAACGCATTTAATAGCGTACACAGAAATGTAATACTTCAGTCTGCCTACACTGTGATACCTGAAATTTATAGCTTCATTCATCAGTCTTATTCACCTGCTTCTGTGTTAAAATGTGGTCCTTTTCCATATCTCCTGAAATGGGCCCTCAGCAGGGAGACCCCTTAGGTCCACTTCGGTTTTGTCTTCCTCTTCACCCGCCTTGGTTATCTGGATTACCTCTCACTGGGTGGTAGCCCAGAGACTGTAGCCAAGGATATTGCATCATTGGTTTTGTTAAACTCTTCCTTTGGGCTGAATCTTAACTTGACTAAAATGTGAGTTCTACTCTCCTTCAATTGCTCCTTCCAAATACCCTTCATTTTCAGAATTCCAGTGTGGTAACTACGAGTCACTCACATTTCTGAGGCTGCCCGTTTAAATGCTGATCACTAGATGACATGCTGCAGGCACATTCCGAGGCCCTTTGGAGTGCCATTGATGATTTCTGCCAATTTCCAGCACAGAGCAGCCTTACCCTTTTAAGGTCCTCTTTTGGTGCGCCAAAGCTTAGCCATGTGCTTCATTGTTTCCCCTGCTAATACCATCCTATGCTGGGACGACTAGACGAAATAATGATGAAAGGGCTTAAACGCATCATCAACATCAGTTTGAACACACATCAATGGATGCAGGCCTCACTCCCCATTTGAGATGAGACGAGTGTCTTCACAAGCTTCTTCTGCCTATATGGCCTCAACTGCGAGCACCTGAAGGTTATCTTGACAAAAATGCACCACTGTTCCAGACGCTTATTTTGAGGAAGTGATGACTGCACGTCATGACACTCTGCCAGCTATCACAGATCCTCTACCGGCTTTATTAGTAGAGAAGGATAAGCTGTCAATTTTGGCCTCCTTGAGCAATCCTGTTGATCGGGCTAGACTGGCTGCTGCTTGTTTTCCTAACTCTGAAGATTGGCTAACTGCCCTTCCAATCACTTTTTGTGGCTTCTACATTGACAACGAGGCAGCGCGGGTGGCAGCTGGTCTTCGGTTAGGTCTTGACCTCTGTCAAACTCATAATGTGTCGATGCGGAGATGCTGTTGGCTCAGATGGTCACACCAGGTTAGTTTGTAGGCTATGGATGTGACGTTCCATCAGCCATCATGCCATAAATGACAACATTTGGCGTTCGCTACAGAGTGCAGATGTCCTAAGCACGAAGGAGCCAACGGGTCTTCTGCGGACCGATGGCAATTGACCGATGGTGCCACACTTGTTCCCTGGTCTGCTGGCAAATACATGACCTGGGATGTTACAGTAGTCCACACTTGTGCTGCTTCCTACTTTTCACAGAAAACAATTTCAGCAGGCCGCGGATCATAAGTCTACCAAATAAGCTTATGCATTGCTGCCTGCAACCCCATGTTTGTACCCTCCCGTTGCCTTTGAAACCCTTGGACCTGTTAAAGCTGATGGTGCAGAATTTCTCTCCCAATGGGGATGCCGCATTTCAGCTGTCTCTGGAGATCAACGTGAAACTAAATTCCTGTTCCAACATCTTTCCATCTGTGTGCAGCGCCACAATGGCACATTTCCGTATGGCTGTGTAACCTGGGACGAGGCCCGATTTCTCGGAGAACATTATTCATTACTAATATAATTTTTGTTCCTGAGGGATTATTTCTGCTTCGGGTAAATAATAATAATAATTAGATTCGCCAAATTCAATTCAAACAGACAATCCGCAGCATGATTGTATTCTCGCGTCCTGCCCGCCCTCTTCCGTGCCGTATTGCTCCTTTAGAGGAACTCCCGATAATACATGCACAGATACCGAACTCACTTCTCATAGACAGGGCAAACCAATCTCCTTCATGTTAGAAAAATGGCGGGAAGTTGTAATGCACGTAGCCTTGGCGCGTAAGCGAGCGCTTCGGCGCGGCAACTTACCACTAGGCTTCTCAGTTGCCAATTCAGACTGGTTCTCTACGTCCAGGCCGATTTTCTTTACCGCGGCTTCCTCTAAGGGCATAGCAAAGTGTTGTCGCACCTCAGGGTTCGAATCCTCCACAGGATGGATTTCAGCCGTAGTTAAATTAAACTCTGTGTCTGCTGGGCATTCATAATAATTTGAGTAATTTGCCTAGACTGTTCTAATTGGCGCTGCTGTAGTTGTGAAATGATTGAAGTCAGTTCAGTGACTTTCCGCTCTATTAATGATAATTCAGACATTGACAACTATTGATTATTATTAGATTTAATCTCAGATTCACCAGAATTATACTTGAATTCACAAGTAATTAGTGTCTCTTCACTAATGAAATCAACGCTGATCGTAAACACATGTTCGGGTTCTAATCCTGAACCTATACATTCTTTCTACAGTTCAGTTAGTAAATATGCGTGCGAAACCAATTTATCTAGACATTCGAAAGTAAAAGATCAATATTATTAATCATTTGTATAGCGACTAACCCAACTAAACAACTTGACAGGTCGACAGCAGAAAATGACAAAGCAGCCAGGGGGATCAAACCTACGTCGCTAAACAGTAAAACACAGCCAGCGATGAAACATCCGTCGCTCCAAAAAGCATCAATGCGAGACGTCCCGAGCAAAGGTATGTGCCAACTACGCCTTATTATCGATGCACGATTATGCTCTACCGTTTCTTCTGTCTGTCGTTTCTTCTTCCAAACTTCTCTTCAACAACTCAACTCAACGCAACTGAACTGCTCTACCGTTTTTTCCCACTCTCTCTGGAAAACCTAGCGTCGGCCTTTAATTTATAGACCCTTAGTGGCTGGTGTTGTCGCCAACTTTATGAGTAGCCAATAATTTTACCGACTCTTCATCAGTATAAAAGCGACGATTACAAGCATCCGTATAAACACGCGGCCTCTTCCCGTATTACGGCGATGCCAGGCCACTGTCTAGAAAAAGAGGAGGACGACGCAAATAGTTCTTTTACGCAGTGTCGTTAAACAGCAAATAATTACCAGCATCAAATATAGTTAATTCGTGAAGATCATATCTTGATATATAGGGTAAGGTTGGACAAAAACCCTAAACCCATTTGCATTACAAATAATTATTAATTCATTAATTCAAAATTCATTGATTCATAAATTTATATAGCGCCCCTTCCAGAGGACTACGCAGAGGCGCTACCGACTCCAGCACGACCAAAAACTACAGTTTTGAGCTTAGTAAAGAAAGCTTCAGTAAAAATCCAAGGGAGCAGGCGTATCTCCTGGAGAGCCCGTTCCAGACCACTGGGCCCACCACGGAAAAAGCTCGATTCTGCATAGTTGCAGTTCGTGCAAATGGGACTAAGAGCACCCCCTTCTCTGCAGAGCGGAGGGGGCGGCGACCTTGAATACCCGAGGGGCAGCAAAGCTCCCGCAGGTAGACTGAGGCTAGACCCAGCTGACATCGTCGTACCAAGGCAGCAATCCTGTACTCAATGCGCTGCCGGGTAGGGAGCCAGTGTAAAGTCTCCAACATACATGTATAGCTAGAGTCATTACCAAATTTGGGGATTTCCGGAATAAAACGCGCTGCAGAGCGCAAGACTCGGTCCATGCACACAAGTCGATTTAGAGGAAGGCCAAAGTAGAGTGACGAGCAGTAGTCAATGCGGGATGTAATGAAAGAATGCACTAGGGTGGTGATGACACTAGGGGTAAGCGAACGGGCAATGGTGCGAAGCTGGCGCAGCTGATAGTAGCAGTCCCGGGCAAGGCGGTGAATGTGTGGAGCAAGAGTTAGCTCCTGGTCCAACAGGACACCAAGGTCGCGGACCGTAGTTGAGAAGGCATAACTGGGGAATTCAGTTGCAAGTGTAGCGAGGTCAAGTTTAGCAAGTTGCTTACGGTTGCCTAGCCAGATAAATTTAGTCTTAGCTAGGTTTAGTCGCAGTCGATTAGACGACATCCATGCATCTAGGGCCGCTATGGTCCCACACATGTCTCCGACCGCTGAGATGGCATTTGATGACAGCGGTGCTTGTACGCCTATACGTCATCAGCATATAGCTGATCCAAGACCGCATGTGTCGTAAGGAATGAGGCAAGACCAGAAGTGTAAAGTATATAGAGAATGGGTCCGAGGACAGAGCCCTGAGGCAGGCCATATTGAGCAGGGACCCATGGGAACATAGTGAAACCATGGACCACACAAATGAAACGGTAATGCAGAAAAGAGGCTATCCATTCAAGAATGTTCCCAGTCAGACCAAATGAAACACACAATCGCTCTAGTAAGATCCCATGGTCTACAGTGTCAAATGCGGCGCTGACGTCGAATAATGGCCAGCAAGGTGACCTGGGTCCGGTCAATTAATACCAGTATATATATATAGCATCAACAGAATAAAATCACACTAGTATTTTAGGTACTTTTCATTTAACACTTCTCACAATACCACATGGCATACTGTATGTCCTGGGTAGACTGAAATAGCTAACGACATGATGTTATACATGGACAGCATTACCAGATAGCAGTAGCCTATATTATGCCAACGTACAACAATGGCTAAGACATGACACTTTCACTTCATAGAACCTGTGTACTGAACTCAAGATTGCAAAATGAACAATATGCAAAACAGTATCTCTCGAAGTTTTAGTCCGACAAACCTTTGTGGGATGATATTAGTGAATAAAAATAACAATTTCTCGCAAGATTAGACTCCAGTAATAGAGAAGAGGTGAAGTGTTTAGAATAGCAGAGAAGATTTTAAATCAAATCTAATATTAGAACATAATATCAGAATATTTGTGGAAATCCAGAAAAACAAATCAGAGGTGCTTTTGCCATTTGATCTAGTTTCATAAATTTAATTGAACCAAATGCAAGGTTTTGCAAACAAAGTTCTTGCCTGTAAAATGTTACATTCAATTATACCCTTCTCGATTAACTAGGTTAACTTTATTACAAAAAGAGCGGCCAGAATTATCTCGGGTAACTTGAGCTCTCTGTCTTCTCAGGTCATGCTACAGAAATTGAACATTTGTAATATCGAGAGTTAGGCGCAAAGATTTTGTTGTTGCTGCATTAAATTTATAGCCAGTTGAGTCTTTGTTGATTCTTTCTAATACCCGGAACTGGCTAGTTCAGTTTCGCCTTCTGTACAATTGCTTAAAGAAAGAAATGTAGGCCTATTATAGGACCCTGGTTTCAGTTAAATGTAGCATATTAGCTAGTTCAGAATTTTACATCATACATTAAATTCCAGATTGTAATGCGTAAGCCTATACTATAAACCAAACGCTACCCAACCAAACATTTTCACTACGAACACATGCCCATTAGGGTGGATTGAAAACAGGAAAAATTAGAACTCCGAAAAGTAATAGCAACTTTGGGGGCCCGTGGCGCATTAGATATCATCTAGAACAGAGAGCGAGAGGTTCCGAGTTCGAGCCCCGTTGGGCGGATATGCTTTGTAGGCTGCTATTAGCGCCGTTGTATTGCAGGCTGTCTGTTCTGTTAGTAGTTCAGATTTAAATTGCATAACATGTTAATGTACAGCGCAGTGCGTTTGTCAGGCGCTTATTAAAGAAAAGATATTATTATTATTTTTATTACTTTTCGGATTTCTAATTTTCCCTTTTTTTCAATCCACCCTAATGCCCATATCTGATTACAAACTTTCTGCAGATAAAAGAAATTAGACATTATGCAAATGAGACTATCACAGTGTTTAATGTTTTACTTATTAGTACCATCTGTTCCTCCTTCACCATGTCCTTCGCGTAAACTGAGCATTACGGTCGACAATGTTATGCGCCTTTACATCGATGGAACTGAGAAGACTGGCCTAATAAACGCTAACAATTGGACGAAGGCCGACACCGTTGACCTACCGTGGAACGTTAGAGTCATCGCCGTTAAGGGAAATGACCTTGGGTCTGCTGCTGGAATTCTGGCCTCAACTGATGACGGTTTCATCAAGACCGATTCCCTGTGGAAGTGCACCAATGCCTTCCACAAAGGATGGCAGATGGTTGGCTATGATGATTCGTCCTGGCCTTCGGCTTATATTATTGCAATCCATCACACGTCTATATGGAGGACGATGGTACCAGGGATCAGGAGAGACGCCAACTGGATATGGACGCCAAAGTACAAAGGCGGAGATTTGGTTGTCTACTGCAGGAAAAATATAGGTATGATACATTTTTTGAATAGCCAACGACAATAGAAACTACTGCATTAACAGATGCTCACTAGGCAGCATGCAACCTAAATAGACACGAGCTTGTACATTTCGTTGTCCTATTCCTGTGAAACACTTTAGGCGGCCTTACAAAAAGTAAAAATATCTATTTTCCATGAAATCCAAACAATTTAAATTTCGATAATATGAGAACATGACAAAATTCCCATAAGCCTTTTGCCTCCATAATTATTTCCATGGGTCGTTATTGGATTGTTGTCATATTCGTTTAAGCCTTTCTTCAACATAATAACGCTGGTAATAGGAAAGCGACGAGCTATTGGTGATAAATTGAATTCAATCGTATCTTATCGTATTTAAGCATTTGTAAAGCGCCTCTCGTAGGGTGAAACGTTCAGAAGAGCTCCCAGTGTGCTAAGCCCCGCGAAAATAAACAGGTTTTGAGTAAAGCGATTGAAGAAGAGAGACTACCGGATAGAATTTTAGAGCGAACAGAAGGAGAAAGAGCATTCCAAAGAGAGAGACCAATTGATGCAAAGGAACGAGATTGAGACTTAAAACAAGGTTAGGGTCGTAATTTTGCTAGCAACAAATGCTAAAATTAGTATAATTTTAACTACTCTACTGGTGATTCTAATTCTGTGTGGTCTTAAATTAACTAAGGATTTCTGTCTTGTTCAATTCAGATGGGAGTGTACTTTACAGTGGGAACCAAAACATTTAACAGATAATCGTTTAGGCTTCGAGCAAACTATTTCAATTCAATCTTTTTGCGAGGCTTAGGCCCAATGTTATTTGGATAATATAAATCAGTTTTTCGATAAAAAAAGTACTTCATGTAATTATGGTAACGGTAGTCCCGAATATTATACGGTAACGGTATATGCTAATTTGGCTTGAAGGCTACTTTTAAACTTATCTCTATATGTTCTGTGGTAATATTATGCGGGTGACCTTAGACCTTAGACCTTAGTCCTTCCTCGCGCTGGCAGCGCATCGGGCGACACAGCCTCTCCACGTTATCCTGTCTTCCGCATCCAGCATAGCATCGTCCCACGTCATTCCGCCGCCTTCCAGATCCTGAGTGATCGTGCTTCTCCAAGTGTTTCTGGGTCTTCTTCGCCCTCTTCTCCATCCCGACGGAGTCCAATCTAGTGCCTGCCTTAGCGTTCTCTCCTCTCCCGATCTATGTATGTGCCCCAACCAACGTAACCGCATCTTCCTCAGCATGTCTTCCAGTTTCTCCATGGATGTTCTCCTTCTTACCTCCTCATTTCTGACCTTATCCCTCCAAGAGATCTTCAGTAATCTTCTCAGCCAACGATGATGTGCCGCCTCCAGTTTTTATGCGGGTGAAAAGGTTGATTTTGTCTTATCATTCCAATATATCACATTGATCGTTCAGTTTGCACCTTTCTGAACAGTAACCAGTTACTGTAAGAAAGAAGCATTAGTAGACCCAAGGAAATAATATTGCAGTAGTTTAACACTTTCATTCAAAGAACCTACATGTAGATGAGTTTAAGCTCACATTTCAACTTAATGTAGAATAATACATGAGTACTGAGTACTTTTGGTGAATCAAAAGACCAATAATTACAATCAAGCGTGTTTTTGCCACATGACTTATGGTTTCATAAATTTATTTAGACCCATGGGAACCAAAGAACTTGTTAAGTCAAGTACTATCATTCGGATATTGAACACAATGCCAAGAAAATTTACAATGACAAATTGTGCGCATTAAATCGTTGCAGGAAGTAGGACCAGAAATTTTGTTGTTGCTAGCATTAAATTTCTACCGTATTTAGTTTAAAATGTTGCTTCTTTCTTATTCGCTGATCTGGTTATTGCAGTGGGGCGTTTGTATTTACTCATGAAAAGTAAGTCCTATTTGAATACAGTTTTTTGGCACATTCGAAAGTTTTATTTATTTAGTTGCAGTTTGTAATATCCACGTCATTAGCCAAACGACCCATATTTGCATTTGAGATATAGACCTATAGAGCTACTTACACACTTTCGGCAGATACCATAAATTAGAAATACGGTAATGCGAATCAATATGACACTCTGTTTCTGTTTTACTATCATTACCGTCAGTTCCTCCTTCACCATGTCCGTCACGTAAACTGAGCATTACGGTCGACAATGTTATGCGCCTTTACATCGATGGAACTGAGAAGACTGGCCTAATAAACGCTAACAATTGGACGAAGGCCGACACCGTTGACCTACCGTGGAACGTTAGAGTCATCGCCGTTAAGGGAAATGACCTTGGGTCTGCTGCTGGAATTCTGGCCTCAACTGATGACGGTTTCATCAAGACCGATTCCCTGTGGAAGTGCACCAATGCCTTCCACAAAGGATGGCAGCTGGTTGGCTATGATGATTCGTCCTGGCCTTCGGCTTATATTATTGCAATCCATCACACGTCTATATGGAGGACGATGGTACCAGGGATCAGGAGAGACGCCAACTGGATATGGACGCTAAAGTACAAAGGCGGAGATTTGGTTGTCTACTGCAGGAAAAATATAGGTATGATACATTTTTTGAATAGCCAACGACAATAGAAACTACTGCATTAACAGATGCTCACTAGGCAGCATGCAACCTAAATAGACACGAGCTTGTACATTTCGTTGTCCTATTCCTGTGAAACACTTTAGGCGGCCTTACAAAATGTAAAAATATCTATTTTCCATGAAATCCAAACAATTTAAATTTCGATGATATGAGAACATGACAAAATTCCCATAAGCCTTTTGCCTCCATAATTAGTTCCATGGGTCGTCATTGGATTGTTGTCATATTCGTTTAAGCCTTTCTTCAACATAATAACGCTGGTAATAGGAAAGCGACGAGCTATTGGTGATAAATTGAATTCAATCGTATCTTATCGTATATTAAGCATTTGTAAAGCGCCTCTCGTAGGGTGAAACGTTCAGAAGAGCTCCCAGTGTGCTAAGCCCCGCGAAAAGAAACAGGTTTTGAGTAAAGCGATTGAAGAAGAGAGACTACCGGATAGAATTTTAGAGCGAACAGAAGGAGAAAGAGCATTCCAAAGAGAGAGACCAATTGATGCAAAGGAACGAGATTGAGACTTATTACAAGGTTAGGGTCGTAATGTTGCTAGCAACAAATGCTAAAATTAGTATAATTTTGACTACTCTACTGGTGATTCTAAATCTGTGTGGTTTTAACCCTATGACGCACACCTTCCTGGCCAACACATTTAGCACACCTGGGGTCTAATAGACCCCACCGCTAACACGGGAATAATAGTGTGTACATATGTATGTATCTGTGTATATATGCATGTATGTATGTATGTATGTATGTATATATGTATCTCTATATGCATCAATGTATGTATGTATGTATGTATGTATGTATATATGTATGTATGTATATATGTATGTATGTATGTATGTATGTATGCATGTATGTATGTATGTATGTATTTATGTATGTATGTATGTATGTATGTATGTATGTACATTATAAGGCATTAACCTGTGCTGAGCTAGTCAACCATGCACTATAAAAGGAGTGGCGGCGGAAACTAACCATCTATTCTGTCGGCGAGTACGCTTACTTGGGGATCAGGTGCTCGATGCAACAGGTGTTTTCAACCTATTCAAGAGTTAGAGGACGTTGTACGATGTTTTTCATGTCATAGTATAATTCATGGGCAATGTATAGCCAATTCAAATGATGACACAAGCGAAGCTATTCCCAATCTCTGCTCTCTCTGTGATAAGAACCAATCCTCCTCGGGTGATGATGATATGGGTCTTGAGAGTGAAGTATCGCAACTCAATTCGAAACGCGCTCAAACGCTTGATTATATGCAGGAATCAGAACTAATGGTTTTCCCGGACGAACTAGAAACCGAAACTATTCTCAATAGCCAGTACCTTGACCCTGACCAAAATTACTTTAAACGCGATAATTGGTACAGTGATTACATATCTACATCAACTCTTGAAAAGAAGATAAGAGATGAAGAAATCTCTGGGAAACAAAATTTTTCAGTTTTGCATATAAATTGCCGCAGCGTCTCTTCCAAAATAGCAGAAATTAATGAACTTGCTGTAAAACTACAAATTTCCGTTCTGGCTCTCTCTGAGACCTGGCTCGATAATGATTCTCCTGATACTGTTACTTTACCGGGGTATAATTTTGTTGGCAAGTCCAGATCTGATGGGAGAGGAGGAGGAGGAGTGGGTTTTGTAATAAAAGATAATCTCAACTTTCAAATATATAACCCGCTCAAAGGAAAGAGTGAACCGGAAACATTTGAGAGTCTTTTCATTAGAGTTAAACTTATGAAAACGGCACCTATAATCGGTATAATTTACAGACCCCCTGGTCAGCGATTAAAGGATTTTAATGGTGAACTCGAAGAATTAGTATCATGCCTAAAAAGTAACTCCACAGAGATTATACTCCTTGGAGACTTTAACATTGATTTACTGAAGGTAAACGAGCATAAAGAAACTAATATCTTTTATAATTGTCTAATCTCCAATCAGTACCTTCCAGTTATTACAAAACCTACCAGAATCACCTCTGACACCAAAACACTAATTGAGAATATTTTCTGCACTGCATGGTCCAAGTTGCTTTATGCCTCTATCATCACTTCAGATCTATCTGACCACCTGCCTATTTACGCACAATTTACACTTGAGGCTACAACTAAGCACGAATTTCGTAATAGGGAAAGCAGACCTATCACTGACTCGGGTTTGAAACAATTTGAAAAGGCTCTTGCAGACATGAACTGGGAGCCGGTATTGAGTCACTGCACGACTGGTCGAGTAAATGAAGCATTTGACTGTTTTATCGCTAAATATAGTTGGGCCTATAATAGTGCATTTCCATTAAAACTCGATTCTAGTAAACCAAAAGTAAACTATACCCAACCCTGGATGTCGGCCGGATTATTAAAATCCTGCAGGAAAAAAAACAAACTATATGTCAAGTACCTGAAGAATCCTAATGCCGATAATAAACAAAAATTCACTGCTTATAGAAATAAATTTAAGTCAATTCGAATTAATGCAGAACGAAATTATTATGCTGCAGAATTTTGCAGATACCATAACGATTTAAAGATGACCTGGAAATTAATTCGTTCGGCAATGCACCTAGATAATAAGCATCCAAAAATAGATCACTTAGAAATTAATGGGACAAAAATTGATAATGCGGACCTAATAGCTGACAGCTTTAACAACTATTTTATTAACATAGCCAATGACTTAGCTAATAAGCTCCAAGATCCACCCTGCCCATTTGAAGATTACTTGCCACCTTCTAACTTAAATTCTATGGGACTAACTCTGACCACTCCAGAAGAACTCTTGAATATAGGGAGAAACTTAAAAAAAACCCACACTAAAGGTATAGACGGTATCGATCCCTACATAGCAACACCTAATCTTCCTCTTGTAATCATACCCCTAACAGAAATCATCAATTGCTCTTTGGCACAAGGAATTGTCCCTGATCAACTCAAAAGCGCTAAGGTGGTCCCAATTTTTAAGAAAGGTGAAAAGGAATGCCTGGCCAATTACCGACCTATCTCCGTTCTTCCTTACTTTGCAAAATTCCTAGAAAAAGTTATGTATGATAGGCTTAGTTCCTATGTTAATAAAGCTAACTTAATCCACCCGTCTCAACATGGATTTCAGACGGGACACTCCACATTCATGGCTTTGCTCGATATGGAGGAAAAAATTTCAAAAGCAATTGATAATAATGAATACTCGATCGGAATCTTTATAGATTTAGCAAAAGCTTTCGACACGGTAGATCACTCTATCCTCTTAAAAAAGATGTCAAATTTTGGTATTAGAGGCCTACAGCTAAAATGGTTCCATAGCTACCTCAGTCAACGCACACAAAGAGTTTTATGTAACGGATCACTATCGCCTTTGGGACACATTGCATATGGAGTCCCACAGGGGTCAAATCTCGGACCACTCCTATTCTTACTGTATATCAACGACCTAGCTAATGTATCTACAACCCTGCACTTTATCCTGTTCGCCGACGATACTAACATATTTTATTCCAACCGCTCCTGCACCTCCCTTATGGAAATTGTTAATAACGAACTGACCCTAATCAGTAAATGGTTCGTTGCCAATAGACTTACGCTAAATGTAGATAAAACTAACTTCATAAACTTCAAATCATATAGGAAAATTAAACCAGTAAACTTGGCCCTAACTCTGGAAGGAAGCCTTATCCGTCAAGTAGACTCCACCAAGTTTCTAGGGGTGTTTCTTGATCAACATTTATCATGGAAAACACACATTAACTACATTTCTCAAAAAATAGCTAAAAACATAGGAATAGTATCAAGAATCTCGTATCTACTCCCAAAAACAATTAGGTTAAACTTATATTATTCACTAATTCTCCCATATTTAAATTATTGCAACTTAATCTGGGCCTCAAATTACGATTCTCGACTCCATAAACTAATAATCCTCCAAAAAAAGGCAATTAGATTAATACAGGGAGCCAGTAAAGACGCTCATACCGCCCCTATTTTCAGAGAACTGAATTTGCTAAGCCTAAAACAGATAAGAAGTCTGCAAATAGGAGAATTCATTTATCGCTACGAACACAATTCATTACCCTCTTCATTTGCAGGGTACTTCACTCTTGGATCCCAGATTCATGGCTACTTCACGAGGGGGGCTACATCATACCGTCCAGCAAAAGCGAGGACTAATACAAGAGAATTTAGCATTAGAGCTGCCGGGCCATTACTCTGGAACTCCATCCCATTAGAAATTCGCTCATCCAAGACTCGACATGAATTTAAAAAAAGGCTACGCCTCTTTCTCATATAGATGAATAACAATTGCCGCTATGAAAATCCATATCATTTATAAAATATATGTACAAATCAACCTAAACCTGTTTGCACGTTGCACTGATCCTCGAGCTTTTTAGTTAAGCTATATTAGATAAGTTTAGTTAAGCTTCCCAATTTTATTGCTTTCGTTTCCTTTCTTTTAGAATGGGAATACTCAGCCCAGCCATCTGTGAAACTATGATACTTGACGTGGTCGGGTGTCTCCATCTAGCGGGATCAATCCCTTAGGAGCCACCCATTGCTCCCGTTAATTACTCCTCCTCACTTACTTGCAATATAACTCATGTGTCATTACCGTTCTCAGTTACAATTACGTTGTCATTTATTGATTGTCACAAATGTAATCTTATGAGTGGTTTTCGGATGCAATAAAAAAATATTGAATTGAATTGAATGTATGTATGTATGTATGTATGTATGTATGTATGTATGTATGTATGTATGTATGTATCTATGTATCTATGTATATATGCATGCATTTATGACATTGTATGTATGTCTGTATGTCTGTATGTATGTATGTATGCATGTATGTATGTATGTATTTATGTATGTATGTATGTATGCATGTATGTATGTATGTATTTATGTATGTATGTATGTATATATGCATTCATGTATGACATTGTATGTATGTATGTATGTCTGTCTGTCTGTATGTATGTATGTATGTACGTATGTATGCAGTGATGGATCTATGTATGGATGTATGTATGTATGCATGTATTCATGCATGTATTTGTATGTATGTGTGTGCATGGATGCATGCATATACATGCATATATGTATGGATGTAGACTATTATGTATATATGTGCATGTAGGCTATGTATGCATGTATGTATATATGTATGTTAGTATGCAGGCATGTATGCATAGATGAATGGATATATGCATGTTTGTATGCTTGAATGTACTTGTATGTATGTGCTCATGCATATATTTGTGGTTGAATATCTGTATGTATATATGTGTGTATGTATGGATATGTATGCATATATATAATTTCGTTTATTGAAAATAGAAAGTTGACAGACCGCAACTTTTCACATAGAAGAAAAACAGAGAGTAAATTAGATATAATTATTAGTGTAATGTCAGTGCGACAATGAACCGATGGATTGGATTGAGTTGCGGACTATCTCTTTGATATTGACTTAAAGAGCACACGGGGGATGAAGTTACGATCGTCTTTATTTGGCAGTTCAAAGTCATGCGGTCTTTGGCGCAGTGCATAGCTCCGTCGGACTGTCGGTGGAAAAAGGCTTCGCAGTACATGACTTGAATTCCATATGACTGCCTGAAAAAGCTGATTATCTGCCTTTTCCATCATAGAGACTACATCTGGCTGCTGAGGCGGGAGGTAGCCCATTCGCTTGACTCGCTGTAAAAACCTTTGTAGACTGTTTCGATCGCTGGCGGAGGTATACCCCCACCAGGCCGGTGAGGCATACAGAAGGCGTGCAATTGTGGTAGCCCGCGTGACCTCGTGAAGCGCCGCTGATGGAAGACCGTGTGCCCTCAGAACTCTGATCGCATGTAGCGAGCTTGAGCAGGCGCCCACCACCTGACGGACATGAGCAGATGCTCTTAAGTCGTCGGAGATAGTGACTCCTAGTATAACCATTTCGGTTACTCGCTCCATATCCATTACGGGCGGAACATCCTTGTTTCTGCAGCCACGTCGGAAGATCAGCATTTCACGAGATTTGTTCTTATTCAGTCTAAGATTGTTCCTTTCCGCCCAGTCGCATGTATGCGTGTATTCACTTGTATGTATGTGTGTTTAGCACTGTGTACATGCATGTTTGCATGTACATGTATGTATATGCATGGATTTATATTGGCATGTGCATATGATATAATGTTTGTGTATGTATGTGTGTATGCATTTATGGATGAATGCATGTATGAAGATATGTCTAAATGAATGTGTGTATGTATGTATGTATGTATGTATTTGTATGTGTGCGTAATGCATATGCATTTATGCATGTACATATAAGTTTGTATGTATATATATATGCGTATATATATGTGTGTATGCATGCATGTCTGGATATTATTATGTATGTATGTATCTATGTATGTATGTATTTATGCATGTATACATTTGTATGTGTATGTGAATGTATGCATGTACAATTGTACATGTATACATGTATGGATATATTTTTGAATGTATATATGTGTGTATAAATGGAATGTATATGTATGTGTGTATGCTTGTTTGTATGTAAATATGTATGTATGTATGTATGTATGTATGTATGTATGTATGTATGTATGTATGTATGTATGTATGTATGTATGTATGTATGTATGTATGTATGTATGCATGTGTTTGTATGTAAGTATGTGTGTATCTTTGTATGTAACATAGCCTGGAATATGTGATAGTCGATGGGCCTATCAATGTTAAAGCCTGGGGTCTGTTGGATCCCAGGTGTGCTAAATATGCCCTAGGTGTCTTTCTTATTTTTTTATAATTGAACCAAGAATACTAAACTTTTCCAATTAATTCATATATGTAGAGGGATGAATTGCTGAGGAATTTGAATTATTTCAGATTTTTACTATTTGTATCGACGTAGCTATTCAAGGAAGTTTCATCGATGGGTCCAATGGACCCCAGGTGTGCGTCATAGGGTTAAATTAACTAAGGATTTCTGTCTTGTTCAATTCAGATGGGAGTGTACTTTACAGTGGGAACCAAAACATTTAACAGATAATCGTTTACGCTTCGAGCAAACTATTTCAATTCAATCTTTTTGCGAGGCTTAGGCCCAATGTTATTTGGATAATATAATTCAGTTTTTCGATAAAAAAAGTACTTCATCTAATTATGGTAACGGTAGTACCGAATATTATACGGTAACGGTATATGCTAATTTGGCTTGTAGGCTACTTTTAAACTTATCTCTATATGTTCTGTGGTAAAATTATGCGGGTGAAAAGGTTGATTTTGTCTTATCATTCCAATATATCACATTGATCGTTCAGTTTGCACCTTTCTGAACAGTTACCAGTCACTGTAAGAAAGATGCATTAGTAGACCCAAGGAAATAATATTGCAGTAGTTTAACACTTTCATTCAAAGAACCTACATGTAGATGAGTTGAAGCTCACATTTCAACTTAATGTAGAATAATACATGAGTACTGAGTACTTTTGGTGAATCAAAAGACCAATAATTACAATCAAGCGTGTTTTTGCCACATGATTTATGATTTCATAAATTTATTTTGACCCATGGGAACCAAAGAACTTGTTAAGTCAAGTACTATCATTCGGATATTGAACACAATGCCAAGAAAATTTACAATAACACAAATTGTGCGCATTAAATCGTTGCAGGAAGTTGGACCAGAAATTTTGTTGTTGCTAGCATTAAATTTCTACCGTATTTAGTTTTAAATTTTGCTTCTTTCTTAGTCGCTTATCTGGTTATTGCAGTGGGGCGTTTGTATTTATACATGAAAAGTAAGTCCTATTTGAATACAGTTTTTTGGCACATTCGAAAGTTTTATTTATTTAGTTGCAGTTTGTAATATCCACATCATTAGCCAAACGACCCATATTTGCATTTGAGATATAGACCTATAGAGCTACTTACACACTTTCGGCAGATACCATAAATTAGAAATACGGTAATGCGAATCAATATGACACTCTGTTTCTGTTTTACTATCATTACCGTCAGTTCCTCCTTCACCATGTCCGTCACGTAAACTGAGCATTACGGTCGACAATGTTATGCGCCTTTACATCGATGGAACTGAGAAGACTGGCCTAATAAACGCTAACAATTGGACGAAGGCCGACACCGTTGACCTACCGTGGAACGTTAGAGTCATCGCCGTTAAGGGAAATGACCTTGGGTCTGCTGCTGGAATTCTGGCCTCAACTGATGACGGTTTCATCAAGACCGATTCCCTGTGGAAGTGCACCAATGCCTTCCACAAAGGATGGCAGCTGGTTGGCTATGATGATTCGTCCTGGCCTTCGGCTTATATTATTGCAATCCATCACACGTCTATATGGAGGACGATGGTACCAGGGATCAGGAGAGACGCCAACTGGATATGGACGCCAAAGTACAAAGGCGGAGATTTGGTTGTCTACTGCAGGAAAGGTTAGACTAATGGCATAATGATACGGTGATCTAGCCTACAGTTTGAGATGTCATCACACAATGACATCACTAAACGTTATAATCTAATGGGATATTATCTGATCTTATCGGGCTTAGTCTATTCTACTCTGTTACAACTCTTCTGTTGAATGGTTTTAAATGAAACTAGTCGTCGTCTGATGTAACACTTTTTATATGCTGTACTGAATTACTTAGATTCTAGTCAGACATTGGCTACAACTAAGCTCTTACGATAAACTTAAGATTCTTTTTATGAGCATCGGCAAAGCAAATCCAGTGTCCGCTGTGCAGTTGCACTATCGTCGCGGAGATATATAGCGCATTTAGAAATGACATAAACTTGTCTAATCCAGTCTAGTTCATATTTAAAAAAATGTATTTAATAGATCACACCAAGGTTAGCAGTTTTGATTATTATTATTCTTTCAATTTTTACCGCCGACCTTACGGGAGGCCATGCTCCTTCGGCAATTATATAGAGACTAGGAGAAATAATGTTTTCTTTTATCGTTAATTTTTATTATATTATAATTATTATCATTTTATTCGAGGTAGAAGTTGTCCCTCAGAAACAAAATTGGGCTATGTTTCGAAAATAATTCATCTCTAAACAGTCAGGCCTCGTCACCGTTTTCGCAGCCATGCAGCACATTTACATGTAGGGAGGCCCGTGTAAGTTGAGAAAGGAAGTGAGCTTGGCGTCTACCTCCATAGGCGGCTGAAATGCGATGCACAGTCTCAGAGAGAATTCTGAACCCTCAGCATTTACAGGGCCAAGCATTTCAAAGGTGACTGGAACAAAATAAGTTGTAGAAAGCAAAGCATGTTTGGCAGACTTATGAATCGGTCTGTTCAGCTGCAGAGCCTGCTGAATTCACCGTCTACGAGAGGTAGGAAGCAGTGCTAGGCACTGCTAGCGTTGACCAAAGTAACATCCGAGGTCATGTATTTAGGCCGAAAAGAAAACCTTGGCTTCATCGGGCCGTACAGGAACCATTAGCCCGACAAGGCCCGACCCCCGTGGCAGGATCGTGAATTTGATTCTTTCCTCAATAGGTAACCGGTGCAGCGTATATGTTCTTAAATATAAGAGAATTTGGGTAAATTAGCCACTAGATTGGCGTCACAATTCAAATCAGGCTGCGTTCATGGATTAGGAATTTCTGCAAGCCAGTAAGGATGGAGCTGCAGTTGTGCAGTTGCGCCACGGCAAATGAATGGAATAGGGTCATTGGGAACAGGATTAAGGCCGCTTGGCAAAAGTGGAAAGACTTAACGGGTGTATTTTGTGATGCCCAAATGCCAATTCGTCTCAAGGGAAAGGTGTACAAGACAATGATAAGACCAGTGATGAAGTATGGAAGATCAGTTATGAAGTATGGGGCAGAGGCCTGGACAGTGACGAGGAGAGAGGCTTCCTTGAGAGAACAGAAAGGAGAATGCTGCGGCGGATACTTGGAGTCTCGCTGAAGGATAAGAAAAGGAACGAGGTCATCAGAAAGACAATGGGAGTGGCATGTAGCCTATTATTGACAAAATGCGAGAGGCTATGCGGAGCTGGTACGGCCATGTGATTAGAAGAGATGATGAAAGCTGCATGAAGAGAATTATGACGGCAGAGGTCATCGGACGCCGCAGCCGGGGACGGCAGAAGAAGAGATGGGGAGACATGATACAACAAGATCTGAAGTAGCCTATCTCAGATTGAAGAAATAAGATACCATTGACAAAAAAAGTGGAGAAGAAGGATCCCAGTGGCTGACCCCTCCGCTGAGGGGAGGGATTAATTCAAGCCTGAAGGAGATAGAGTCAGTTGGACGCTGAACGCGATAGGTAACGTCATATTGATTGAATTTTAAGCAGCTGGTAGAAGCATGACCTCTACAACAGGACTAGTTCAACTGTTCAAGTACTAGTTCAAGGACTGTTGGTCAGCCACGGATAATTCACTGTCGGTGAACACTTCCAAATGACGGACCAGTTGTAGAGGCCAGTTTGAAAATGACGAAAGGAGCTGCTATTGGTAGCTTTGAGTCCACGCCTGTCCATTATCAAGTCACTGATATTTCGTTTTGGTTTGGTTAAGCCGAAGTTGCCTAGATGACATCCACACCAACTCTACCTCCAGCACAGTGGTGATCACTGACTTAAATCACGCGAGGACCTGACGATGCTCGAGAATCAGGCATTTCCAACGTGCAGGCCAAATGGCCAAATGCTTGTGTTTCTTTTTGACTTCACGTGTTCTTCTTTTTGCAGATCTGGCAATACCTTGTGACTTCATAGAAAAGTAATCGCTTAACTGCTTCAGGTTTGTTTTCTCGTTGTTGGTGTAATATTCCAAATAACGCTTCAATCTAAAATTTTCAGTGTTTACTCTATGCAGTAAATACAAATGTAAACATTTACTTTCCTTGCTAATGGTCCGAAACGGCCATGGAAGAAAAACAGCAGGCCTACCTAATTAAAATTCGTTTATCTGATTGTCATGAAGACTACTACGCAATAGGATATCATGAATTCAAAAAGTTTCCATAACGTTCCAATCGTAATCATAATCGTAAACTAAACACTTCTAAAGCGCCGCTCGAAAGCCAAGCGCAGGGCACCAGATTATTCATGAGCGTTGCGTCGATTCAAATGGGTTGTCCAAAAGAGTAGCCCAAAGGAGGTCTGAGTTCGGTTGCAACAAGATTAGAGGGAGCAGAGCAGATGTTAAAGTGGGTGTCGTTTGGGTCGAGAATAGGAAGGTCAAGGATCAGATGATTGGAGAACTTGAGATGAGTAGTGACCGGGGGTCGAGAAAGACTGACTCCAGGTTACTACTCATCTCAAGTTCTCATTTTTGGGTAGATTAATAACGAATCAATGAATTATGTAAATATTTTGTTTTAGAATTGAGTTTTAAAGTGAATTGTGTTTTCAGGAGACCCATGCAGAACGGCTCTAGATACAGTGCTAACCAAACAATGAATCTATACGTACTGTCAGTCTTTCTCAGAAGCAAGTTCACTTTCGACAAAGACGTCTGAACACTCATTAACTATTTCAAATTCTGCCACCTTTTTAATAATATATGCAATTATAGTGCTTTCTGATCTGATTTTGGAAAACGTACTATATTTTACTCCTGATGCATGCGCGTTTCATAATCAGGAACATCAGAGAAATTGCACAATGTATACCATATATCGACATGGCATCTTTGTCAATGAGTTGCCTATATCTATCGGCATGGTGAAATTCTACCCAATATTATTACAATCTTTGTAATAGGATCCTGAAACAACATAAGCTATTACTTCTTGCGCCATTTTAAGTTGATCGGAAGGGATCGTGATATACCTACTGATAGTGTTAAAAGGTCATTGATCAGTTATGAAAATTCCATCAATTAGCAATTACTCATACCGTACGTAAGTAAGTTAGTAAGTATATTAAGTATATTAAGTATATCAGAGCCATCAGACGATCGGTCTCTCCTTCTGTCTTTGCCACCATAGTTCATGCCTTTATCTGTTCCCGACTTGACTACTGCAACTCACTTCTTATAGGCCTCCCGAAGCAGCGTCTTTCTCCCCTTCAATCGGTCTTAAATGCTTCAGCTAGGCTCATAGCCCGACTCCCTCGCTTTTCTCATATCTCTACATATATGCTTGATGTATTGCACTGGCTTCCTATCACTGCGCGCATCCATTATAAGATCCTCTTTCTAGTCTCAAAGGCGCAACTGAGCAGTGCCCCAAAGTATCTTTCTGACTACATGCGAAAGCCATTATCTGCGACCTCATCTCGTTCCTTGCGCTCTGCTGATTGGCTAGTTCTTTTTGTTCCTAGGACCAGGACTGTCTTGGCTCAACGCCGAGCATTTGCTGTGGTTGGTCCCTCTACTTGGAATGACCTTTCCCCCTCATTAAGGGCTAAACTAATGACTAGTTTTTCTCTCTTGGTCTCTCGTTCTTTAAAGACGTTTCTTTTCCCTCTGGGTTTTCGTGCTGAGAGCGCTTCTGAATAGTTATTCTGAGAGAGGCGCTATATAAATCTTTAGAAACAATACAATACAATATTACGACCAACTGCTAATATGGCACTTTGGTTTACATGACATTCGAACAAGATAATCCTTGTCAAAAAGTTTCCCTCGTGAGGTTGTCCTCCCTAGGGATAATTCAGTCATGCAGTCTCGGCCTCTTGGAGTAGAGCTGTGGCCTCAACTGTGGGAGGGGTTCAACACATGGCCCTGATCAAGCGGGACAACTACAAAGAGATTTCAGTTCGCCGTAATACTTAATTGCTCGAATGTAGGGTTGTCCTCAGGAAGATAATGCATTTGGATCAAAAAGTCTATACCACGACTGCAGTGCAGTCTACCAAGCTCCTGCTGCCCCGCAAAGCCCCACCATGCCGGGGTCGCGTATAACAAGCGGGCCACTGTGGTCGTTATTACAACGTAATGCAGACTTTTTCTCTGAGGCCGGGCGCAGCCATGATTTGTACGGCATTTAACGACAGTGAAGTCATCATAAATAATGAAGATAGAGTTCTAATCAGAGCAAAAATAAAATGCAAACATGATGTTGCCCATAATATGCGTAATGTTCTGTAGGACTGTGTTAATGAAATGGAGGCCATAGACGACGTCCCTTCGTCCCACATACCGTATACAGCCCACACGGGTTCAAATTAATTTCCACGAAAATGCGGGAATGCATTATAAATTTGCCACTATTCTATTTCACCTTTCTCGCCATTGTAGTCTAGCTTACTACTGCAGGCTTATTTTAGCATATCTATCTTAAAACAGGTTTCTCCTACGGATCATGATTTTGATGGACTTTATTGATTAATGCCTTCTGTGTTATGGGATTGGCGCTACAGAAGTAACTAGGGCCTAATTATAGCTTTTTTAGGCTACATGCAAACATTAGCCATCCAGATGCCAAAGTTTCTTGGTTATAATTTAGGCCTAAATAAAAAAATTGTGGAACCGTGCAATTTCAGCAGTTAGCATGTAGGAAACTTCATTTTCAAGGGCAGCGGAATGGAATTTCAATACGTGGTGTTCCATAGAATTTTAAACTTGTTGAGAAATATCAATTCTTGGCGTCCCATAGAAGAATAGGCCTACGCAAAGGACAACCAATTAGAAGTCAGCCAACCACAACGCTCTACGCTCGCTGTGGCTTTAGATAATTCTATAACTCATAAGCTGCAGTCGTTGCATTTTGGCACACACGGCTAAAGATCTAAGACGACACCGGAGAAGAATAAGCAATCTTGTTCGAATGATCGCCTGATTGTTGGCCTACTCCAGGCTTCGTCTGAATTTCAAGAAAGCTAGATAGAAACATCATGAAGCTGTGCAACATAGCTTAAATCCTGAGTACATAAGCTTTCTACATTCTGACCACCAGGTAGGCCCTATATATATATATATATATATATATATATATATATATATATCCTGAGTACATAAGCTTTCTACATTCTGACCACCAGGTAGGCCCCTATATATATATATATATATATATATATATATATATATATATATATATATATATATATATATATATATATATATATATATATATATATATATATATATATATATATATATATATATATATATATATATATATATTGTGTTTGCTGCGTGTATTTATGCATTATGTTGTGTATTATTAGATAGGTACGTTAGCGTACATTCGTTGGTCTATGTCTGCATCTGTAAATAGGGTATTCTTTTGAATATGTTGAACTCGACACCTGTTAAGCCTGCTATCATCTATTAGGCTACTACTGTATCATGTAATCGTACTGCGGACTTGTCAGTTTGCATAATAAAAAATATTATTATTATTATTATTATTATTATTATTATTATTATTATTATTATTAATCAAAAATAATAATAATATTAATCATAATCAAATCTCCATACAATACACATTCAATCTCTTATATATAAACCAAATTAAATTTGTCCAAACCTCTGAACGTATGAAGGCCGATAAATTTCATAATAACCTGTTACCATCAGCATTTACCTCATACTTCCATACATCCGAATATCCTAACATCACCAAGAGCCAACAGGAATACACACCTATTCATTCGAGAACTAATAGGCAATACGAAGATTCTCTATTGGATGTACTAAATTAAATGTACCATGGTCCGTTTGTGTGGAATAGTTTACCGGGATCTCTCCGAACCGCTAAAAGTCTATTAAGTTAGAAACATTCCGTTACTCTAGTTTTTGCAAACTTTTAATGAAAGTCACACCATTTATGTAAAAAGCTGCCAACCTTGTACTTCAGCACTAGTTTTTTTTTACCTAGTCCTCTATTCAATTGGGAATGTGTCCCTAACTGATATAACTCTCTGGCTTTCACCACTGCCTCTAGCCTACTTCCTTTTGTGTTAAGTCCGTTCCTGCGCCATCCCACAATCAATTATTCGTCTAACTGGAAAATTGGAAATCAAGGAGTTTGGATCAACGGTCAAACCAAAATTTCAAGTGAATGCAACACATGTTACGTTTGGAGGAACACGGATGGAGTTGAAATACCAATGAACTATAAAAACTGGTATTAGCGGCAACCAGACTGCGCTGGGAGATCAGAAAACTGTAATCACACATCTACTGGATTTGATTACAAGTGGAACGATATAAGTTGCTACTGGGAAATGTGTGCTCTTTGTCAAAAGGGTATTAAGGCAAATATCGGGGGGGCGATAGCGCATTGGATAACATCTGGCGTAGAGAGCGAGAGGTGCCGAGTTCGAGTCCCATAGGGCGGACGTGCTCTGTAGGCTGCAATTAGCGCCGTTGTATTGCAGGCTGTCTATTCTGTTAGTAATTAATTAAGATTGTTTCAATTGCATAACATGTAAATGTACGGCGCAGTGCGTTTGTCAGGCGCTTAATTAAAGAAAAGATATTATTATTATTATTATTATTATTATTATTATTATAATTATTATTATTATTATTATTATTATTTTTATTATTATTATTATTATTATTATTATTATTATTATTATTATTATTATTATTATTATTATTATTATTATTATATAACGGTATCAGCCATAATAGATAAAGCTAATTCACGGAGACACGACACACGGTACAATACTAATTCGGCCATGTGAGTGATTACATGCGGGATGTCCTGCATTGGCTCCCTTTCCCGCAGCGGATCACATACCGGATCTCTGCCTTGGTCTGGCGCTGCCTCGCGGGTCTGGCCCCTGTTTACTTACAGGAGCTCTGCTGCTCCACCCTGAGCGTCCAGCGTCGTGGTTCTCTCCGCTCCTCTAAGCAGGCTGAGCTTCTTGCTCCCCGGTCACGGACATCTACTATGCAGCGCCGTGCCTTTTCTGTTACTGGCCCTGCAATCTGGAATGAGCTCCCTGTGGATCTACGCCTAATGCATAGAGCCCTTGCGGCGGCATTCCTCTCTAACCTCAAGACTGTTCTCTTTAGTCGGGGTTGAGTCGGGAGCGCTTCTGAGTAGATTATCTTGAAGGGGCGCTATATAAATCTCTGAAATGAATGAATGAATGAACTAATTAAATATGACTGAACAAAACTGTTTACATAATTGTAATTGTAATTGTAATTGTAATCAAGCATTTATATAGCGCCACTCAAAACAGAGGCGCTCCCGACCCGAGCCAGTCTCTTCACTGGTAAAGGGAAATGTGTGCGCTTAGAACTACATAGTTCTTGAATATTGTGACATTTTAGAATTATAAATATTCCACAGATACTAAGTAAACTACCTTGTTACCTTGTGCTGTCAGTTCGTGGAACTTTAGCGACCTTCATGATCAAGCCTCTCCATTTCCTTCTGTCCGCCGTCGCATCTCTCAGTTCTACCAAATTCATTCCAGTTGTTTCATGTATCTCGTCCATCCACTTTTTCCTTGGTCGTCCTTGTTTTCTCCTTCCCTCTCCATATGCTAACATCATTTCCTTTTCCAGTCCATCTGATCGCATGACATGACCAAAGAACCTCAACTTTGCTCTTAGCACTGTTTGTTGTAGTGTCTCTTCCTTCTCAATTCCGATACTCCATCGCACCCAATCGTTGGTCTTTTTCTCTTTCCATGATATTCTCTGCATCTTCCTCCATATCCACATTTTGCATGCGTTAATCTTTTTTCTCATTTTCTTGGTCATTGTCCATGTCTCGCTGCCGTATGTTACTGTTGGTATGATCAAAGCCTTCACCAATCTTTTTTTCGTGTCTATACTCACATGTTTGTCCTTCCATATTTTTTGCAGACCATTCATTGCAGCTTTTCCTATCGCCACTCTACGATTTATTTCCATATCACACTTTCCCTCTTTTTCTATTACTGATCCCAAAAACGTGAAGTTAGTTACCGTTTCTATTTCCTCTCCGTCTACATCAAAAACTGTCCTCTTCCTCTGTTGTCATGATCTTTGTCTTTTTTATATTGAAGTAGAGTCCTGCTTTCTCACTTTCACTCTTAAGCCTTCTTATCAGTTCTACCAAATCGTTTTTTTACCCGCCAATAATGTTGTATCATCAGCGTATCTCAGATTGTTCATTATTCTTCCCGCTATCTTTATTCCTTCCTCAGCCTCATCCATTCCCGCCTGCCTCATTGGCAGGCGGGAATGGATGAATGTAAACTACACATTTATTTTCCTCAGATATAGCATTCGACATGCTATAATGATAAATGCAAAATCAGTAGGCCTACGTGTAGCCTACATGTGCATTGTGTGAAACATTTTCACACAGTTTACACATGGGCCTACTGATTTTTTTGTTAATTTATAGATTAATTCTGAGCCAATTTGAGAATTATTCCGGTATGAGTCTAGAACTCAACTCTGAGTTTCTTCTGCTTCAGAGTTGAACTCTGAAGCAGAATAAATGTTTCACTTAACTCAAACTTGACAGCAGCCTTGACAGCAATCAGGAGCAATGTATAATGTTCTTAACGGTTTCATTTAAAATGGGGGGAATATTAGTTGTCAGCTGCTCGTTGGTGTCTTGGGCAATTATAGCAAATGCACTTTCGCTACTGAGAATGAATACAAAGGTCTCACAATAATAACTTAACTGAAAGAATGAAAATGAAATAGCCAGTTAATCACCTTACACGGAGTTCCTGTAAGTGTTACTGGCTTGTATGTGATATTCAAGTGGGTGCAAAATAATCAATACAATGCAATACAATACAACTGTTTTTGATATTACCCTCCTTTCAAAGGTCACAAGTGCACTCATGGCCATAAAACAAAACATTTCTGGCTCGGTTCAATTAATTGAAGGACTTGCTGAAGGTCCTTAAACAATGATCGCCTGAATGGAGGCTTTGATAGTCAATGCCTAGCAAAGTAAGCTGTAACCTTGACGTTGGCTATTTAAACAGCTCATATCATTTTGTTCTCAACGTACGATTGACATACAAATTGCTGCCTCATTGGCCTTCATGATTAGGCGTTGGTTTTGATGTGCCATCAATTGACGCCTTCACCTTTAGATAACAGTGGGATAGAAGTTACTAGGTAATTAATTAAATCCACTCCAGGTAATATAGATACGAAAATGTGTTCCATAAGCACCCCTTACACACTAAGGACAACGACTGCAGACTTATGGTTGCAAGATGAGGTGAAGAGAACTGATCACCCTCCTACATGCGCCATGACGTTAAAACAAATATTCCATTGCTGCATAGGTGTTTCACTTTAAGTCCTAGACTATAAGTATTTAATTGGAAGGATTCAGTAACAACATTACTTGCAATGGAGTTCTACAGTGTATTTTAGCTTGACAATAATGTTTCAGTTGAAGGGTGAGCATTTAGACAATGGTGATTGAAAGAGGTGGGTGATTGTGGTTTTGGTTAGCATAGATGTTTCACTTTAAATTCTAGAGAGAGAATTCACATACCTAGACCATAACTATTTCATTGGAAGGATGAAGTAACAGTATATCTTGCAATGCATTTCTACAGTGTTTTTGGCTAAAAAATAATGTTTCAGTGGAAGGGTGAGCACTTGGAGAAGAGTGATTGAAAGAGGTGGGTGATTGTGGTTCTAGTTAGCATAGGTGTTTCACTTTAACCCTAGGGCTACCAAGCTTTTTTTGTAACACGGACTACCAAGGGGGGGTGGTTACCACCCCCCTGGATTTCGTGTTTGGTTTCACATATCATAACTTGTAATATAGCAATGGATTTAGCATTCATTTCTGCACAGAATGGTATATTTAGTTGTACATTATGTGAATGCACCTCGAAATTACATCACTTTTAACAATGAAACCCATTAATTAGTGATATTTTATATTATTGCGTACATTTTTTACTTTTTGGATAAACAAATATAAGATTATGTGTGTTTTGAAACTGATCTATGTATAAAAATATACACAAATCATCCCTACACATGTTTATATAGTATAAATGTACATCCATACATATATATCCATACATATATATCGGTTTACGTTGTAATGCCGTATTCAGCCATTTTCACACAGATTACGCGTATTATTATTTATTTTGATCACTTCCGGTATTCAAAAGACAAAGATGTAGGTATGCAAATGAAGCCCTACATTCCCTCTAAAGAATGATATATTTGTTTCTCTTCTGGAAAGAAAACTTTTTTGTAACACGGACTACCAAGGGGGGTGGTTACCACCCCTCCCTGGATTTCGTGTTTGGTTTCACATATCATAACTTGTAATATAGCAATGGATTCAGCATTCATTTCTGCACAGAATGGTATATTTAGTTGTACATTATGTGAATGCACCTCGAAATTACATCACTTTTAACAATGGAACCCATTAATTAGTGATATTTTATATTATTGCGTACATTTTTTACTTTTTGGATAAACAAATATAAGATTATGTGTGTTTTGAAACTGATCTATGTATAAAAAATACACACAATCATCCCTACACATGTTTATATAGTTTAAATGTACATCCATACATATATATCCATACATATATATCGGTTTACGTTGTAATGCCGTATTCAGCCATTTTCACACAGATTACGCGTATTATTATTTATTTTGATCACTTCCGGTATTCAAAAGACAAAGATGTAGGTATGCAAATGAAGCCCTACATTCCCTCTAAAGAATGATATATTTGTTTCTCTTCTGGAAAAAAAACTGAATACGCTACAGACAAAAACTAAGGGGGAGTCCTTCCATTCAGCCATTTTTCACGCATATTACGCGTATTATTATTTATTTTGAACACTTCCGGTCATCATAAAACAAATTAATCAGTATGAAAAAATAGCACTACGTGTCCTCTATGCAACGGCATAATTTATTTCTCTTCAAAAATAAATTATGAATACGTTATAATCGAAAAAAAATGAAAAATGTGTGAAAGTGTAACCTAGTTTCATACATTTTAATTTATTTTGAGCACTTCCGGTTGTCTCAGGTGAACTCAGTGACCATAGAAATGTAGCCCCACATTCCCTCTACAGAATGGTATAATTTGTGTCTCTTAATATTAAATGACGGATAAGATATAGTCGAAAATCTAGGGGGGTGGTATCCCCCCCCCTAGTACCTCGGGTATATTGGGTATAACTTTTGAACGGTGTGAGATATCATCTCACATTTTACCTCAAAACGTGTGTAAATGAACCCCCTACAGCTACTTAAAAGGTCAAATTTTTATTCCATACTGAAAAAGTTTGAGATGAAAAAAACCTGGGGGGGTGGTTGCCCCCCTTGGTAGCCCGAGGGTTAAGTCCTAGAGAGAGCATTCACATACCTAGATGATAAGTATTTAATTGGAAGGTTCAGTAACAGCATTACTTGCAATGGTGTTCTATATTGTATTTTGGCTTGACAATAATATTTCAGTTGAAGGGTGAGCATTTAGACAATGGTGAATGAAAAAGGTGGGTGATTGTGGTTTTGGTTAGCGTAGGTGTTTCACTTTAAGTCCTAGAGAGAGAATTCAAATACCTGGACTATAACTATTTAATTGGAAGGATCAAGCAATAGTACAGTCATCTTGCAATGCATTTCTACAGTGTTTTTGGCTAAAAAATAATGATTCAGTTTATGGGTGAGCACTTAGAGCAGAACGTTTGAAAGAGGTGGGTGATTGTGGCTTTGGTTCGCAAAATGGGTTCTCTTTAGACCCTAGAAAGGGATTTGACATAATCTAGACTATAACTACTTAATTGGAACGATCAAGTAATAGTATATCTTGCAATGCAGTAGTATGCGTAAGTCGTTTTTAAAACAGGGCCCATGGGCCTCAGCCCATGGTCTCCGACCCCCTCCCCCAAGACCGATTTTAAGTTGACTCAATGGAGTTTGCATTATTTTGATGTAAAAACCCTCTGAGAATTTGTAATAGGGTGGAGTGAAAGTCAAGACTTTTGCAACAGGGGGGGCACGGAGGGGCCGGGGAAACAGATAGAGCGGCCAGTCTATTTTCGTCAAAAGTGAGAATGGTGACAAGAGACCTGTATTGGAGCTACATGAACTGTTTAATCAACAGCCTCAAGTTAAGACACAAATGGAAACAGACTCACTTTGTTAAAAGTAAAGCCTATGAACTACAAACAATACATGCACTTTTAATTAAGTGCAACTTTTATTAAGACTGTCATGCCTAGAGTCAAACTGTTCCACAAAGGCACCCATGATAATTGACTATGCACGAACACATTCAACTAACAGCATTGATAAACTGCTCTCTGAAAAGAATATCAGACATAATTATTTGCTTTGCAGATTATGTCTAATATCAGAAAAGACTTGTGTTTTGGTGTTAACGATTGTACACCAATCATAATAGTAGGCTAAGAGAATGGTCAGAGAATTGTCGATTTAGTTCGGAATGATATAATAACTGGATGTAGACAAGTTGCCTAAATGCAGTCTGTGGGTCCACTTCAGAACGATGCCCATAGTTTTATCTGCAGCAGAGCCTGAAAAGCGCCTGGGCATTTTATGAAGACACTGTTTGGGTAGTAGGCTACAGTTTTAAGTTTGTTGAGGAAGGATTCAGATAGTCTCAGTGTGTAGGCGTAGCTCTAAAGGAAGGGCGTTCCAAACCACTGGGCCTACCACAGAAAAGGCTCGATTCTTCGTATTTGCAATACTAGCCAGCGAAACCAAGAGAACTCCCTTTTCACTAAAGCATTGGGGACGACGTCCTTGGATACCCGAAGTCAGACAGCATTGCTCTCGGACGTAAATTGGGAGAGGCCCTAGCTGGTGATGTTGCCATACCAGGGCAGCTACCCTGTACTCAATAGGCTTGCAGATAGGGAGTCAGCGATGGATAGCAGGAAGTAGTTTATGCGACAAGAAAATAATTAAGACTCTAAGGAAGTAAGTAGGTCGTGTCTGTGAAAACACCATGAATAAAATGACATCGGATTTTATCATGCATCATGCTTAAAGCAATTAAGTCATACCTTTGAAAATATCAAAATTAAATGATACCATATTTCATAACATTTTGGAATAAAATTTGGGGCCACTGGGGGTCACAACAACCTCAGTTGGGGGGAGAGTGCCCTCTGGCCCCCTCTGTAGGGCCGCCACTGGACGCCTGTGGTCATCGGTCTCGGGTCTCCTCAGTCATCCTTCTCGTTCGACTGAAACTCCATCCTTCACTGAAGAGATGAATTCCAAGAAACGCTTACAGCCAAGATTGGCCGACTTCACGCTTCGACTGCTGATGCTCCTTCGCCGACATTCTCATCGACGTCTGCTGTCTTCGATAGCTTCCGTCCTATCTCGGAATCGGAACTTCGTCTAGTTTTAAAGTCTGCAAATCTAAAATCATGTGAACTAGACCCACTACCCCTTTTGTAATCAGTGACATTTTAGATGACCTTGCTCCCTTTTTGGTTTATCTCTTTAATAGGTCACTCGCTGAGGGCTGTATTCCTCCATCTCAGAAACGTGCTCTTGTCTTTCCTTAACTCAAAAAGCCTAACCTCGATACTAATCTCTGCCAAAACTACCGACCTATCTCTATTCTGTCTTTCTTATACAAGACTCTTGAGCGCCTTATTTCCCTCCAGCTCTTCCCCTATCTCGAACAATCTGGTCTTCTTCCCCCAATTCAGTCAGGCTTTAGGGCTCATCACTCTACGGAGACTGCTCTTCTCTCTCTCCTCTCTGAAATCTATTCTGCTGTTGACAGGCCTGAACTCACCCTCCTGGCTCTTTATGATGTTTCTGCAGCTTTTCATATGGTTGACCACAATATTCTTCTTCAGCGTCTTGAGACTTCCTATGGGTTACAGGGCCTTCCCCTTTGTTGGTTTCGATCTTATTTGTCTGAGCGAACCCACATGATTATCTCGGGTGATTCCAGAATTTATTGGATCCACGTCAAATTGGGTGTTCCTCAAGGCTCTGTCCTGGGTCTCCTGCTCTTCATTCTATATACAGCTGACATTCCATCTATTTTCCCACTCTGTGGAGCTGCTGGTCATCTCTTTGCAGATGATGTGCAAGCATTTGTCCATGGGTCTCCTTCTTCCCAGATGCATTTAGTTGAGCGTATTCAATCCCTCTCAAATTCTCTTCACTCCTGGATGGTATCAAACCGTCTCTGCCTTAACGCCTCAAAACCCAGTTCATTTGGTTTGGCACCCCCAACAGCTTCTCAAGATTGATTGTGTTCTCCTCTTGGAAAGTTTCCCGCACTATTCCTTTTCTTCAACTGTACGTGATCTGGGTGTTACGCTAGGCAGCTCCCTTTCTTTTAAAGACCATATCTCTAACCTAGAACGTTCTTCTTATTTTCATTTAAGGCGTCTTAGGGCTGTTCGGCGTTCTGTCTCATCTTTATGAACGATCAGTCTAGAACTTGCCTCTGTTAAGACCTGGGCATTGCGTAACAATCTCCGACTGAATTCTCAAAAATCAAGAGAAGTGATAATATCTCGTCGTCGGGATGTAAAAGTCCCAGAGTTGCTGGAGGGACTGGAAAGAGTAACTTCCATTAACATACTTGGAGTTACCCTGAGCTCCGATCTTCGAGTTACTACTCATGTAGACGCCACTCTTGCCTCCTGTGCCGGGTCTCTTCATGCCTTAAGAACGTTAAGGGCACATGGATTACCACCTGAGGCTCTACATGTAGTGACCAGAGCTACTACTGTCTCCAGGATGATGTACGCTGCCCCGGCCTGGTGGGGTTTTACAACCTCCACGGACCGGGCCAGGATTGAGCGTCTTTTGGCAAGGTGCCGCCGATCAGGTTACCTAAGGGAAGACTCGCTAACTGCTGCTGAAATGGTGGACCAGGCTGATGATCGCCTCCTGGCTGCTGTCTCCAGAAACGACTTCCATGTTCTTCGGCCGCTTTTTCCTCCGATTATTGATCGTCATTACAAAATGAGACCACGCCCTCACAACTTTGTGTTGCCCACTAAAGATGATAAACTTTTTATCTCACGAGTCCTGTATAAAAAGCCATCCTCAAACCACTAATGCTGATAAATTACTCATCCCACGTTACTCTCTCAATTAACTTAACAATTCATCAGTAAAAAGTTGATAACAATTTGTTGCCTTATTGTCGTTCTAACGTTGGCTTCTTGTTATGGTATATGGTACAATCTTGCTTAGCATTAATAATATTCATAACGTTTGTTAAATTGCAATGTACCTGATGGCGGTGTGACTATCAGTTTTGTTACCAATAAAACGAATATAATAATCTTCTGTTTTCACTACTCTGGTTCATGCTTTCATATGCTCCCGAATTGAATACTGTCATTCTCTTCTCATTGGTCTTCCTAAGGTTCGTCTTTCACCTCTACATACGGTCCTAAATGCTGCCGCCAGATTAGTAGCACGCCTACCACAGTCCGCTCACAATTCTACTTTCATGTTTTAACAAATGCACTGGCTTCTAGAGGTCTGCGGGTAGAGCATTTTACTACCCGAACCGTACCCGTAACACAGGACCGATACCCGTACCCGTACCCGACCCGTACTCAAAATTGCTACCCGATCCTACCCGTACCCGCGGGTGTACCCGTACCCGTTCTGCACCCAAAGTCATTAGCACGCCTTTCCACAGTCCCTTCGAGGGTAATTTCATCTACTAGGCTTACAACTCAGCGGTTGTGGTGGTGGTGGTGGTGGTGGTGGTGGTGATGGTGGTGGTGGTGGTAGCAGCAGCAGCAGTAGTAGTAGTAGTTAGTAGTAGTAGTAGTAGTAGTAGTAGTAGTAGTAGTAGTAGTAGTAGTAGTAGTAGTATAGTAGCAGCAGCAGCAGGACAATGGAGAACACTAATTTATACCCATCATCACCATCATCATCATCGTCAACCACTTCGTCATCATCCCCATCAATTCCTGATGCCAGTAATTTGTCGGCCATGGGTAAAATTAATGTTCTCCATTGTCCTGCTGCAGGTACGGGAAGGGTCGGAGAGTATTTTTTAGTACGGGTCTGGTACGGACAACGGTCCGGTTAGCAAAAATGCTCTACCCGCAGACCTCTAGTGTGCAGACATATGGTACTTAGATTTTGAACATGCCAGTTAGCTTATAATAGTATAAGCAAGTCTTTGACGGTGCAATAGTCACTATTGTATGCAACGGTGACATTGTAACCGCAAAACTTCAAGTCGGCACGGGTAAAACCGGGTATACCCGTACCCGTGACGACCTTACCGTACCCGACCCGACCCGACCCGTAAAATGCGTACCCGACCCGTACCCGACCCGCGGGTACGGGTCGGGTACGGGTAAACCCGCGGGTACGGGTATACCCGCAGACCCCTACTGGCTTCCTCTCTCTGTTCGCATTAAATTCAAAATCCTCATTTTAGTCTTCAAGGCACAAAGGGGTCTTGCCCCAAAATATTTAACTGACGTTTTACTCCGGCCTCTTTCAGCCTCCTCCCATCGACCACTACGCTCATCAAACAGACTTGAGCTTCTAGTACCTCATACTAGAACAGCTATGACTCAGTCCCGGTCCTTTAGCTCAATTGGTCCCTCTCTTTGGAATGCGCTGTCTCCATCTACTCGCTCTCGAATTCTAGCTAGCAACCTCTCTTCCACCTTTGCTTTTCTCAAAACCTTTTTCTTCTCTTTGGCCTTGCGCACTGGGAGCGCCTCTGAATGGTTCACCCTATGAGAGGCGCTTTAAAAAATTTGAAAACAATACAATACAATGTAAATGTACAACGCAGTGTGTTTGTCAGGCGCTTCAATAAAGAAAAGATTATTATTATTATTATTTATACCCGAGGTAGTTATGATCCCTCAGGTGATACAAAAATTGTCCGGAGACAGAAATAAATGAACATCTGAAACGGTTACGTCTTCTCAAAATCGAACATAACAAACGCCCCGGAACGCGACGGCGTTGAAGCGCTGTATAATTATTGAGAACCACTGATACAGATAGCTAGCCTCTCGGTTGTCTCCTCGTATTATTATTATTATTATTATTATTATTATTATTATTATTATTATTATTATTATTATTATTATTATTATTATTATTATTATTATTATTATTATTATTATTATTATTATTATTATTATTATTATTATTATTTGAATGGTTGGACCCAACTTTCGACGACATCTTGTGGCAATAAAAGCCGTTAACAAATGCAGAAAACGTTTGGCTTAATTTAGCTGATTAATTCCATCGATTGGATGGAATGGATACAGAGTTTAACGACATTTTAAGGCAACAAAGGTCGTTGCCTTCAGATGTGGATATGACGAAGGATTGAAAAAGCGTCAGCTGGATAGAACACATAACAAATGAAGAGATACTACAAGTTGTGGACGAATAAGATCCCTGATAGGAATAATCAAAAGCCGACAGAGAAAATGGTTGAACATTATGATGGGAGACTCCTTACTAATAACTATAATAGATGGAAGAATGGATGGGAAGAAGACAAGAGAAAGACCGAGAATAATGTTGTTGGACTGGATAATGGAGGACGACTACAGCAAGTTGAAGGAGAGAGCCAGACAACGTGATGAATGGCGACACTGGACGTACGAACCTACCTATGAAGGCAGAGAACCAAATGAAGAAGAGAGAAGATTCTTGATGCAATGAGTCCATTATCGTCTGTTGATGCTGTTGATGCATTCGTCAATGGAAATCACGTAATCGAGTCCTTCCGTTGAACTGAGACTAATGAACTTAAGCAGATCTTTCGTATTCACCAGCTAGTGTGAAGACAACTGCATAGAAGAATCGTTCTATAGGGAAGAAAAGATCAGCAGTTTCTTACACACCATTGTTAATTGTTCTACTCTGCGTATATGTATCACACGAAGCGCAACTCCGCCACTGTTTGCTTTCTGACAGTGAAGTCCCATTTATGTGTTGGGAGGAGGGCGCCGCTAATGGTCTCTGTTACCACACAGCTAGTCGTTAAACAGAAAAACCACCACACGAAGCGCACTTTATCTAGATATGCTGCATTATTCAATACAAACATGAGAACTGTTCAACATAATTACACACCACTTTTAAGTATTGCATTCCGCAATATAAAGTAAAAGTTATACACTAATGTTATTGAACAATGATTGGTTTATCGTGTGCTGTAGTAGTAGATTTCATTTATTAAGATACTACGTTGACATACCGCAACTTGTTTACATGGGATAATGAATGTAATGAAATGTTAAACTATAAGTTTATGCCTATAGTCAGATTGAGAGTTAAATCTTAACATTCCGAATGGTCCGATATAGAACCCTAGAAATGAAATTGTGGTCATCTTTATTGGGCAGTTCATATTCATGAGGTCTAGGGCGCAGAGCATAGAACGAGAATTCGTAACTTCAGGCTTTAATATTCGTAAATATTCGTGAATATTATGACTTTTTAATATTCGTAAATATTCGTAAATATTCTTTGATGACGTTACTGTTTCCGCTTTGTTTACCAACTAATTTAAGAATTTAATTTAAGAATATGTGCAGTGGTTTTGCGGTGCTATAAGTCTACTTAGTGCTGTGGTTCGTAAGTTGGTAAGCTTAGGCTTCCTACCCAAATCGTTCCCTGCTCTTGAGGAACTCTGTGAAAAGCCGACCATAATCAGGGAGGGACTCGAGAACCTATGAAGCGAAAGGCGCCGATGCTCACTCAAATTTTGACTTTGTGGCGACACTAATACAACAAAGAGTATCATTTGCGCGCTTAATTTGAATAGTGATTGATTATCATCATTTTCAGTTCCTCTCTCTCTCTTCTCTCTGTCTGTCTCTCTGTTTGTCTCTGTCTGTCTCTCTACGATTTGTCTCCCTCTGTATCCGTCTGTCTCTGTTTTCTCTCTCTGCGGTCTCTGAAATTCTATATAATTTTAAGCTATAAATTGTGTGGGTCCTACTGATGTGCCAGTACCGTTTGATTAATTATACGCTGCAGGTTCGGCTGATGGCAAGGTCCTTCCACCCAGTGGAGGAATCTTGGGCTGAGGGATAAGGAATTATAGAGAGAGCTGAGTCATACATAACGGTCGTTGTTGTTTAATACTGGTGTTGTTCGTTTGGGCGCCAAGAATGTGAATTCCACAGTCATGATCTGCCCGCATATAGCCTATTGAGACTTCGAACAATAAACTAAATGAAAAAAGAAATGTTTGAACATTAAAATATAAATTTCATATAATAATTTCAGAAGTGAAGTTACTGATATAAGATGAGTTACTATAACATGTAACTGTTCTTGTTCTAATACCTCCTCTTTGGCACTGAATGTTTTACTACTATTTCCGGATTTTGAAGAATTAAAAAAACAAAAAAATTAATATTCGTTGGCCAGTTTTAATATTCGTCAATATTCGTAAATTTCTAAAAATCTTAATATTCGTAATATGCGCATACTCGTTCTATGGCGCAGAGCATAAGGCCTACATACGGTCGGAGGAAAGAAGCCTCTGAGCACATGTTGTGAGTTCCGGTTGACCGTTAGCACGAGTTTGATGTCTGCTTCTTCCATCATTCGGTCTAAATCCTGGTGTTGAGGAGGAAGGTAGCCCTGTCGTTTAGCCCTTTGCAGGAAACGTTGGAGTTTTTGTCGGTCGCTTGCGGTGGTGAATCCCCACCAAGCGGGGGAGGCATGGAGAAGGCGAGAGATGGTAGTTGCACATGCGACTGCATGGAGCGCTGTCGGAGACCGTGTGCCCTGAGGACTCTGAGAGCGTGGAGCGAACCAGAGCATGCACTAAGAATCCTGTTGACATGGGAAGAAGCGCTGAGATCGTTTGCAATTGTCACTCCGAGTATGATCATTGATGTTACTCTCACGAGTCCTAAGGTCGGTGCGTCGACGGTGGATGATCATTTCCTGGGATTTGCTCTCGTTCAGTCGTAGCCTGTTCCTCACGGCCCATTCTGATACGTTTTCCAACTCCTCCGTGACATACGAATGTTAATAAATAATAATAATAATAATAATAATAATAATAATAATAATAATAATAATAATAATAATAATAATAATAATAATAATAATAATAATAATAATAATAATAATAATAATAATAATAATAATAATAATAATGCGACTCGGGACGACACTGTGCGAGCCTCATGTGTGTCACTGTGGTGAGAGAGTCGACGCCAGAGGACTCCACGGTCTGGCCTGCAGAAAAAACGCTGGCAGACATCAACGGCACAGCATGCTGAACGACATCATATGGAGATCGTTTGGAAGAGCTAACATCCCTGCTCAGAAAGAACCGTTGGGTCTCACCAGAGAAGACGGCAAACGACCGGATGGCGTGACACTCATCCCGTGGTCATGCGGAAGATGCCTCACTTGGGATGTAACAGTTTCGGACACATTCGCAAAGTCACATCTGGCAACAACATCAACCGAAGCGGGCGAGGCCGCAAACCGAGCAGCCGCCGCCAAGACATTGAAATACGCCACAATAGCCCGAACGCATGCTTTTGTGGCGGTTGCATTAGAGTCCAGCGGTTGTTGGAGTTCTGAAGGACTGGATTTTGTCCTGGAATTAGGACGAAGGTTAACCGATGCAACACATGACACGCTCGAGACCAGCTACCTGTTTCAAAGACTCTCGGTAGCTCTCCAACGCGGCAACGCCATCTGCATTTCTTCGACATTGCCACGCTAGATTGTTCATAATAATAATAATAATAATAATAATAATATAATAATAAAAGTAATAATTAAAATAGTAATAATAATAATAATAATAATAATAATAATAATAATAAATAATAATAATAATAATAATAATAATAATAATAATAATAATAATAATAATAATAATAATAATAATAATAATAATAATAATAATAATAATAATAATAATAATAATAATAATAATAATAATAATAATAATTTGTCTTATAATAATAATAATAATAATTGTATTTTTTTTTTAGAATTATAGTTATAATTATAATATTAATCTCTTTTCTTTATTGAAGCGCCTGACAAACGCATTGCGCTGTAGGCCTACATTTACACGTTATGACAATTAAACCATTCACAAGAAATACAACTAACAAAGGACATAAATCTTAACTACGAACAGAACAGACAGCCAATAATACTAGGCGTTAATAGCAGCTGACAAAGCATGTCAGCCTACGGATTTCGATCCAGGTACCTCTTGCTCTCTATGCCAGTGTGTTATCCAATGCGCTATCAGGCCACCTGTTGAGAACTGTTGAAAAGATTTACATGCCTCTTTTAAGCGGATGTGAAGCCAGCTGAATCGTAAGCCTATAATTCACGGCAAAATAAGGAGCAAAAGGTAAACGATTAGAGAACGTGACCATCATAATTTATAGCATCTACGTAAGCCGTTTTAAAGGGATACGGACAATTCGCCCCTGGACAATTCGCCCCCGGAAGATTCGCCCCGGAAGATTCGCCCCCGGGAAGATTCGCCCCCGGATGATTCGCCCCCGGTTGATTCGCCCTCGGAAGATTCGCCCCCGGCTTAATAGACATGAAAACACATTTCTTGAATAGTTAAAGAAGTTTCATTTGAAGTTTATTGTCCAGAATGCCATATCATTTCATTAAAAGTTGTATGCAAGCCTTGTTTCGGTTGTTTGTTCTATATATGGAAGAGAGCTTTTTGTTTATTTATATAGAGGACTATTATAGGTGCGAATTCCAGCCATTGTATTGATATTTTGATGTAGGCCTACATCGGTGTTCCGTACTCAATCTGTTCTATATATGGAAGAGAGCTTTTTGTTTATTTAGAGTTTAGAGGTTCGCTTCATCGAATGCTTGAGGAGACAACAAGGATTGCACAATTACGATGTTGTGCAATTGATTGCAGGAGGTCAGATAGCTGCAAAGAATAAGAAGTATGAGGCTATTTCGAAGAGACTAAAAATCATTGCGGATGATGCCGACAACCGCACCAATATGGAGTATTTACAAGGGATTGCTTACAACTTTGAATTCTAAGCAACTGAAATGACAGCATTCTAGACAACAAACTTTTAGACTCTACTATAGACAATAAACTAGATATTAAACTTCAAAATAAACATTCTAGACTAGAGAATAAACTTCAAATTAAACGTTCAAAATAAACTGCTTTTACAATTAAAGAAATGTGTTTTAATGTCTATTAAATGTCTAATGTCTATTCGGGGGCGAATCTTCCGGGGGCGAATCAACCGGGGGCGAATCAACCGGGGGGCGAATCTTCCCGGGGGCTAATCTTCCGGGGCGAATCTTCCGGGGGCGAATTGTCCAGGGGCGAATTGTCCGGGAACCTCAACAAAGGTGTGAATGTCGTCATATTGCCTCGTGGTTCTTTGCGTTATTATCTTTACTCCCGGTGACTAAAAATACAGAAGATGTACCATCTCTAATTCCCTACAAAGTAGAGATGGTGCAAGTATGAAGCTTAATGAACAGGGTGACGCTAATCATCTTCATTAATGCTCAACGCGTGTGTACATGTATACAGTTTCTGTTTAACAACTCTGTTCCATGACATAGATAATTAGCGTCACCCTCCTCCTTAACCCAGGCTTGGACTTGCACAATCAAAGTTCGGTCAGTGAAATACGGCGGAGTTATTAGTAGTTTCTATTGTTAAACGACATCTTATGTCTGCCGATCTTGACGTCGATCTTACCTTACCTTTTCATAGACTTTGCATAAAAAAAGTTATTATTATTACGACACTCAACCCTTGCCCTGAAGCTATCAGATCTTGACATTCCAGACTTTGTCCACAATTGGCTATTAAATTTCTTCAAGGACAGAGGGCATGTTAATTCGCTGTGGGAAAAGTAGCCAGTGCAGAACATCATGCATGTAGCCAGAAACGTGATCAGACTTAGGAATATACCCTAGAGGATGCGCAACCAACCGCAAAACCCGTTCCAGGCATCCTATCCTAAAATTTAATGATATAATTATGAAAATAAATGATAGACCCAGGTCTGTTAGACATGTTTCAGTGCACCTGATAGGTTCTAAAGAAATGAAAGCTGTGTAAATGTATAGATTGTAGTCACAATTGCAATGATAAATTCACATAGCACCACATAGATAAACCCTTATCAGAATACATACTCACGTACAACTGTAGACATCTCAGGAAAGACGTCCAAAGGTGGCAAATGACTGATGACAGATATCTTCTCAGCAGACATCTTGCCGTTTGCTTTCACCATTTGCCATAGCATTCTTCAGATTTATCATAATTATTTCGATGAGGTCGTCTTTCTCCGCTGATACCAAAGACTAGAACTATTCTTGGTGCAGAGGCCTTTTAGTTGCTGGACTTAGATTTACGAACTCTCTCCCTGTATCTGTTCATTTTGCTTACATCACTTCGTTCTCTACTTCAGACTAACTCTTTCAAATTCACACACAACTTGCAAAACAGATGTTAACCAATGCGCCACGGGCACCCCCAAAGTTGCAATGGGATCCTCTCCTCTGAGTCCTCTCACCAGATTGGATACGTAGATCAGTTTCAAAACACACACAATCTTGTATTTGTTTATCTAACAAGTATAAGATGTACGCAATAATATAAAATATCGCTAATTATCGGTTCCGTTGTTAAAAATTATGTAACTTCGAGGTGCATTCAAATAATGTACAACTAAAATATATCATTTTTTTACTGAGAAGAAGATTAATTGATGTGCCATCTCTTACAAACGTTTTATTTCCATGCTTCTATCTGCCCAATATATTCATGTGTGGAGAGCTCTACCCAGTGGCTTCTATCCCCCCTAAACAACCGGGCTCAATCCCTCCGCTTCCCCCTCCTTGGCCGGGTCTCCCATCCCTCCCATATCCTATATTGCGGACGAGAGTTTTAACTCATTTCCATGGGCGTATTTAGAGGGGGAGTTTTACGGATTCAAACTCCCCCTCCGAAATAAGTTTCCGAATTTTTTTATGCTTTTACCTGTGAAATACCAAAAAAACTTAATTTTGCTACCATGTCCAATGGAAATCCACCCCCTCCCGAAATATTAAATCCCTCCGAAATGTTTTTCTGGCTATGCCCATCCTCATTTCTGATTAGATAAATGTGTCTGTAATTCATAGGTTTCGTCTGCTAAAACATCATCAATCCAACTTCTATTTATGCGAAGATTTCTTTCATCAATCCAGCTTCCATTTAGGCAAATAATTATTTTCGTCAATCCAGCTTCCATTTTAAATTGGCCATATATATATACAATGGATACCAATGCAAAAATAATTGAAGCACCTTGAATGGAGGATTACCGGTAAAGTTGTTCAGTGTTTAAGCATGCTAGTCAACGGGTGTGAATTAACCCATCAAAAACCCAATTTATCTGGCTGGGCACTCGGCAGCAGCTTGCGAAGCTAGACCTATCCACCATTGCTGCAGACTTCCCTCAATTTGTTTTTTCCTCTGTTGTCCGTGACCTCACTAGACCAAGAGTTAACCTTTGCCCCGCATATTAACCGCCTCTGCCGTGATTCATACTATCAGTTACGCCAGTTCCGCACTGTTGCTCGCTCACTTACTTCAGACTCCACCGCTACACTCATCCACTCTTTTATCACTGTCCGACTTGATTACTGTTGCTCACTCTATGTTGGCCTCCCAGCTGGTCGGTTGGGGTGCCTGAACCGGGTCCTGCGCTCTGCTGCACGCCTTTGCGGACGTATTCCCAAATTTGGCCACGTCTCGGGTTATATGCTGGACGTGCTTCATTGGCTCCCCCTATTGCAGCGGTTCTCGTATCGGATCATCGCTTTGGTCTGGCGGTCCTTGTTGGGCCTAGCCCCTGCCTATCTAAGTGACCTCTGCTGCCCTACTTTGGGGGCTCCGGGTCGTCGCTCTCTCCGCTCTACTGAGCGGGGCGTGCTCATGATCCCTTTTGCCCGCACAGCTACTAAGCAGAATCGGGCCTTCTCAGTGGTTGGCCCCTCCTTCTGGAACGGGCTTCCTCTGACGCTGCGCTTGCATCCCAGAATCCACTCTGAATCTTTCTATACTTGCCTCAAAACTGTTCTTTTCAGCCGTGCTGTGGTCGGGAGCGCTCCTGAGTAGTAACCTTGAAGGGGCGCTATATAAAACTTCGTAATGAATGAATGAATGAATAAGTAGATGAAAATCATTCACAATCGCCGAATTCACAATCGCCGAAATGCAACGAATTCATCAATCTACACAACTTGAGTCGAGCAGTAATGCATTATGGTATGGAGACGAGAGTTCCTCATAATACGATAAGGATCCTAAGGTTCAAGGTTCAAGTAAAGGTTACAAGTTATTTGGATACGGACCATATACGCTTCGGTACCGCTAAGTCGCGAGCCTGGTAAAGTTGATGGCTTGACACTTTTGGCAGTGTTCTGTACATTTGTCGGACCATACAATGATTTATATGCAGATTTATGTGCAGTTTGGGAGTGAGATGTAGACTTTACTTTGGGATCCTAAGAAAGACTGGGGGTTCAATCCCCCATCCACCCGGAAATTATCACCCTGTGTAAATGTTTATTTTTGTCACAACTATGCAGCCGATAATGTTCCACGATTAAGTTAGAGAAGCCGAGAACTAAATAAACACAATAAAGGTGGTGAAACTACAATAGACGATGAAACTACATAACACATTAAGTAGGCCTACAGTATGTTAACAAAATCGAGTGACTTAATTGGACGATGTCACCGGTTCCCATTAATTTATACAAGAAAATTGAATCTGTAACTTGTAGAAAGTGTGATAAAATTGGAAAACCCACTTCCCCCCCTGTTTTTCACTGGGCTCAACTTGCGCCCGCCCTGTATAGGGATAGAAGCCCCTGGCTCTACCATCTAAACTTCGCCTCTGATTGCACTTTAACACACCACTTTTAAGTGTTGCAATCTGCCTATTAGTAAAAGGCGAAGCGCATTTTATTGTATCTTTTGATACGCTGAACTATGTAATACGAACGATTCCACATAATTACACACCACTTTCAGTGTTGCAATCGCTATATAAGCATACGAACCGTAATAAGCAATCTTCTTCTCAGTAACATCTGAATTTCGTGTACAGGCAGAAAACCTCTAATCAAAGACAACCCTTGCAGACTCCACCTCCTCCTCCTCCTCTTTCTCCTCCTTCCCTTCCTCCTCCTCTTCTGCATCGTTTCTTCGAAATTCAGCGCAAGAAAATTTAACTAGCTGGAATGGAAACGACTAAACGAAAGTGAATGATATTCGGTATTTGGAAAGCAATTTAAAGGTGTTTAAAGAGAGCACATGCACATTCATGGAATTGACTGCAGTCGGTCGCCGTTTAAATCTACTTCGAAAAAACGATGCCAGAGCTAAGTAAAAACTTTCCTAGTGATAGCTGTCTAACCTAGCGATCACCTTGTCACCTTGTGCCGTCAGTTCGTGGAACTCTAGCGACCGTCGTGACCAGCTTCCTCCAATCCTCCCTGCCTCGTACCACGTCCTTCAGTTGTGCAAGGCTCATCGCTGTCCTGCTATGTATCTCCTCCATCCAGCGAGTTCTCGGCCGACCCCTACTCCTCCTCCCCTCCCCGCACGCCAGCATCATCTCCTTCTCCAATCCCTCTGCTCTCATTACGTGTCCAAACTCCAAAGTACATCAATTTCTGTCTGATGGTCCTTTGTTGCAGTGTCAATTCTCCTCTTAGTTGCCCTATCTCCTGGATGACAGATGCTTTTGTTTTCTTTTCTGTCCACGATATCCCCAGCAATCTTCTCCATATCCACATTTCGCACGCATCAATCTTGTCTTCAGGGGGTAACTACGGGTGGGGGGTAAGGGGAGGCAGCTGCCCCCCAAATGAAAGGGCTGCCACCCCAGCTGCCCCCCCCCAATCCCTGCACGAGTGATAAAGAATGTTATATAATTTCTGACTTATTTTATTTTTATACAACTTCCTATACGGTATACCACTTCTTATACGGTGGGTGATGGGAAAGTGGGACAGGCCACTATAGATGGACAGCTAAGCTAGTGAGGCTTGCATGCGTATTATGTCCAATACATCCAAAATCTAAAAATACATAGTCCATGGCTATATACCCTACGTCATTAATATGTGCTTACACACGTTTTACTGCATGTGTTTAATGGCCTTTGGTTGTGCTTTTGAAAGTGAGAGTGAAATTTAATATTTCTGAGAAATTGAGAATAAAAACATCTTATTTGTCTCTGTAGTTTATCTATATAGTCAACTGCTTTGGTTCATATAGTAGAGAGAATAGAATGGATTACTTTGTAGGCCTAACTCGTAACAATTAAGCGTTCGGCTTCTCGGCCACGAATTATAGAAGAAACTGAGTCTGAAAGGAATATAACTGCAATACCTATTGAAGTTAATATTCAACAATCTGACGAAGACCGTGATCATAGCCGAGAGAACATGTTTGATGATGTTCCACAAGATGTAATAATAATGGAACATGACACTGACGACATAAAAATTACAGTTTTCGATGACACTCAGGAAGGCCGGATTATTTTAACATCGACACATTCTACCTCTACAAGTGCTTCAGCAGCTGACATTGCTGGAAACAGACTCAACAGTTCAAACAGACTAGTAAAAGTGGTTGAAGGACCCATGGATATTTCACGTAACCCAGCTGATGGGCCGATACAGCCCTCCCTGTCACTGTATCCAAGAACAATGCAGTCTCGCGTTCCACGTTCATTTCAAGGTGCATGGTTCTCTTCGTATTCATGGCTCGAGTACTCTGTTGGAAGTGATGCAGCGTTCTGTTTCGCTTGTCGACATTTTCCTTCACCAGCGCATAGCACTCAAGACTCAGTTTTCACAACAGTTGGCTACAAGAACTGGAAGAAAGCTACTTACAGCGATGGCGGTTTTATATCACATGTGAAATCTGATATCCACGTTATTGCAATGACATCCTGGGCAGATTATAAAACTATGGCTAAGAAGGAAACATCTGTAGCTCAAATGGTCAGTGAAGCCTACGTGAGACAGGTCGCCGAAAACCGCTTGTACATAAAATGTCTTGGCGAAGTTATACTCCTGGCCGCCATACAGGACATAGCAGAGCGTGGACATTGTGAAGAAAAAGGAAGTCACAACAGAGGAAACTTTCTTGAGACACTGCATCTATTAGCTCGATATAATCCTGTAATTGCAGCGAAGTTAACGGATCTGCCAGGAAATGCAAAGTACTACAGTCCACAGCTTCAGAATGAAATGATAGAGACACGTTTAATTGCCAACGGTAGGCGTCGGTAGCCACCCCATAATTTTAAGCTGCCACCCCACTGCCCCCCATGAAAAAATAACTGGCTACGCCACTGCTTGTCTTCTATCGCTTTTGTTTTGGTCCACGTCTCTGTCGCGTGAGGAAGTCGACGACAACGACGAAAGGGCATCATCATCATGATAATGTCGTCGTCGTCGAGATGGAACAATGACGGACGAAAGCCAGTCCTCACTGAGCCAGCAACAACGACACCACTCGAACGAGGTGTAACGAGACACCATTCTGGCAGCAGTCGAACGAGAGACGGGGGAGACGCCGGGGGGTTGCATGCCACCGACGATGAAGCGGCTCGGCAGGCGAGCAGTCAAAGTGACACGAGTCATCATTCATAAGACGCCGGGGGGGGGGGGGTGCATGCCCCCAACGATGAAGCGGCTCGGCCGGCGAGCGATTAAAGTGACACGCGCAAAGTGACACGAGGTGACGTTAATGAGGCGTGGGGAGGGCAGAACTCTGGACGCTGCAAAGCGATACTTATAGAGGGTATAGGGCTGAGAGAGATTACTCTTACTTTGACTTTGGACTTGGAGCAGAGGTTGCTGAGAGCTGGGCAGAGCTATCGAGCGAAGCAGGATCCGAGGGAGTAGAGTCCGTCAGATTCAGAGACTGACGAAGGAACGATCTGGGGAGGAGGCCGTGCGAGGCAGGTAGTGAGATAGCCTGTAGTTAGATCGAACTAGGATCGCTAGTTAGAAGTTCCGTGTAGTTAATGTACGCCTTTGTGGTGTAATTAAATTCTAATCTAAATCAAACAAAGTTCGTCGTGAGTCTTCTTTAGAAAGTTAGGCACGCTTTATCAATAGGTGCAATTAAAAGAACAAGTGAGAAGAAGGTCGACCTCGCCACTCGGTAAACATACGACAGGCGACCTTCAATCACGACAGTCTCGCATCTCCCAAACTAGCGATAGCTGTCTAATATTCATCGATGATTAATTATCGTTGGAGATAATATTTGATCGGATCGGTTCTTGATTTCCAAAGACCGATCAATCTTTGTTATGACACAGAGACGCTACACAGAAACTAAACACACTGAGACTACAGTTTATGAATACCAAGGTATATACCATTTAGTTAATAAGACAGATATAAATAATTAAATATTTAAAGAAGTAATCAACTTCTAGTAGCATAATTATAATTGACGTCAATGGCCGCTGTAGCCAAAAACTACACAGAAAACAAAAGTGAAAAGAAAGGCTTTCCATAACACCTTTATAACGGTTTCCAAAGAAGCGATATAATGGTCACTTCGTCTATTCGTTTATTAATGTAGCAATGTTTTTATGCATAATACCTTGTTACCTCTTGCTGTCGGTTCCTTGAACCATGGCGACCGTCTTGATCAAGTTCCTCCATTTTCTTCTGTCCGCCGTCGCATCTCTCAGTTCTGTCAAATTCATTCTAGTTATTTCATGTATCTCGTCCATCCACTTTATCCTTGGTCGTCCTTGTTTTCTCCTTCCCTCTCCATATGCTAACATCATTTCCTTTTCCAATCCGTCTGATCGCATGATATGTCCAAAGAACCTCAACTTTGCTCTTAGCACTGTTTGTTGAAGTAAATTCCTATATCCCTGCGCACCCATTCGTTAGTCTTTTTCTCCGTCCATGAAATTCTCTGCATTTTCCTCCATATCCACATTTCACATGCGTTAATCTTTTTTCTCGTCTTAGTCAATGTCCATGTCTCACTGCCATATGTTAATTGGTATGATTAGAGCCTTCACCAATCTTTTTTTGTGTCTATACTGCATGCAAATTTATATGCATAAAAATAGTTAATAAATAATTAAATAATCACGCGAGTAATTAATTAATTAAGTAAGTAAGTAAATACGTAAATACACTTTTCTTCTGAAACAAGCATTATGGGTTTTATGGTGACTTTCGGGAAACCAACAAACCAAAGCCTTACTGCGCAGAAAACATGGCATATTGAAAAACTGATTGTTGGCAGAATTAAGTATGCGCGTTAACCACACTATCCCAGGATTGTAATCGTAAAGATAGACTCAAAACTTGCGAATGCCCACTAGAAAGCTAAATGTAAGGCGACACCATATATCGGTTGGGGTATCCGGACTTTACCCCCCGGCCCATTACCCCCCTGCCATTACCCCCTGCCATTACCCCCCGACCATTACCCCCCGTAGGACATTACCCCCCCGCCATTACCCCCCGTATGTGTACATTTGATTGAGCTGCAAATCTCAGATTTCGCGCGGAACTAGTGTTAATTAATTGGCACTTAGCGCCTATTGACACTTCGAACCAGTAATATAATTATTATATATATTATTATATAATAATTATTGTAATTAATCAATAACAATATAATTAATATAATTTGCTTTTTAGCTAAGATTGTGGTAAATTAGTTGATTTTATCTGTAATGCTATTTTAGTTAAGATTTTATATTCTTTTGGTTATGTGATTTTTTATGGAATAAATAATCCGTCTTATTTTATTTGTTTTGTTGTTGTTGATTGATTGTTTTTTTGAGCCCAAGGCTTACTCTATTCGAAGTATCTTTGACTGTCTTTCTTTCCCTATCTGTATTTTTTACAGGTTTAGGTGTCCCTATTTAGCGGGATCTATGATCCCTTCTGGGCCTCCTTGTAGCCAGTATATGTGATGCGACATATGAAAAGGGACCACTTAGCCGGTATTGGACTTATTCATACCACCATATTCAGCAAAAAATTCTGAAAATAATGATATTATAATGTTACATGCTGGGAGTCAAATTGATTTATCTGTAGATTTTAGAACGTGAATTACCCGAAATAATTTTTATCATTATTTTCAGAATTTTTTGCTGAATATGGTGGTATGAATAAGTCCAATACCGGCTAAGTGGTCCCTTTAAATATGTCGCATCATTTATTAGTGATATTAATTATTATTATATTTATATTATTTTAATAATTATATTACTATATGGTTAAGAAATAAATGATTGATTGATGATTGATTGATTGATTGAATTATAATAAAATTATATAATATTAATATTATATATTATTATTAATATAATTATATAAATACCTATGTACAAGTGTATATATTATATAATAATAATAATAATTTAATAATTATATATTATATAATAATAATATAATTATAAACAATTAATATAATATATTAATATTATATATTATACATATAATTATAATAAATAATTAATATATTTATTAGTGATATTAATTATTATTACATATTATATATTATTTTAATAATTATATTACTATATTAATTAATAAATATTATTATAATTCATTATATTATAGAAATTAATAATTATAATTAACAATTATAATTATTAATTATGACATATTATCATAAATGCTTCCTAATTATACATTATGATTATACCACTAGAAAGCTAAATGTAAGGCCTCTCATTCAATTAATGGTTGTAATATATCGGTTGGTGACAATATTAACTATTCAAAATATTTAAACTCATTCAAATATATATCGCTGTGTTATGGCAGCCATAAGATGTCGTTAATGAGTTAAATATTTTATGTAATTCAATAATTATTATATTTCGGTGGGCAGCTTTTTAAAGATTTCTTACAACCACTAGCTTTGTCCGTTCAAGGGCCTGTTATTATCAAACTTATCTATGGTGAATTCAAACGCAATGGTCCTGGCAGCCATAAGGGGTCGTTAAACAATGGAAACTACGCTATGTTCCACTGTGCGTATACTCTGGTAGTGCCAGTCGAAAACGCAGCAAAGGCGGAGGGCGACGCTAATGACCTTTGCCGTGGCGTTGTTAAACCGTTACACTGTTTAAAGACGCTGCTAAACTATCTATTGACGCTGTTAAGCTGCTTGAAACCAACGATTAGCGTCGCCCTCCTCATTAGTAAGGCTTCGGACTGGCACCACCTCAACGTGGCAGTGAAGTAGTTATGGCACAGCGTCTGTTTCTTAGTCTTTTTACAGGCTGCGAACTCAGTTGAACACAGCCGGGTAAACGATACGAAGCGAAGTTGCTTCCTGTAGTCGGATAGATATGCCACATGACCCCAAAAAAATTGCAAGAAAACGTTTTATGTTGGTTATCTGGTGTATTAGGTCTGGAGAGTAACATACTAAAAGTTTCTCGAAATCGGACCACGGGATCACCCCCAAAAATGCATTTTAAACAAAGATGGCGGCCAATATGGCGCCAATACAGAATAACAGTATATTATCAGGTCATAGGTAAGCTAAATAACAAAATGAAGTGTCAAATTTGACATTATCAAGGTCGAGGAATCGATTTATCATAGTGGCAATAGTGTCGGAATCTTACTATCCAAGATGTCGGCCAATATGGCCGCCAAAACACAAAAATATGTATATATCAGGTCATAGGTAAGCTACAATAACAAATGAAGTGTCAAATATAATATTTTCAAGGTAAAGAAATCGATTTATCGTAGTGCCAATAGTGTCGGAATGTTACTATCCAAGATGGCGGCCAATATGGCCGCCAAAACAAAAAATATGTATAACAAAATTTTACTTGCATATGTTAAAATTCAGCAATTTTCTTTAGCTTATCTTTGAAAGTAACTCATAACATTAATTATATTTAACATCTATTAAGAATAAGACATAGTTTGGTCAAAGTTAACATTTCACAGGTAGTCCTCAATGTTCTCTTCATCTGAAACTGGCTCTTGAGTCATATTGTCACAGTTGCCATGCTGACATTGTCCACAAGCTGTGGTGCATTCCAGCCCATGTCTTTTGCAGCTACATTTCAACGTGTTGCATCGTGCAGAGCAACTACATCGGATCATTTTGAGCAGTTGGTCTGGTGCAGGACTAATATCCATCATGATTGGAATAAATTTTCCATCTTGTATAATCCAGCCCCATTCAGTTGGATCCATGTCGTCACACTTGTCCAACCACTGCATAACTTGTAGGTAAGCTCGCTGAGCGTGACGGTTTGTGGCCGAAGGTGTTGGAGGCAGTCTTTCTGGTTTCACAAAGGTCTTTGCAGTGGACACTTTCCTACAAAGGATGCTGTAGGCTGTAGCGTAATGACACTAGAGATTCAGACTGGATCCCCTTAAATATGGATACCATTGCTGTGCAACCAGTGGTCTCTACAGTAACTTGATCTGCGTTTGGTGTACAGAAGATCTTCGAACAACTATGAAAGACAGGATCGCCATTGACTACTTTTTGGAAGACTGACTTTTTGCCGACCCCATAGATTCCTGAAGTACTGTCACAACCAGAGAACGCATGGGCAAACAACAGATCAGAGCATACATCATCACCAAGTAACTGTTTAAGGACCTTGATGTTATATACATATCTTACTTTGTCTTTGTCGTACCGAAAGTAAAGGTCCTTGCTGTCATATGCAGAGTGATACAGCAACAAAACCAACAGGTCTGTGTCTTCTCCTATGAGGGTTGTTGACTTGTAAAATGACATTTCAACGGCTGCTTTGACTATATGTACGTCTGCGTCTCCTTCGGCGTGTATGACATGACAGCCTATCTGTCGCAAACGGTCAGCGATGAAGTTGATGATGGCCTGTTTATTCGTCTCATTTGCAAGAAAATCTTGCATTTCCCCAACAAACTGTGTTGCTTCTCTTATATTGACATTGTTTGCAACATTACTTCTTCGACGTAGATGGTCGTCCATTGTATCCATCAAAAACGACAGTGGCCTTGCCATAGAGATTTAATGTGAAAGTCGGGTCGGTTTATCAGAGATTAATTTCTCGGATCTTTACTGCGGGTGGCTCGGTCGCATTATAAACGTAGAGTACAATACAACACACATGGAATATACAGGGGCGCGGTGGTTTGGGGGTATGTTCGGTGCCTTGCAGCTGGAGGGTTGCGGGTTCGAATCCACCTCAAAGCCGCTGCGTAGGGACCTGGGCAAGTCCTTCACTCGCAATTGCTCATGCGCTTCTGCGTGAAACTCCGACTACAGCAGTAGTCGGGAGCGCCTCTGAATGGGAAATCTGGTTGAGGCGCTATAACAAGTGTTCAAATACAATACAATACAATTGTATCCATCAAAAACGACAGTGGCCTTGCCATAGAGATTTAATGTGAAAGATGCGTAGTTATCAGCAATTGAATTGTAGGTACTTCCTTCCATTTTAATCGATGTAGAAGTGAACCTCCATCAAGGACGTAGTGTTCAGTCTTTGGAATGGACTGAAGTACAGCAGCATCAGATGACTTCAACTGGTTTCGTATGGCCTCCTGAAGTTGCGCTTTTTCTGGCTTTCGTAAAAGATACTTTGCTTCAAACAACGACGGCGGATACGGTGAGAGCTCATACTTCATCACATCAACTAGGCACAAATCTCCGGACTGCGATACAACCAGGAATCTCTGAAACAACAGAGCTGGATCAATGGTCCGGTCCTCACTAACCTTGATGCTTCGAGCAGATGCTAATGTCTTGACTTTATTCTTACGCTTATATGAATATTCAAAAACAGATTTTCCTTTCATTTCTGTAACTATGCTATTGCCTACAGTGAAAAGATCATGGACATTTACATTCTTATCAGCATTGATCCCTGTGATAATGTTTCGCAAGGTCGTCTCCTCCGAGAATGGAGTATATGGTTCAAGGTTCGAGGCAAGTTTTGCCAAGTCTGCCCTGTCCCTCTCCATTCGTGAGGCAGTCGCTTCCTTGTGTTGTTCACTTGTTGTGTACACTGTATTGTTGAAGTCTTGCATGGCGTAGTTGTATGATGAACAAATGGGAGCAGACATCGTCAAAACGGCTCTTTGATGTTCAGTCATGCCACTTCCTCTGGTTAATCCACCTGCAGTTTTAAGGGATCGCATAAGAGTCTGTTCAATCACCAAGTCGGATCCAAGGCCAGCACAGTACTGATTGGTGCGTCTTATGACATGGAATCCTTTCTTGAATTTTTGAAACACTGCAGGATTTTCCCTTTCTAACAACTTCATGTTTTGCAGGTACAGATAAGCAGATTTAAGATAATTAGCGTGTGCTGCAGCAGCAAATATTGGTATTAAAGCACTCAGATATAGCATGGAGATGCAAGTCCCACGACCCTGTTCGATCGGCTTCTATGAGCTTCCTGGCTGTTTCCAACATTTTGAGGTAGTTAATCCACAGTTTGCTCGTTTCTGAGACATTGGATAATTCGTTCTTTTTGGAAATCAGTCCTTTCTTAATCCCCTCAATGCAGTCTGATTTCAGTAATGTTTCCAAATCAATGTCACCAGCCCCCAGACAAGTGTAAAATTTTGTTATACATATTTTTGTGTTTTGGCGGCCATATTGGCCGCCATCTTGGATACTAACATTCCGCCACTATTGGCACTACGATAAATCGATTTCTTTACCTTGAAAATATTATATTTGACACTTCATTTGTTATTGTAGCATACCTATTCATTCATTCATTCATTCATTCAGAGCATTTATATAGCGCCCCTTCAAGAAACTACTCAGGAGCGCTCCCGGCCCAGCCACGACTAAAGAAAAAAGACTTGAGAGACTTGTAGAACCCTGTCGGATGGCTTACAAGTAAAAAACGGAGCTTAAGTGGGAGGTGATTCCAGATGGAAGGGCCCACAACCGAAAAAGCACGGCGCTGCCTAATAGCCAAGCGAGCACGTGGAACAAGGAACTCACCCCTCGTCGCAGAGCGAAGCATCCGACGCGCTGCAACATCAGACACTGGGCGGCAAAGATCGCGCAAGTAAGATGGAGCGCAGCCAAGAACACAACGAGAAACCAGAGCAGCAATGCGATATAAGATCCGCTGAGACACAGGCAGCCAATGCAATACATCACGCATGTATGCAGAGACAGGAGAGAACTTAGGAAGGCGTCCAATAAGCCGAGCAGCCGAGCGTAGAACTCGATCTAGTCGCCCCAGAACCCCAAGGGGAAGGCCAGCAAGTAGTGAGGAACAGTGGTCAATTCGACTAGTAACAAAGGCATGCATGCACAAGGACCACAACTGCAGAGAGAGAGAGAGAGAGAGAGAGAGAGAGAGAGAAGCTGACGAAGCTGATAATAAACAACTCCGTGCAATTGAGTTCACATGCTGAGACAAAGTAAGCTCGGAGTCAAGAGAAAGTCCCAGATCACGAACTGTTAGGGAAAAGGTTATGTGAGGAAAGAGCAAGGTAAGTTGAGGAAAGTCGATACCCTGCAATTGTCTACGGCTACCCAGCCAAATGAGCTGTGTTTTAGAGGGATTTAAGAGTAGCCGATTGGAGGCCATCCAAGAAGAGAGGACATCCATAGTCAGACACATCTGACTCACAGTAGCCACTGCATCAGCTGAACAGGTGTGGATGTAGGCTTGCACATCATCGGCAAATAGTTGGTGTAGAAGCCCCAGAGACGTCAACAAGGAGCAGACATCAGCAGTATAAAGAAGATAAAGCAGCGGGCCCAAGACAGAACCCTGGGGCACACCCAAAGGGGCAGGGACCCAAAGAGACCTGGACGAACCAAGGACTACACAATTTGTGCGGTCAGTTAAAAAAGATCTAAGCCATTCTAGAGGCTGGTCCACCAAGCCAAAGGAAGTGGAGAGGCGCTGCAACAGAATGGAGTGGTCCACAGAGTCAAAAGCAGAACTTACATCAAAAAGAGCAAGGAGAGTAACCTGACCACGATCAACTGCGCTATAGAAGTCTGACAAAAGTCGAAGCAGGAGAGTCTCCGTGGAGTGATTCCGACGGAAACCCGACTGCTGCGACGGAATCAATTCATTCACATCTAGATAAGTAATCAGCTGGTTAGCAACAATGCGTTCAAGTATTTTAGATAAAAAAGTTACATTCGCAATGGGGCGATAGTTTGCTGGATCACTCTGGTCCAGACCATCGTGCTTCAGAACTGGTAGAAGAACGGAACGTTTCTGTGAGACTGGTAGGCATGCCTCACGGATCGAACAGTTGCACAGAACAGTGAGGAAGGGAAGGAGATCGTCAATAAGTTCCTGAACAAGAAATGTTGGTGCAGGATCCAACTCGCACGTCTTGGCGGCAGATGAGAGGATGAGTCGACGGAGGTCCAAACTCGAAATCTCCTGGAGAGCAGGAAGCCGATGCTCCGTGGTAGAAAACGTAGGCGGAGAAGAGTCAGCAGTGGAACTCCGAATAGACGAAATCTTGGCAGAGAATCGCTCAAGGAATGCCTCTGCAGAGAATGGCGGAGGAGACTCCGACTGACGACCACCCCTCTGACGACCAAGGAGGCCATTGAAAGTGGTCCACAGCCTTTCGGATCTTTCGACTGGCGAGTGATGATGGCCTCCCAGTATTCACGTTCTCTGGCGCGGTACGAGGTGTACATTTCTCTAACGAAGCGGACCCACGCGGCCCGATCAGCCGGAGAGCGTGTTCTTCTGTAGATTCTCTCAAGCCGTCGTGCCTGTCGTCGGAGCTTCCGGCACTCTGCATCAAACCACGGAGAAGATGGACGGTAGCGAGATTGGACGCTGCGCACCGGTAGAAATGTGTCTATGAGACCAGACAGCGCGGTCTCATAAGAGCTGAACAGCTCTGTCGTAGAGCGCCCAGTGGACGACTGAAGATCAGCAAAGAGAGGATGAGCTCGGAGTGCTGAACAGAATGCAGAACGGTCAAGACTTTTCCAGTTACGGATCTGACGAACGGCGAGAAGAAGAGGCTCGTAGATAAAGGGGATTGAGGCAGCGACGAGACCATGGTCGGAGAGAACAGGAGGAAAGACAGTCACATCTGACACCCGGCAGTCATCTCTGGTGACGATGACGTCGAGCCAGCCACCCAGCAAGTGTGTGGGTTCTGTGACATGTTGCTTCAGCCCGAACTGTTCCAAAACCGCAGCAAATTCCATGGATTCCGAGAGCGATGAATCCTCTAGATGTAGGTTGAGGTCCCCGGTGAGAACCAGCTGTGTGTTGTGAAGCGCAAATTGTTCTAATAGAGCCAGGAGCTCTTCAAAGAACACCATCTTGGAAAGTAACATTTTCACACTATTGTCACTGCGATAGTTCGACTCCTTGACCCTGAAAATATAAAATTCGGTACTTCATCTGTCATTGTAGTTTACCAATGAGCTCCGATATATATATTTCTCTTTTAGCGGCCATATTGACCGCCATCTTGAATAGTACTATTCCCACACTATTGCCAATGCGATAGTTCGATTCCTTGACCTTGATAGTATTACAATGGGCACTTCATTTGTCATTATAGCTAATCTATGAGCTCAGATATACGTTTTAAGTTTCGGCGGCCATATTGGCCGCCATCTTGGATAGTACTATTCCCACACTATTGCCATGCGATAGTTCGATTCCTTGATTGGGTCTATAGGACACTTCATTTGTCATTATAGCTATGAGCTCAGATATACGCATTTTAAGTTTCGGCGGCCATATTGGCCGCCATCTTGGATAGTACTATTCCCACACTATTGCCAATGCGATAGTTCGATTCCTTGACCTTGATAGTATTACAATGGACACTTCATTTGTCATTATAGCTAATCTATGAGCTCAGATATACGCATTTTAAGTTTCGGCGGCCATATTGGCCGCCATCTTGGATAGTACTATTCCCACACTATTGCCAATGCGATAGTTCGATTCCTTGACCTTGGGTCTATTACAATGGACACTTCATATGTCATTGTAGCTTATCTGCGAGCTTAGATTTACACATTTTGAGTTTCGGCGGCCATATTGGCCGCCATCTTGGATAGTACTATTCCCACACAATTGCCAATGCTTAGTTCGATTCCTTGACCTTCGATCTATCACAATGGACACTTCATTTGTCATTGTAGCTTATCTATGAGCGTAGATATAGGCCTACATATTTGAGTTTCGGCGGCCATATTGGCCGCCATCTTGGATAGTACTATTCCACACTATTCACAATGCAATATTTAGATTCCGTGATCTTGGAAATATTAGAATCGACACCTCATTTGTCATTGTAGCTTACCTGTGAGCTGAGATATTACATATTTCTTTGGGATAGAAAACTAGCCCACTTCGGTATCCGTGTCTCGAAACAGAGCTTCGGCCTCCGAAGGTTAAATACATCCAACTGGTCATGTGCAATACTCGTTAAGCCATCCCACGCCTTCTATAGCGTTGTCAGAAAGAATAGTATTAAATGTACGCCGTGTAATTCCATGCTAACGATGTAAGACTAACTCAGAATATCAAAGTGAGGTCGACGCCTATTATATGGATCGGGCAGAATGCGCTGTCTCCAAATCTCTCCATCTACTCGTTCTCGAATTCTAGCTAGTTACCTCTCTTCCACCTTTGCTTTTCTCAAAACCTATTTCTTCTCTTTGGCCTTGCGCACTGGGAGCGCCTCTGAATGGTTCACCCTATGAGAGGCGCTTTATAAAAGTTTGAATACAATACAATACAATACAATAAGATATAAGGTAAAATCGCCTTCTGTCTCAGATCTCTCTGATAAGCTGACTCTGGTCTTCACTTGGAATCTCTGGACAACCCCTCTGACTTGACACAGTCAGGAGAGTCTGTGAGAGCTATATTTACTGCCAATGAAAGTAGATAAATTTAAAAAATTCTGCTATCGAAAGAAAACTTACGAGAAGGTCGGTTGGAAAGAAAATAAAGCAAATATCCACGAAACTCATAGACGGAAAAAGACACCTTTTAAACGGTTACGCGCATGATATATAAAGGTCACTTGGTCTATTATTTCATTCTTGAGGACAATTTAAACTCATGTGTTTAACCCATTAATGCCCAAACTTTTCCCCAATGGCCAATCTTTTTGATACTTGGGAATATAAGAAATGATGCTACGGTAAGGTCCCTGGAACTTGTACTTATGTGATTCCGCGATCAGCCGCTAGATGGCGTGCTGTTCCCATTTGAGAACATTGGGCACATATGGAGTCTGTTCCCATTTGGGAACACCATGCAAATTTACTGAAAATAATCTGTTAAATTTGCAGTTTTCAGTTACTACACTAGTTTTACTTTATGCACAGCACATAGACTGCTTTGCTAGAGCAATAAAACCACACATCAATGTTGAAGTAACTACCGGTAGTCCTGCCAGGAATTTGATGAATTTTTTATGTACTGTATGCCACTGTAAGAATGAGAACTTGTTCTTGGCTGGAGACTATAACTTGGACCTGCTGAAAATGGATTCACATTTACCCACCCGCATATTCTATAATACCTTAACACTAGAAGCACCGAAGGGGGCAATCTGACCCCTTTTTATTTTTAGCGGAACGCACCTCCGCCCCAGATATAGCCAGAGTCCTGTAATTTCATGACATTTCCTAACTTCGTAGGGTATACCCTCTGCCAAAATTTGAACTCGGGGGGATTCACAATTTCTGAGATTTTTGCTGTTCTACCTTTAAGCACCAAGGGGTAAATCTGACCCCTGTATCAGTACTTGCATATCAGGCTTACGCATTTTTTGTTTTTTATTCAATAATATTATATATCAAAGCTAATTACGTAATAAATGTGAGAAGAGAGGAGATCTGGCGAGAGGAGATCTGGTGAGAGTATAGGATCAGATCTGGTGAGAGAAGAGGATATCTGGTGAGAGGAGAGGATATCTAGTGGGAGAAAGAAGATGTGGTCAGAGGAGAGATCTAGTGAAAGGATAGGAGATCAGGTGAGAGGGTAGTAGATTTGGTGAGAGGAGAGGAGATCAAGTGAGAGGATAGGCGATCTGGGAGAAGAAAGGTGACTTGGTGAGAGGATACCTCTGGTGAGAGGAGAGGAGATCTGGTGAGTGGAGAGAGATCTGGAGAGAGCAGAGTAGATCTGGTGAGAGGAGAGAGATCTGGTGAGAGAAGACGATATTTGGAAAGAGTAAAGGAGATCTGGTGAGAGGAAGGAATATCTGGTCAGAGAAGAGGAGATCTGGTCAGAGGATAGGAGATCTGGTGATAAGATAAGAGAGTTACTGGTGAAAGGAGAGGAGATCTGATGAGAAGATAGAAGATCTGTCGAGAGGAGAGAAGATCTGGTGAGAGGAGAGATCTGGTGAGAGGATAAGAGATTTGGTGAGAAGATAGGATGAGGTCTGGTGAGAAGATAAGAAATCTGGTGAGAGAATAGGACCTAGCATTTCCGATTATACACCGAGATGGAAGGGTGGGAGAAATTACAAGCAACCATGGATGACTCCTGCCCTGCTCAAGTCATGTCACAAGAAATCTAAGCTTTACCTGAAATATCTAAAAAATCCTACACCTGCTAACAAGGCTAAATTTGCTGCATATAGAAACAAATTCAAACAAATAAGGAGGGCAGCTGAAAGATTTTATTACACAAATAAATTTCTAGCATGTGAAAATAATCTAAGGAAAACCTGGGCAGTAATAAAAAATCTAATAAACAAAAATGAAACCTTCCATAACCCTGACTGCTTTGTAATAGATAGTCTTGAAATTAAAGATAAAAACTAATTGCAACAAGCTTTAATGAATATTATTGAAATAGGACCACAACTAGCCCGCAAATTGGGAATAGTAAGTTTAATTACAAGGACTTTCTCAAAGAATCTTCCCGGTACTCAATGGGCATAGAATTAACCACACCGATGGAGGTAATTTCGCTTGCTGCATCAATCAAAGACACTCAATCTTGTGGTGAAGACGAAATTTTAGCATATGTACGACAATTCTATGTGTTTGAGCAGTTGAAGAGTCGTAATTTTAGCAATTCTACGCATCTTAGCATTGAAGAATGGTAATTGTAGCATACACACTTTCTTTGTGTCTTAGCAATCGAAGAATGGTAATTTTAACATACACACCACAATTCTTTGCGTCTCAGCATTCGAAGAATTGTAATATTAGCATACTTGCTACCATTCTACACGTCTCAGCAAGCTGAAATTTGTATGTGGTCTATAAGGAACAATGACCATTACACAGAATCAATCAAATAAAACAACATTTGGCGTAGATATGGTCATTTTCTTTTGATTTTGACCTTCTGACCTTGAAATGACCTTGGATTATTTTAACCTTTAGGTTCTGTCGTCTTGCCCTTATCGGCATGAGCAAATTGGTAAAAGAATAATTAAAATGTAACAATATTTGTCTGAGCTATGGCTATTTTCTCTGATTTTCCTCTCAAATTGACCTTTTTGACCTTCAAATAACCTTGGATCGCCTTACATTTAATAGCCTTGTTTCTTGTCCCAGGTAGCCCTTATATAGAAGAGAAACTCAAGAAAGAATTAGCTGATTTGAAGAATTATTGGCTGAGAACTGGCCATTTTTCTCTGATTTTTGCTAGATTTCATTATTTCTGACCTTGAAATGACCTTGAATTATCCAGAATTTAGTGTCAATATTTTCCCCAATATAGCTCTCGTCGAGACAAATAGAACAAAAAAAGATCATGCAAATCGGACTATTTGTTAATTTTTTGTGATACAAAGTGTAAATTGAGAATGGACCCAAGTTCCAAGTCCCGAGCATGAGCGCCTACAGTCCTGTAATTTAAGTAGTCTATGGTTCGCCTATACGTGTGCGTCTTATGTGTCCGAGTCGCTGTCAGCGCGATTATATCTGTCGGTCATTGTCGGTGTCAGTCTAAGTATTACTCTCCCACGCCTACGCGAGCCGCGATCCGTCTTCGGCCGATCGTGGGAAATAAGCGCGACTTGAACTTACTAGACCCTCGTCGCGACAATCGCGATCGATAGGCGGCGCTCCTATCGTCGCGTCGATAAAAATGGCGTCCTACCAATATGGCCGACAACCGGAAGTAACCCGTGTTATACACGGTCGTTACACATTCACCAGATCTAATTTGCATACAGGAAACTTTCATGAACGAGCATAGAAGAAACCCTATTTTGATGGGTATAATATGGTAGGACGAGATAATCCAGATGTAAGTAAGAGAGGTGGCTTAACCTTCTTAATTAAAATGGACTGAATTTCACTATTATTAAAAGTAAATAAATTCCAAATATTGAAAATCAGTGCTTGGAAATTAATACTCATATGGGTCCACATTTTTAATATCTATATACCTCCATCAGCTAAGATAGATTGTGAAACATTGAGCAGCATATTTAGAAACAAAAGAAATATTGCAGTTGGAGATTTTAATTCTCATAATAAAATGTGGGGAAGTAGTCTGAATAATACAAATAGTAGAATTTTGGAAGCTAAAATAACAGAAAACAATCTCACAGTATTAAACACTGGTAAAGCAACTCATATAACCTCTAATCAATCTAACATAAATTCTGTCATTGATTTAACAATCACATCTCCTGATCTGGCTCTTAATTATGATGGTCACTTCGTCTATTCATAGATTTGACAATCACATCTCCTGATCTGGCTCTTAATTGTTCCCAGTTTATTGAAAATACCTCCCTAGGATCAGATCACCTCCCTGTCATTAAAAAAGTTAATGAGATTGTTACTCTTGAAGATAGTATGGGAATGCATGCATGGAATTTAAAAAAGGCAGATTGGAAAATTTATAAAAATGAAAGTAAATTTCATGTTACAGATAACCTTTTGGATGAAGATATAAATAAAACCTTCTTAACCTTCGCAGGACCAAAACATTTTACACTACGTCGAGGTCCAAGCGGGGTAATTTTTTACCCCACCACAATTTGTAATATCTCAGCTCACAGGTAAGCTAAAATAACAAATGAAGTATCGAATTTAATAGTGTCAAGGTCAAGGAATCCATTATTTGTAGTGCCAATGTGGTGCAAGTGTTACTTTCCAAGATGACGGCCAATATGGCCGCCAAAACACACAAAAATGTATATCTCAGCTCATAGTTAAGTTACCATAACAAATAGAGTGTCTAATTAAATAGATTCAAGGTCACCGAATCGACTTATTGCAGTGCCAATAGTGTGCGAGTGTTACTTTCCAAGATGGCGGCCAATATGGCCGCCAAAACACACAAAAATGTATATCTCAGCTCATAGTTAAGTTACCATAACAAATAGAGTGTCTAATTAAATAGATTCAAGGTCACCAAATCGACTTATTGCAGTGCCAATAGTGTGCGAGTGTTACTTTCCAAGATGGCGGCCAATATGGCCGCCATAAAACACAAAATGCATATCTTAGTTCATAGGCAAGCTGCAGCCACAAATGAAGTGTCGAATTTAATAGTTTCAAAAACAAGGATACCATTTTTCGTAATGCCAATAGTGTGGGAGTGTTAGTATCCAAGATGGCGGCCGTAAGAAATAAAAATTCAGAGAAAAAAAGTGTCGATAAGCAATAAGCTACCGTAAGAAATAAAGTGTCGAATTTAATAGCTTCAAGATCAAGGCATCCATTTCTCGTAGTGCCGCTTAAACAAATGAATGTCTATCTCAGCTTATAGGTAGGTTACCATAACAAATAGAGTGTCTAATTAAATAGATTCAAGGTCACCGAATCGATTTATTGCAGCGCCAATAGTGTGCGAGTGTTATTTTTCAAGATGGCGGCTAATATGGCCGCCATAGCACACAACATGCATATCTCAGCTCATAGGCAAGCTACAGTAACAAATGAAGCTAAAATTTTAATAATTTTATGGTCAATCAATCGATTTTTCATAGTAGCAATAGTGTGGGGATGCTACTATCCAAGATGGCGAACAAGATGGCCGCCAAAACACAGAAATTTGTAAATCTCAGATCAAAATAAGCTACAATAACAAATGAAGTATCAAATTTAATAGTTTCAAGATCAAGAAATCGATTTCTCGTAGTTGCAGTAGTGTTAGATTGATACTATCCAAAATGGCGGCCAATATGGCCGCCAAAACAAAATATTTACGTCTCACCTCATAGGTAAGCTACCATAAGAAATAAAGTGTCGAATTTAATAGCTTCAAGATCAAGGCATCCATTTCTCGTAGTGCCAATAGTGTGCGAGTGTTTCTTTCCAAGATGGCAGCCAATATGGCCGCCAAAACACAAATATAAATATATTAGCTGATAGGTAAGCTACGATAGCAAATGAAGTGTCAAATTTATAATTTCAAGGTCAAACAGTCGTTTTTCAGCAGTTGCAAAAGTGTCGGGATGATACTATCCAAGATGGCAACCAATGTGGCCGCATAAAAAAATGCATATTTCAGCTTTAAGTTTAGCTAAAATAAAAAAATAAGTGTCAATTTAATACATTCAAGATCAACGTATCGATTTCTAGTAGTGGCAATAGTATTGGAGCGTTACTATTCAAGATGGCGTCCATTATGGCCGCATAAAGCAAAATATGAGCTGAGATATACAAATTTCTGTGTTTTGGCGCCATATTGACTAGAGATGTTAAACGAAATTCGGCAATCCGAATTTCAGTTTTGAAAACGAAATTCGGTTTTTATCATTGAAAAAACGAAATTCGACTTTAAAAAAATCAGACAGAATTAATTCATGCATTTCTTTAGTGCTTACGATTGTTTTCATCGAATATAGCCGGCCAATAAGAAGCTGTTTATTTAATGTATATTATGATACCTAATATATAAAATAACTTGCGTTATATAATAATATATTAAATTTTCTATAAAGGCCAATAAAAAACGAAATTCGGTTTAAAATCGGATTTCTAAAACCGAAATTCCGATTGCCAAAAAAACGATTTTAACAACCCTAATATTGACCGCCATCTTGAAAAGTAACACTTACACACTAATGCCACTACGATAAGTCAATTCCGTGACCGTGAATATGCTAAATTTGACACTTCATTTGTTAATATATCTTACCTGTGAGCTGAGATACACATAGTTTTATGTTTTAGCGGCAATATTGGCCGCCATCTTGGAAATTAACACTGTCATACTATTGCCGTTACGACAGAGCGAATCCCTGACCTTGAAAATACTAAATTTGACACTTCGTTTGTTATTATAACCTGTCTATGAGCTGGGTTATGCATTTTTGTGTGTTTTGTCGAACATATTGGCCGCCATCTTGGAAAATAGACTCTCCACAATTATGCAACTATTAAAACTTAATTCTTTGGTAGATTCAACACTTTATTTATGATTTTAAGTTACTTCTGAGCTCAGATATTTAAAAAATATTTTTTTCCTATGTTCGAAAAAATAACGACGTCGAGGACCAAGCGGGGTAAATAATTACCCCATTACACTTTGGACTCAAATATCTTTTCCCCACAACATGACATCAAGGTGGTTATGCTGTCAGAATATGTCTGGGGTATTAACTTGTAAACACATGAAACGTCAAATTATAACTCCCCACAGTTGCTCCGCAATCAACATCCAAATACCCCTGGGGTAATTATTTACCCCGCTTGGTCCTGCCTTAGTGTCCTCACACTGAAGTGTGGGAATGGATGTTGCTGATGCCACCCCTTCCATTCTGCGTGCCATATTCCAAATCGATGATAATTTTGACTGATTATTTAATTCGCTACAATAAGTTTCCCAGCTAGCTCTTGCCTCATCTGCTATCATTCTTTTTGCTAATGCATTTTGTCTCTTAAACTCTACATAGGCCTAATCATCTAAATGCCTTGACTAGTTCATCTTATTCCGAATTCTATTTCTCTCATATATTGCTCGGTTACAATTTTCGTTCCAAAACGGTAGACGTTTATGTCTTTTATGTTTACTCTTGATATATTTTTTAGTTGGAATAACAGAATTGGCTAGTGTTGAAATAGCTCCTGTCAAATTTAACCTTCAACATAGAAGAGCAGAACTAGTAATCCCAAATGAGTTAGACAGCCGCTCAAGAAGGATGGTGTGATCAACAGTGTCGAAAGCGGCACTAATGTCATAGAGGGAAAGTAGAGTGACATGGCCACGATCAACGGCATGAAATACATCAGCCAGAAGACTCACCATAAGAGATTCTGTTGAGTGAAATTTTCTAAATCCAGACTGAAGAGGAGGCATTAGAGAGTGTAGGTCAAGGTAGTGAACCAGTTGTACAGACACACATTTCTCAAGAAGCTTCGAGAGGAAAGACAAGTTTGAGATAGGGCGGTAATTTGAAGGAGAGCCAGGGTCAAGACCTTGTCGCTTGATGGAAGGGAAAACCACAGCCCTTTTATGCAATGCAGGTACGTAGCCCTGGGCCAGAGAAGAGTTACATAAAATTACCAAAAACGGAACAAGGTCATCTAAAAATTCCTTAACTAAGAATGGAGGAAGTAAGTCAAGTTCGCAAGACTTCGAAGAAGAGTCCATTATGAGTTGACGGTTGGCATCAGGTTGAAGAGGCTTCCATGAAGAGAGAACAGCTGCAGTGGAAGAGAAGACAGGAGGAGGGGAGTTTTCCGTGGATTTGCGAGTAGAATCAATCTTAGCCTACATGTATAAAGTGTCAGACACCTACTAATCACGGCAGAACTATGGCTGCTTGACCGAGTTTCCGGTTACATGAGTAAGCCAACTTTCTTCTCCAGTTTTTGGATAACTTAGAAAATAATTCAAATAACAGTTATATAGTTTATTTCTGGTAATGTGCTATTTTTTCTCAATGTTGACATTAAACAGCGAAGTAAATTACCTGAATTCTTGAAAGTACTGTGACGGTCGGGGTTGCTCCATGCTCCTTGTTCTTGCATCCGCTCTGCACCCTCTCAGCACCCGCTCTGCACCCTGTCTTGCACCCTGCTCTGCTCCTTGCACCCGCTCTTGCACACTGTCAGGTACCCTGCTCTGCTCCTTGCACCAGCTCTTGCACCCTGTCTTGCGCCCTGCTCAGCTCCTTGCACCCGCTCTTGCACCCTGTCAGACACCCTGCTCTGCTCCTTGCACCAGCTCTTTCACCCTGTCTTGCGCCTGCTCTGCTCCTTTCACCCGCTCTTGCACCCTGTCTTGCACCCTGCTCTGCTCCTTGCACCCGCTCTTGCACCCTGTCAGGCACCCAGTCAGGCACCCTGCTCTGCTTGTAAACTGTTTTGCACCCTGTCTGCACCCTGCTCTGCTCCTTGTACGCTTTCTGACAGTGCCTGGATACAGTGTTATTTCTGTTAACTTTAACTGTAACTGAAATAGCAAATAACTGACAAATGTCTTGCAGTTAACTGTTACTGTAACTGAAACTAAAAATACTGAATAACCGAGACTGTAATAGTAACTGAAAAACGAAAACTGTATAACTGAAAAATAACAAAAGTTAACTGAAAAATAAAACATGAGTGTTTTTCTAACTTACTTTTTGGATGGTAATCCTACTCTAGTCTGCGGTCAGTTTTCTATACTCATATCACTTATGGTGCCTTTTCAATTTTCTATGCTAGTTTCACTTCTGGTTCATTTTCAGTTTTATATGTTCGTTTCATATCCGGTTCGCATATTAACATTCTATATACGAACTCAGGTTCTGAATATTCATGAATAATTACGGCCTGCCGTTGATTGGATGCCATATTGGTCCTCGATAGGCCTACACGAGCAAAAGCAAAATGGTGGACAGCGGATATTTTCTCGATTGCCATTCGAAAATGAATGTATCCTATAATAAATAATGAAGAAAGAATTGAGATCAGAGCTGTTAAAATGCGCCGAAGATGTTGACACGTGGCTGCTTTCTTATGAGGAAATGTCAGCGACACAATTGATCGTCATAAAAACTTATCCACGGACCACGGTTGCAGAGACTCCGTAAAGACTGTCTGCCATCCTCATCTAGGCCTAATCTAATTACTTTGGCAATCCTCCAGCTTAGGTCCACAAATTATTTTGCACTGGCATTTGTATTGTCAATTTAAAATGGAAGCTGGATTGATGAAAATAATTGTCTACCTAAATGGAAGCTGGATTGACAAGAATAATTACGTAAATAGAAGCTGGATTGACGAAAATAATTGCGTAGGCCTAAATGAAAGCTAGATTGACTAAAATAGTTTATCGTGAAACTAGAAGTTGGATTGATCAGAATAATTCTCTGCTTAAATAGAAGTGAGATTGATGAAAAGAATTCTTGCTAAATAGAAGTGGGGGTAAAGTCGTAGTTTACGTTGCTAATTTATTATTCTAATGTTTTCAATGCCATACTTGACGTTGGTAAGTAAGCAGTCTACCTAGGCTATGTGTATATTAACTATCATCAATCCAGCTTCCATTTAATCGATATAATTTTATGTTTTCATCAATCCAACTTCCATTTAATTGGAAAAATTACTTTTATCAATCCAACTTCTATTTGGCGAAAGAAATATTTTTCATCAATGGAACTTTTATTTAAGCAAAGATATATTCTCGTGGATCCAGCTTCTAATTACAGAAATAATTATTTTCATCAATCCAGCTTCTATTGAATCGAAAACTTAATTTCATCCATCCAGCTTCTATTTACGAGAAAAACTATTTCGATCAACCAACTTCAATTTTGAACACAGGAATATTTTCATCAATCCAGCTTCCATGTTAGAGTGACAATATCAAATAATTTAGCAACGTAAACTACGACTTTACCGAAGTGGGATTGATGAAAAGAATTCCTGCTGAATAGAAGTGGGATTGATGAAAAAATAAACTGCAGTTTCAATGGATACCAATGCAAAATAATTTGGGGACCTGAACTGGAGGATTAGGGCCTACCATAACTTTTGTTTTTAATCAATATACGATCATAGCTTCGAAATAATATTCGGAAAGTATCACGCCAGCCAGACAGACAAAATGGTGAAAAATCAACCAGTGAATGCATGCTTTAAATAGTAAAGCGCGGCAAAACTAAAATATTAGCTGCTTTGTATAATCTACGCATCGTTAATCCTAGGCAGAAACGTCATTACTTATGAATATTTATTAACCTACCCTATCAACCAATCAACAGCAGACCGATATTACTCATGAATATTCAGAGTCTGAGTTCGTATATAGAATGTTAATATGCTGCCGGGGTCGCGTATAACAAGCGGGCCACTGTGGTCGTTATTACAACGTAATGCAGACTTTTTCTCTGAGGCCGGGCGCAGCCATGATTCGTAGGGCATTTAACGACAGTGAAGTCATCATAAATAATGAAGATAGACTTCTAATCAGAGCAAAAATAAAATGCAAACATGATGTTGCCCATATGCGTAATGTTCTGTAGGACTGTGTTAATGAAATGGAGGCCATAGACGACGTCCCTTCGTCCCACATACCGTATACAGCCCACACGGGTTCAAATTAATTTTCACGAAAATGCGGGAATGCATTATAAATTTGCCACTAATCTATTTCACCTTTCTCGCGATTGTATTCTAGTTTACTAATGCAGGCTTGTTTTAGCAAATCTATCTTAAAACAGGTTTCTCCTACGGATCATGATTTTGATGGACTTTATTGATTAATGCCTTCTGTGTTATTGGATTGGCGCTACAGAAGTAACTAGGGCCTAATTATAGCTTTTTTAGGCTACATGCAAACATTAGCCAACCAGATGCCAAAGTTTCTTGGTTATAATTTAGGCCTAAATAAAAAAATTGTGGAACCGTGCAATTTCAGCAGTTAGCATGTAGGAGTTAGGACCGACAGAAAGAAAGAGGAACGCGACACATTTCTGTGGGCAACCTTCCCCGAACCCGTTAGGGATGAATTCAGTGGCTATCCGAGGCCGTATCTCAACCTAAATCCGTTCTTGTTCGAGACTGGTTTGAGCATCGTAATGTAACATCACCATTGAAACTTTGTATATTGCAGGAGAGTGGAGATACAGAAGTCACAAGGGAGGAGGATCAACATGTTTTGGAAAAAGTCTTATGAAGTACTCACCATTACCCTGATTCTTCTCAGTTTGATTGTACTTTATTTAATTAAGTGGAATCACATTCCACTGGATTTGCCATCCTGCGGGTGTAATTTATCCCATTCTCTATGTATATTGGCTACCGGAAATGGAACAGCAACGCACGCTAAGTACGTCAGCTTGTGTCGAGCACGTCTCACCAGATATCAAAGAACCGGAAACCACTTGTTTATGCTGGCGTCCATGTTGCACGTAGCTCGCGTGACCGGAAGAACCCTAGTAATGCCACGCACCGGTTGGTACCTCGATCAAATCTTCCAACTATATATTCCGCGCTACGATGATCTTAAGAAACAAATCTGTCCTTGCCAGGACTCCGACTTGCCTCATTACGACTACGACCAGCGTTTTGACGATCCAAAATTTGTAGAATCTCTGTGGCGTACCAATGAAAGCCAACTCGTATGCGGACTTAGTCAACCGTACCGGTACGCTGAACAAAACGAGATGAACTACGCAGACTTCTTCGATTTCTGGAAAACGTTTCCAAGACGGCCTTCTGGTACTTCACGTTCAGTTCGCTCTCTCTACACTTCCATTCAGTTAACCCGAAATGTGGCTCACGTACGTCGAGGAGACTTTCTTAAGAACGCTGAGCTTGCTTTCGGATTAACCATCGCCAATGCTAGCTACTTCCATTCTGCCTTCTGGTACTTCACGGAACGTTACATTTCAGTGAACTTCGTCGCAGCGACCGAGGATCGTAACTGGGCCGTGACGAATCTTCCACACAAAAACACTTCCAAAGAGAAGATTAATTTCACGGATGGCGAAACAGCGGCGTTCGATCTGGCAGTTCTGTCGAAGTGTGACGGAGTCATTAAGTCAACCGCAAGCTTTGGATGGTGGGCTAAGAAGACCACTCTCTACGACACAGAGTGGCCAAGAAACGGAAGCCAGTTTTATTACTCGTTCAACCGTGGAAACTGTTTTCCATCGGACTGGGTACCGCTGCAGTAGAAAGAAAGGGGGTTTTGTTGGTGTGGGAAAGCAGGTATAGGCGGTTAGTTGGCGTGTTTGAAGTTAGATGGTTGATGGCCTTACACTGCTGAAGAGCTAAGCATAGCTCAGGCACTGGTAGAGTTAGGACCGACAGAAAGAGAGGAACGCGACACATTTCTGTGGGCAACCTTCCCCGAACCCGTTAGGGATGAATTCAGTGGCTATCCGAGGCCGTATCTCAACCTAAATCCGTTCTTGTTCGAGACTCGTTTGAGCATCGTAATGTAACATCACCATTGAAACTTTGTATATTGCAGGAGAGTGGAGATACAGAAGTCACAAGGGAGGAGGATCAACATGTTTTGGAAAAAGTCTTATGAAGTACTCACCATTACCCTGATTCTTCTCAGTTTGATTGTACTTTATTTAATTAAGTGGAATCACATTCCACTGGATTTGCCATCCTGCGGGTGTAATTTATCCCATTCTCTATGTATATTGGCTACCGGAAATGGAACAGCAACGCACGCTAAGTACGTCAGCTTGTGTCGAGCACGTCTCACCAGATATCAAAGAACCGGAAACCACTTGTTTATGCTGGCGTCCATGTTGCACGTAGCTCGCGTGACCGGAAGAACCCTAGTAATGCCACGCACCGGTTGGTACCTCGATCAAATCTTCCAACTATATATTCCGCGCTACGATGATCTTAAGAAACAAATCTGTCCTTGCCAGGACTCCGACTTGCCTCATTACGACTACGACCAGCGTTTTGACGATCCAAAATTTGTAGAATCTCTGTGGCGTACCAATGAAAGCCAACTCGTATGCGGACTTAGTCAACCGTACCGGTACGCTGAACAAAACGAGATGAACTACGCAGACTTCTTCGATTTCTGGAAAACGTTTCCAAGACGGCAGTTCGCTATCTCTCTACACTTCCATTCAGTTAACCCGAAATGTGGCTCACGTACGTCGAGGAGACTTTCTTAAGAACGCTGAGCTTGCTTTCGGATTAACCATCGCCAATGCTAGCTACTTCCATTCTGCCTTCTGGTACTTCACGGAACGTTACATTTCAGTGAACTTCGTCGCAGCGACCGAGGATCGTAACTGGGCCGTGACGAATCTTCCACACAAAAACACTTCCAAAGAGAAGATTAATTTCACGGATGGCGAAACAGCGGCGTTCGATCTGGCAGTTCTGTCGAAGTGTGACGGAGTCATTAAGTCAACCGCAAGCTTTGGATGGTGGGCTAAGAAGACCACTCTCTACGACACAGAGTGGCCAAGAAACGGAAGCCAGTTTTATTACTCGTTCAACCGTGGAAACTGTTTTCCATCGGACTGGGTACCGCTGCAGTAGAAAGAAAGGGGGTTTTGTTGGTGTGGGAAAGCAGGTATAGGCGGTTAGTTGGCGTGTTTGAAGTTAGATGGTTGATGGCCTTACACTGCTGAAGAGCTAAGCATAGCTCAGGCACTGGTAGAGTTAGGACCGACAGAAAGAGAGGAACGCGACACATTTCTGTGGGCAACCTTCCCCGAACCCGTTAGGGATGAATTCAGTGGCTATCCGAGGCCGTATCTCAACCTAAATCCGTTCTTGTTCGAGACTCGTTTGAGCATCGTAATGTAACATCACCATTGAAACTTTGTATATTGCAGGAGAGTGGAGATACAGAAGTCACAAGGGAGGAGGATCAACATGTTTTGGAAAAAGTCTTATGAAGTACTCACCATTACCCTGATTCTTCTCAGTTTGATTGTACTTTATTTAATTAAGTGGAATCACATTCCACTGGATTTGCCATCCTGCGGGTGTAATTTATCCCATTCTCTATGTATATTGGCTACCGGAAATGGAACAGCAACGCACGCTAAGTACGTCAGCTTGTGTCGAGCACGTCTCACCAGATATCAAAGAACCGGAAACCACTTGTTTATGCTGGCGTCCATGTTGCACGTAGCTCGCGTGACCGGAAGAACCCTAGTAATGCCACGCACCGGTTGGTACCTCGATCAAATCTTCCAACTATATATTCCGCGCTACGATGATCTTAAGAAACAAATCTGTCCTTGCCAGGACTCCGACTTGCCTCATTACGACTACGACCAGCGTTTTGACGATCCAAAATTTGTAGAATCTCTGTGGCGTACCAATGAAAGCCAACTCGTATGCGGACTTAGTCAACCGTACCGGTACGCTGAACAAAACGAGATGAACTACGCAGACTTCTTCGATTTCTGGAAAACGTTTCCAAGACGGCAGTTCGCTATCTCTCTACACTTCCATTCAGTTAACCCGAAATGTGGCTCACGTACGTCGAGGAGACTTTCTTAAGAACGCTGAGCTTGCTTTCGGATTAACCATCGCCAATGCTAGCTACTTCCATTCTGCCTTCTGGTACTTCACGGAACGTTACATTTCAGTGAACTTCGTCGCAGCGACCGAGGATCGTAACTGGGCCGTGACGAATCTTCCACACAAAAACACTTCCAAAGAGAAGATTAATTTCACGGATGGCGAAACAGCGGCGTTCGATCTGGCAGTTCTGTCGAAGTGTGACGGAGTCATTAAGTCAACCGCAAGCTTTGGATGGTGGGCTAAGAAGACCACTCTCTACGACACAGAGTGGCCAAGAAACGGAAGCCAGTTTTATTACTCGTTCAACCGTGGAAACTGTTTTCCATCGGACTGGGTACCGCTGCAGTAGAAAGAAAGGGGGTTTTGTTGGTGTGGGAAAGCAGGTATAGGCGGTTAGTTGGCGTGTTTGAAGTTAGATGGTTGATGGCCTTACACTGCTGAAGAGCTAAGCATAGCTCAGGCACTGGTAGAGTTAGGACCGACAGAAAGAGAGGAACGCGACACATTTCTGTGGGCAACCTTCCCCGAACCCGTTAGGGATGAATTCAGTGGCTATCCGAGGCCGTATCTCAACCTAAATCCGTTCTTGTTCGAGACTCGTTTGAGCATCGTAATGTAACATCACCATTGAAACTTTGTATATTGCAGGAGAGTGGAGATACAGAAGTCACAAGGGAGGAGGATCAACATGTTTTGGAAAAAGTCTTATGAAGTACTCACCATTACCCTGATTCTTCTCAGTTTGATTGTACTTTATTTAATTAAGTGGAATCACATTCCACTGGATTTGCCATCCTGCGGGTGTAATTTATCCCATTCTCTATGTATATTGGCTACCGGAAATGGAACAGCAACGCACGCTAAGTACGTCAGCTTGTGTCGAGCACGTCTCACCAGATATCAAAGAACCGGAAACCACTTGTTTATGCTGGCGTCCATGTTGCACGTAGCTCGCGTGACCGGAAGAACCCTAGTAATGCCACGCACCGGTTGGTACCTCGATCAAATCTTCCAACTATATATTCCGCGCTACGATGATCTTAAGAAACAAATCTGTCCTTGCCAGGACTCCGACTTGCCTCATTACGACTACGACCAGCGTTTTGACGATCCAAAATTTGTAGAATCTCTGTGGCGTACCAATGAAAGCCAACTCGTATGCGGACTTAGTCAACCGTACCGGTACGCTGAACAAAACGAGATGAACTACGCAGACTTCTTCGATTTCTGGAAAACGTTTCCAAGACGGCAGTTCGCTATCTCTCTACACTTCCATTCAGTTAACCCGAAATGTGGCTCACGTACGTCGAGGAGACTTTCTTAAGAACGCTGAGCTTGCTTTCGGATTAACCATCGCCAATGCTAGCTACTTCCATTCTGCCTTCTGGTACTTCACGGAACGTTACATTTCAGTGAACTTCGTCGCAGCGACCGAGGATCGTAACTGGGCCGTGACGAATCTTCCACACAAAAACACTTCCAAAGAGAAGATTAATTTCACGGATGGCGAAACAGCGGCGTTCGATCTGGCAGTTCTGTCGAAGTGTGACGGAGTCATTAAGTCAACCGCAAGCTTTGGATGGTGGGCTAAGAAGACCACTCTCTACGACACAGAGTGGCCAAGAAACGGAAGCCAGTTTTATTACTCGTTCAACCGTGGAAACTGTTTTCCATCGGACTGGGTACCGCTGCAGTAGAAAGAAAGGGGGTTTTGTTGGTGTGGGAAAGCAGGTATAGGCGGTTAGTTGGCGTGTTTGAAGTTAGATGGTTGATGGCCTTACACTGCTGAAGAGCTAAGCATAGCTCAGGCACTGGTAGAGTTAGGACCGACAGAAAGAGAGGAACGCGACACATTTCTGTGGGCAACCTTCCCCGAACCCGTTAGGGATGAATTCAGTGGCTATCCGAGGCCGTATCTCAACCTAAATCCGTTCTTGTTCGAGACTCGTTTGAGCATCGTAATGTAACATCACCATTGAAACTTTGTATATTGCAGGAGAGTGGAGATACAGAAGTCACAAGGGAGGAGGATCAACATGTTTTGGAAAAAGTCTTATGAAGTACTCACCATTACCCTGATTCTTCTCAGTTTGATTGTACTTTATTTAATTAAGTGGAATCACATTCCACTGGATTTGCCATCCTGCGGGTGTAATTTATCCCATTCTCTATGTATATTGGCTACCGGAAATGGAACAGCAACGCACGCTAAGTACGTCAGCTTGTGTCGAGCACGTCTCACCAGATATCAAAGAACCGGAAACCACTTGTTTATGCTGGCGTCCATGTTGCACGTAGCTCGCGTGACCGGAAGAACCCTAGTAATGCCACGCACCGGTTGGTACCTCGATCAAATCTTCCAACTATATATTCCGCGCTACGATGATCTTAAGAAACAAATCTGTCCTTGCCAGGACTCCGACTTGCCTCATTACGACTACGACCAGCGTTTTGACGATCCAAAATTTGTAGAATCTCTGTGGCGTACCAATGAAAGCCAACTCGTATGCGGACTTAGTCAACCGTACCGGTACGCTGAACAAAACGAGATGAACTACGCAGACTTCTTCGATTTCTGGAAAACGTTTCCAAGACGGCAGTTCGCTATCTCTCTACACTTCCATTCAGTTAACCCGAAATGTGGCTCACGTACGTCGAGGAGACTTTCTTAAGAACGCTGAGCTTGCTTTCGGATTAACCATCGCCAATGCTAGCTACTTCCATTCTGCCTTCTGGTACTTCACGGAACGTTACATTTCAGTGAACTTCGTCGCAGCGACCGAGGATCGTAACTGGGCCGTGACGAATCTTCCACACAAAAACACTTCCAAAGAGAAGATTAATTTCACGGATGGCGAAACAGCGGCGTTCGATCTGGCAGTTCTGTCGAAGTGTGACGGAGTCATTAAGTCAACCGCAAGCTTTGGATGGTGGGCTAAGAAGACCACTCTCTACGACACAGAGTGGCCAAGAAACGGAAGCCAGTTTTATTACTCGTTCAACCGTGGAAACTGTTTTCCATCGGACTGGGTACCGCTGCAGTAGAAAGAAAGGGGGTTTTGTTGGTGTGGGAAAGCAGGTATAGGCGGTTAGTTGGCGTGTTTGAAGTTAGATGGTTGATGGCCTTACAGTGCTGAAGAGCTAAGCATAGCTCAGGCACTGGTAGAGTTAGGACCGACAGAAAGAGAGGAACGCGACACATTTCTGTGGGCAACCTTCCCCGAACCCGTTAGGGATGAATTCAGTGGCTATCCGAGGCCGTATCTCAACCTAAATCCGTTCTTGTTCGAGACTGGTTTGAGCATCGTAATGTAACATCACCATTGAAACTTTGTATATTGCAGGAGAGTGGAGATACAGAAGTCACAAGGGAGGAGGATCAACATGTTTTGGAAAAAGTCTTATGAAGTACTCACCATTACCCTGATTCTTCTCAGTTTGATTGTACTTTATTTAATTAAGTGGAATCACATTCCACTGGATTTGCCATCCTGCGGGTGTAATTTATCCCATTCTCTATGTATATTGGCTACCGGAAATGGAACAGCAACGCACGCTAAGTACGTCAGCTTGTGTCGAGCACGTCTCACCAGATATCAAAGAACCGGAAACCACTTGTTTATGCTGGCGTCCATGTTGCACGTAGCTCGCGTGACCGGAAGAACCCTAGTAATGCCACGCACCGGTTGGTACCTCGATCAAATCTTCCAACTATATATTCCGCGCTACGATGATCTTAAGAAACAAATCTGTCCTTGCCAGGACTCCGACTTGCCTCATTACGACTACGACCAGCGTTTTGACGATCCAAAATTTGTAGAATCTCTGTGGCGTACCAATGAAAGCCAACTCGTATGCGGACTTAGTCAACCGTACCGGTACGCTGAACAAAACGAGATGAACTACGCAGACTTCTTCGATTTCTGGAAAACGTTTCCAAGACGGCAGTTCGCTATCTCTCTACACTTCCATTCAGTTAACCCGAAATGTGGCTCACGTACGTCGAGGAGACTTTCTTAAGAACGCTGAGCTTGCTTTCGGATTAACCATCGCCAATGCTAGCTACTTCCATTCTGCCTTCTGGTACTTCACGGAACGTTACATTTCAGTGAACTTCGTCGCAGCGACCGAGGATCGTAACTGGGCCGTGACGAATCTTCCACACAAAAACACTTCCAAAGAGAAGATTAATTTCACGGATGGCGAAACAGCGGCGTTCGATCTGGCAGTTCTGTCGAAGTGTGACGGAGTCATTAAGTCAACCGCAAGCTTTGGATGGTGGGCTAAGAAGACCACTCTCTACGACACAGAGTGGCCAAGAAACGGAAGCCAGTTTTATTACTCGTTCAACCGTGGAAACTGTTTTCCATCGGACTGGGTACCGCTGCAGTAGAAAGAAAGGGGGTTTTGTTGGTGTGGGAAAGCAGGTATAGGCGGTTAGTTGGCGTGTTTGAAGTTAGATGGTTGATGGCCTTACACTGCTGAAGAGCTAAGCATAGCTCAGGCACTGGTAGAGTTAGGACCGACAATTACAAAATGTACGCAATAATATAAAATATCGTTAATTATCGGGTCCTTTGTTAAAAATGATATAATTTCGAGGTGCATTCACATAATGTACAACTAAATATACCATTCTGTGGCAGAATGGAATGCTGAATCCATTGGTGTATTACAAGAAATGATATGTGAAACCAAACCCTGAAACTCCCGACTGATGGTCGCGCATGGTCCACTGACGATCCTTCCATTAAAATATAAGACTATATCAGATCTGTTAGGTTGAATATCGGAACGAAACGAGAGTAGTTCGGTGTTGCGATTCGAGAGAACGAACGGACTATTGAAGGAATCGAACTTTAGCGAGTTGCGTTGTCTGAAACGGTGTCTTAGCCCTTCAGCAATAGTCGAACGTTTCGCTGTGTTAAAGAAGAGAAAGAGGCGGTGACACGGATTAAGTAGGTTCTACACGAGTTTGAAAACTGACGTAGAATTTTAAATAGGCTTTTGCTGAACTTTGGAACTGTTGAAGTTTGAGATCACGTTGGAGAAGTTCGTCAGGAGAAGACAACTTCAAATGTTTATTACTATACCGGGTGGCCCATTAAAAACGTTCCCAAACTTTGTTAACCTGGCAAAGATCTAATTTCAGAGATATCAAATTTTAATTTATACCAAAATGTTAAGCAATTATTTCTGTGCACAAATGTCACATTTCAAGAGAGTACGTTTATTATGTCACACCCTGCGGCAAGGTTATGACGTCATACGTGTTTACAAATTTTGCACAAAACTACGTCATTTATTTCGCCGCGAAGTAACGAGAGTATCTTGATTAAACTAGTCCTCGAAGTAGTAAACATTAAAACATGGTGTTTTCAAATGATGATCTCGCTGTTATTAAGATATCATTTGAGGAGAAGGGTTGGCGAGGCAAGCGAATCGTTCAGGAATATCCGCGTAAACACTGGTCAAGACAAAGCATAAACCGAGTCGTTAATAAGCTTATTGAAACTGGTAGCGATCGAATGCCAACAACAAGATTGACAACTGACGTTGAAAAGAAACGCAATGTTAGATGTCGTGCGCTGTATACTCGATTTTCAAAATCTGATATTAAGAACATAGTCTTTACAGGTGAGACGGAATTCACACTGGAAATACCTCTTAACAGACAGAATAGCCGCGTTTACGGCTCTAATAATGAACGAAAGTCTTCAATTGCGCCAGAAAGACTTTATCATGAGACTAGTCGTTTCTCAAAAAAATTAATGGTATCTGCTGGAGTTTCGATGCACGGTAAAACAGACATCATCTTCATTGATCCTCAGAAAACCAAAGTCAATGGAGAGTATTACGTCGGCTTGATACGCGATAAGCTCATTCCCCAATGTCGTAGACTCTTTCCTGACGACAATTACATGTTTCAACAAGACAGTGCTCCTTTCTAAATACTGACGAACTTAAGCAGGTAATTGAAGCAAAGTGGTCTCTATTAGACGACACACAAATACAGAAGTCAATAGGACAGTGGAAACAGCGATTAAGGGTCGTTACAAGGGAAGCAGGAGGATCAATTAAACACTTGTTCGCGTAAAACGTCATCATAAAACAACTGTGCAAAATTTTGACCATGGGTCATGCAGTTCTAACAACAATTTCTCTCAAACTGTTGAGTATTTTGCTCTAAATTTTGGCTGTGTTGTACAACTATGAATTATGATTTGCTTGATGTACTATGATTCAATTTAATTTAAAATTGTTTCATTGCCAGGTTAACAAAGTTTGGGAACGTTTTTAATGGGCCACCCGGTATAATTATATGAAGACAAATGAAACCAGAAGTGTGTGTGTGTATATTCGTTTAATTTGCAAAACAGGCTGACACACCGCAACCTGGAACATAAAGACTAAGTACAATACTGTGGAAAAATGGAAAGGTCAAACAATGTTGGTTAATTGATGGCTTTGGGGACCAAAGAATATCTGAAGATAGTTAGGCTTTGCAATAAATAAGCTAACTAGCAATATGCTGGTCAAAGCAACCATTCATTATATAAACGATTGATTATTAAATTTATATAAAGTATTTTATGCACTTCTTGATGTATATAAGTGATGCCCAAGTGTTAATATCTGGCTTCTCTGTAATTAAACAACTTAAATTTGTAGAACTGAGTGACATTTGTTTTACAAAATATCTTGCCAATGACAAAAATTTTAAAATGGGGCAAACCTAAAGTAAAGGCATATGATCTAATGCCGGATCTTTTACAAGTTCTACTAGATGAAATGTGTTACAGATCTGTGAATATTTGTTAATAATTAACAAATATTTGTTAAATATTTTTATTTAAGTTTTATTTTGAATATTGAATATTGAAGTTGCGACATAGCAGGTATAGTCCGCCTTTCAATATTATTTAACTTTAACCCCGACTTCCTAGTGGGTTCCCGCTGAAAAAGAGCAAGGCAACGGAAGACAACCCAGAAAAAAAGAAATAATAATAATAATAGAAAAAGAATATATTTTTACTAGCTCACGGAATGTGTAGTTGCATAATTATTATGCAACTACACATTCCATGAGCTGGTAAAAATATATTATGGTACGTTTACTTTCTTAATGAAAACAGATTTTAGATTACAATCATAACATTTTGAATTATATTGGTTTAATTGTAACTTATAATTATTTGACTCACTATTCATGTCTGTCCTGCAGCGAATGGTGACAGACCATACAGACGAATTTGACGCCATCTGGTGAAAGGGTTCATTGCATCGCGTTATTGTACCGATTAAGAGTGACTGACGAGAGACCAGGCAAAATTGTTGGTTATTGCAACTTATAATTATTGGCATGAAAACAATCTGTCTTTCAGTGGCGGAAATAAACGATAGATTAGTCGTTGGATCAATTAATTATCAATTATCAACGTTTCTGTGATGCACATTTCAATGCTTCAGATTCACATCTCTCAGTTCCCATCTTTCTGAGTTGAACGTTTCCGTGTGCTTTAGAGAATTTCAAGTTTGATACTCTGTTTGCAGTATAAACTCCAAAATTAAAAGACTTGGACATGATCCGATTAGATTGTATACGATGTCTATATATATTTATAAGCTCTTTAAAAAATTCAACTAGCATGCTCGTCTCTTACAACAGCTATGGTGTTGTATCGAACAGATGAATAAATTTTAGCCAAAGTGATGCTATAGCACCATAGTGTGAAAGCGACATGGCAGCCCATGGATACAGGTAAAATCAGGGGAGGCCCTCGCCGCCGCCACCGCCACCGCCGCCGCCGCCGCCGCCGCCACCGCCGTAACAGAGTGGCTGCTTCGCTGCCATTCTTCAGTGCACAAGCTGAGAACGACCGGCAAATAGATTAAAACCTTCATTTTTTAAAGACTTGAAACATAGCAAGATGGTGGTTTAGTCAGAAAAAGACCATTGCTCAACCTAAGAGATGCAACATTACCAATCTCATAGTCGTTCCTCTTTAGCTTTCCAAACTACTAGAAGGCCTGTACAGGCTTTCACTCATTCTGTTAATTTCAGCTAAAAACATGTAAATTCGATGAGCGATCCGTCTTAAATGGAGCCATACAAGCTACTGTCATAAGTTTACCATGTTCGTCTCCGTTTCAGAGTCTAAAATTTGTAAGTTTCTCTCAGGCATGTACGTTGGCAACGTTGAAAAAAATGACGTGTCCCTTAAAAGAACTCATTTTAACTCACAGTCAGCCTAATTTCACAGAAGACACCGTCATACCAAAACGGTGTACCTAAAAGATGCAACCCAGAAGTTCTGAATCTTAACGGATGAAAAGCACAAGGTCTGAAATGTAACCGATTCAAACCTGAATTTCTGAAACTTAAAGGATGAAAACCACAAGGTGTGCAGTTCTATGTTTATCATTCTAGCCTTCATACTCTAAAAGGCGATAAGTTTAGCTCATTATTGTGTCTTTTAAAAAGTTAAAGCACTTTCAAGATGGCGACCAATATGGCACCCCAAACATACAAAAATATGTATATCTCAGCTCATAAGTAAGCTACAATAACAAATGAAGTGTCGAGTTTAACATTTTCAAGGTCAAGGAATCGATCAATCATAGTGGCAATAGTGTGCGAATGTTACTATCCAAGATGGCGGCCAATATGGCCACCAAAACAAAAATATGTATAAATGTCTGCTCATCGGTAAGCTATAATGCCAAATGAAGTGTCGAATTTAACATTTACAAGGTCAAGGAATCGATTTATTATAGTGGCAATAGTGTGAGAATGTTACTATCCAAGATGGCGGCCAATATGGCCACCAAAACACAGAAATGCGTATATTTCCGCTCATCAGTAAGCTATAATGCCAAATGAAGTGTCGAATTTAACATTTACAAGGTCAAGAAATCGATTTATTATAGTGGCAATAGTGTGGGAATGTTACTATCCAAGATGGCGGGCAATATGGCCACCAAAACACAGAAATGCGTATATTTCCGCTCATCAGTAAGCTATAATGCCAATTGAAGTGTCCAATTCAGGGTTATATCAGTTATGGTTTTTCAGTTACAGTTACAGTTATAGTTATCTAATTTATGCTTTTTCAGTTAAAGTTATAGTTAAAGATTACTGAAATCAGATTTTTCAGTTTCAGTTATATGTGTTTATTTTTCAGTTACAGTTTCAGTTATTTTTTTCACAAGTCATAACTAATGACACACTGACTACATGTATTCTGAACAGTTACCAGAAATGTTTACTCAGCAAATCAAAGTATTTAACGTATTGTCGGTTTACTTTAAGGAAAACACGACGTTTTAGATTAACACTGGTGGTTTTCAATGTCCTTGCCAGCAACAGTGGGAACACAACATCGACTTTTGTCGTCTGCGGCTCCGTAAACCAAATGTTCCCACACGCCACTTTCTACTTTTCGACCACTACTTGGCTTAAACATTATTCTCGTAGTCGTGGATTGTTTTACGAATTTACGGTTTAGCGCCAACAACAACACAACGAAAGGAAAAGGAACCGAAAGTGAAACGAACATAGAAAACTGAAAAGGAACTATAAGTGAAACTAGCACAGAAAACTTAAAAGAAACCAAAGTGAAATGAGTATAGAAAACTCACTGTAGAGTAGAGTAGGATTACCATTCAAAAAGTACGTAAGAAAAACACTCATGCTTTATTTTTCAGTTAACTTTTGTTATTTTTCAGTTATACAGTTTTTGTTTTTCAGTTACTATTACAGTTTCAGTTATTCAGTATTTCTCAGTTTCAGTTACTGTTACAGTTAACTGCAAGATATTTTTCAGTTATTTTGCTATTTCAGTTACAGTTACAGTTAATAGAAATAACACTGGTCCAATTCAACATTTTGAAAGTCAAGGAATCGACTTTTCATAGTGGCAATAGTGTGGAAATGTTACTATCCAAGATGGCGGCCAAAATGGCCACCGAAACACAGAAATAGGTATATTTCCACTCATCAGTAAGCTATAATGCCAAATGAAGTGTCGAATTTAACATTTTCAAAGTCAAGGAATCGACTTATCATAGTGGCAATAGTGTGGGAATGTTACTATCCAAGATGGCGGCCAATATGGCCGCCAAACACATAAATACGTATATTTCTGCTCACAGGTATACTACAATAACTTTCAAGACATATGCATATGTTCTCAAAGACTAATGGAATCAATATGGATAGTCAGAAGAGCACTCTTCAATCACTCATGCACGGTCCCAGACTGGAGTTGATGGGTTTCAAAAACTGTCAGAGAGATGTATGAAGTCTCAAAGTCTGAGGTTGGCTCCTATACTGCATCGCATCACAGACTATGCTACAGTTCAGCAATGTTTAGTAAATTCCATGGCAGCAACTGCCAAAATGAACCAAGAGTACACACTTGTACCATGTATCTGGCTGGTAGCTGCCAAAATTGCCTATGACATAAACTTGCCACGGAAAAAGTGTGTGATACTGATAACCTCTTAAGATTTTCAGAAATAAGAGAAATAGCAACTGACACATTCATTCATCAATTTCGGTTAGTGGACAACAGTAAAGTTTCATGATCCCATGAAAAAACAAAGATTCCAGACTTTCAAATCCCTCTCAGGAAAACAGATTTCAACAAGCACACATAAGAAGTCAGTACAGATTAAAGCTGAAAGGAACTGATTGAGTTGACTGTTAATGCTCTCAAAGCAATATGACATCAGCCTAGAAAAACTCTTTAGATACCCGATAGGACCAATACCATGGTCACTGGAGACGGTGGATGGAAGTCTGTTAAAACCAACAAGTCTAAATTATTACACCATATAGAGGAACAATCATTACCCCAAAAATCAAGTAATTGAACCATGCATGTATAACATAACGTATCAAGGGTTTAAAGTGGTTCAGAAGACGTATAGTCCGTGTTAGAAGCACTGCACATTAACCCTAGGGCTACAAAGCTTTTTTTGTAACACTGACTACCAAGGGTGGTGGTGGTTACCACCCCTCCTGGATTTCGTGTTTGGTTTCACATATCATAACTTGTAATACAGCAATGGATTCAGCATTCATTTCTGCAAAGAATGGTATATTTAGTTGTACATTATGTGAATGCACCTCGAAATTACATCACTTTTAACAATGGAACCCATTAATTAGTGATATTTTATATTTTTGCGTACATTTTGTACTTTTTGAATAAACAAATATAAGATTATGTGTGTTTTGAAACTGATCTATGTATAAAAGATACACACAATCATCCCTACACATGTTTATATAGTATAAATGTACATTCATACATATATATCCATACATGGTTATCCTCAAATCGCCTCCGTCTTAACCAAGACAAGACTCAGTACATATGGCTTGGTGGTCGTGCCCAGCTTGCTAAGGTTGATGCTGACTCCCTTCGTCTTCGGTTTCCTAATATGCACTTCTCTTCCTCTGTCCGTGATCTTGGATTCATTCTTGTTCCTGTCCTCTCTCTGTCTGATCACGTAAATAGTGTCTCTCGTTCCTGCTTCTACTACCTACGCCAACTCCGTACCATCCGCCAATCACTACCACTGCACACTATCACGACTTTGGTCCATGCATTGATTTGTTCCAGGATTGATTATGGGAATGCGGTTTACATTGGTCTCTCCTCTACAAATACATCTAAACTTCAGTCCATTCTAAACGCTGCCGCCCGCCTCATAGGGGGCATTGCAAAGTTCGACCATATCTCCTATTTTATCCGTGACTCCCTTCACTGGCTCCCCATCCGCCAGCGCATCCAATTCAAGGTCTGTTCCCTCATGCGAAGCTGTCTTGCTGGGTCTGCTCCTCACTATCTTAGGGCCTTTTGTACCCCAGTATCTTCTTTGCTCAGTCGTTCCTCCCTTCGGTCCTCGGCCCGTGGTTACTTGGTTGTCTCGCGGGTGCGTACTTCTACGGCCCAGTCTAAGAGTTTCGCTATTGTTGGTCCCAATAGCTGGAACCAGTTACCTCAGTCCCTCAGGACTGACCTTTTTCTATTTCTTTTGACCAGTTCCGCAAGCGCCTGAAAACCTCCCTTTACTAGTGAAGAGACTGGCTCGGGTCGGGAGCGCCTCTGTTTTGAGTGGCGCAATATAAATGCTTGATTACAATCACAATTACAATTACAATTACATATATATCGGTTTACGTTGTAATGCCGTATTCAGCCATTTTCACACAGATTACGCGTATTATTATTTATTTTGATCACTTCCGGTATTCAAAAGATGTAGGTATGCAAATGAAGCCCTACATTCCCTCTAAAGAATGATATCTTTGTTTCTCTTCCAGGAAGACAAACGAATACGCTACAGACAAAAAACTAAAGAAGGAGTGCTGCCATTCAGCCATTTTTCACGCATATTACGCGTATTATTATTTATTTTGAACACTTCCGGTCATCAAAAACAAATTAATCAGTATGAAAAAATAGCACTACGTGTCCTCTATGCAACGGCATAATTTATTTTTCTTCAAAAATAAATTATGAATACGTTATAATCAAAAAAACATGAAACATGTGTGAAACCTATGTAACCTATTTTCATACATTTTAATTTATTTTGAGCACTTCCGGTTGTCTCAGGTCAACTCAGTGACCATAGAAATGTAGCCCCACATTCCCTCTATAGAATGGTATAATTTGTGTCTCTTAATATTAAATGACGGATAAGATATAGTCGAAAATCTAGGGAGGTGGTATCCACCCCCTCCCTGGTACCTCGGGTATATTGGGTATAACTTTTGAACGGTGTGAGATATCATCTCACATTTTACCTCAAAACGTGTGTAAATGAACCCCTACAGCTACTTATAAGGTCAAATTTTGATTCCATACTGAAAAAGTTGGAGATGAAAAAACCTAGGGGGGTGGCAACCACCCCCCTTGGTAGCCCGAGGGTTAACCTGAAACCCTTAATAGTTCATTTTACCTATAGCTTCCTTTTAAAAGCCGTGTCAGTGTCCACTGAGATAGTACTATCTTCCAAACATTCCACAAGTCTAACTTTTGTGCTGAAGAATTTCTGCCCTAATGTTCCTTTTGGCTTCTTAAATAATTTATACCTGTGTCCAGGAATTGCCTTGCTTGGTGCTTATTCAATAACTTCTCCCACTGTAGTGCTTCCTTTCCAGTTATAATCTTGTAAACTTCAATTAGGTCTCCTCTGCTTCTCCTTCTCTACAATATTGTTAGCCCACACCTTTTCAACCTTTCTTCATAGCTTAAATCCTTGTAGCCCAAATCATTGTTTGTAGCTCTTCTTTGCACTTTCTCCAGTTTTCTATGTCCTGTTTCAGGTATGGATTTCATGCCTAGATGCAGTATTCAAACTGTGGCCTAACCAGTTTGTCACCAACTCTTTTCCTTTCTTAGTTGTGACCTAACTCCCCGTGGCTCGCATACTGGCCCATTATTTGCAGACCTCCAGATTCTTAGGTTTTGTCAGATTAATAAGCTTCAGGTATGTGATTTCTTCTATCACTTTGACCACAACCTCCTACCGAACGTTTATCGGTGCTTTTTCCAACAAGGCTCCGATGTACATCCATATTATACTAGAAACTCTAGATCGTATCGTAGCGTACAGGCGCATTCTAACTCTCGTAGATTCTCTATCAGATTTATGGGTCCCGCAATCTGGAATTCGCTTCCTATAAATATTAAACAAGCACCAAATTTACACATATTTAAAAAAATGTTGCGATCGTATTTAATCAATGAGAAATAAATAAAACACTCTATTGGTTAAATAGTTGTCAGTAGTTAAGTAGTAGTTAAGTTTAGTAGTTAAGAGTAATTTGTTTTGAACTTAAATTGTTCCCTTTGCAAGTTTTAGTTTTGTAGTCTGCTCTAAGACACTTTAAGTTATCCGTTCCGTCCCTATTTACTGCCTGGTAATTGGGGTCCCTCCTCTAAGCGGGATTCTTATCCCTTCTGGGGCCCCGTTGTTTCCTGCGTTCCAATGATTGTTAAGATTTTCTTTGTTGAGTTTATGTTAGTCTACCGGTATTTATTGTTTGCATTATATTGATTTGCTGTGATTTTGTTTGTATATTGGTTCACAAAGGTTTCAATAAATAAAATGAAAAAAAACACTTTTCCTTATTTCTACATATACATTGCTCAACGTCTTTTAACTGTTGTTAGAATTAAATTAACACAGTTCTTTGAATGTTTCTCCTTTCTTCAAACACAGTTATTTACAACGTACAATTCAATGTCAAAGTTCTTATCAATAAAACTCAACTGTAACTTCTAACATACAACACTCTACTGCATTAAAACAACTACTACACTGTATATGTTCAAATTTACTGTCATCAGAAGTTTCTAAGTTTGGCGCGCTAACTGCACGTGCAGAGAATCTACCGTCAGCCAATGTTTAGGCTACTTTAGGCCAAGCACCGCCAGCCGACCGCGCAACTAAGGCCTAAGACTAAAACTGCTTAACAATCCAATACGAATTATATATAATTATATCAACCTAAAGAACACCTGTGCTCATTATGCAAAACATTTGTTCACACAGTTATTTATACAACCTCAGTATTGTATCCTTATCTCTGATGACAACTGACCTTCTTATCATACATAAAGTTGATTTAGCTTTTTTGATGCTTCAGCACATTGCCTTGAAGGTTTTGCACTCTAGTGCATAATCACTCCCAAGTCCCTTTCTTCCTCAATCACTTCAAGGTCCTTCTAGACCATCCAAACGTCATGCCTGTTTTCCAGAGATTGGGTTAAACTCTGGATTTTGTAAGTGATAGCAACCTGCAAGAGTTGCAACAATTTCTTTGCTATATGTACGACAAACCTTCATATTTGGAAACAGACTGTGACTTGACATCATCATCATCATCATCGCATCAATAAAATGAGTATGATGAGCCATTTGAGAATGATTGAAGAAGATGACGAAATAGACAATATCATCGATATCATCTTTGATGATGACCCATGCAGATGATCAATGTTCATCTGGAGTTAAATTTATTCATGGACAATTAACTTATCCTCAGGTCTGCATATTGATTATAACTGGATTATAGTTGAATTAATAGCTTCCTTTTTATGCCTGACTGGCTTTTCCAATTTCACGATTACAAATTTCTCTAGACATTTCATATTTTGGTTGGTGGCTGTCTTGAAAGTACTTTAACTCTAATCTGTAGGGCTTGATTCTTGTTAGGGTATGTATACAAAAACATAAAAATCCTTGTCTGAACTTCCCCATTCCGAAATGGTCTGACACCGATCTACTAATTATTGGTAAAAGTGCATTTTAGCGTAGGCTATTTAATTCATGATGCTGCTGGCCGAGTATTTTAGCGTATTTTATTAGCTAAATAGAAGTGGGATTGATTAAAATAATTTTAGCTTAAATAGAAGTGGGATTGATGAAAAGAATCTTCCTTAAATAGAAGCTGGATTCATTACGCTTATCACGAAAATCATTGAAATTCTATTCTATTCTATTCTAGTTACAGATTATAAAGCGCCTCTCACAGTACAACCTAATCAGAGGCGCTTCCAGTGCGAAGGACCCCTCGAAAAAAGAACAGTCTTAAGAGAACAAGCAGAAACAGTAGTGCCCCCAGATAACATCACAGCTCGAGTTATAGCAGGAAGGTCATTCCAAAACAAAGGGCCAACAGAGGCATAGGCACGATGTTGCGCTGTGGCAGTCCGAGACCGAGGAACTAGAAGGTCACGTCATGATGGTCTAAAGAGCGGAGAGGACGTCCAGAGCTAGCTGAGATAAGTCGTCTGATAACATCACAGAGGTAGCGTGGAAAAAACCAAAAACATTTTAATAATAAAACACAAATCTACGTCCGTTTTCAATAAAATACGCTAAATGTGAGAAATCGAGCGGCAGTTCTTTATTAGGTCAGAAGGCACACACACGGGTCCTGGAGCCGTCATTGGCGATAGCGTCTCGCGCAGCAGCAATCAGGTGAGCGATATTATAAGTATTCAAATAATTTACGATGCTAAACTACATAACAACAAAGAAAATGATTTACGACGCTTTTGCATAAAAAGATCATAAAAATATTTTTATAGCGCGGTATTTTGGACGCATTAATTATACATTTTGTTTATCTAAGTTCTTATTTCTCCAACCTTGTTTTTATGCAGACACACTGAATACGTGTAACACGTGTTAAACTTTATAAAAATCCACACATACATTCCCCCGCGTTTCCATAAAGTTTATCACTTTGTAGGTGATGGACTATTAGCACAATGGTGCTCTTTAGGCCCTTAGAATTTAATGTCTTTCACATACTTACAGGTTAAGTAGTTTTCAAAAGTCAAATAATGCCATTGCTTGCAATGCATGTGTAAGATATATTTTTGCTTTACAGTAATGTTAAGTTTCAGGGCTACCAGTTGCAGCAAAGTGATTGAAGGAGATGGGTGATTGGCATTTTAGATAGCACTAGGAGTGCTCTTTCGGCCCCAGTTAGAGCTTTCACATTATTAGAGGATAAGTATTCTAAATATCGTATCGTATCGTATTTAAATATTTATAAAGCGCCTCTCGTAGGGTGAACCGTTCAGAAGCGCTCCCAGTGCGTTAAGCCCCGCGAAAATAAACAGGTTTTGAGAAAAGCGAAGGAAAAAGAGAGACTGCCAGAGAGAATTTTAGAGCGAACAGAAGGAGAGAGAGCATTCCAAAGAGAGGGACCAATTGAAGTAAAGGAACGAGCCTGAGCCATAGCAGTTCTACTGCGGGGAACCAAGAGGTCAAGTCTATTGCAGGAGCGAAGTGGACGATGAGAGGAAGCTGAAAGAGGCCGAAGTAGGACGCCAACCAGATATTTCGGGGCAAGACCCCTCTGAGCCTTGAAGATCAGAGAGAGGATTTTAAATTGTATGCGAGCATGCAGAGGGAGCCAATGAAGTTCGTGAAACATAAAGGTAGAGATGTGAGAGTACCGGGGAAGGCGGGCTATCAGTCTAGCAGCTGTGTTGAGGACCGACTGAAGAGGAGAGAGACGAACCTTAGGAAGACCAACAAGAAGGGAATTGCAGTAGTCAATCCGAGAAAAAATAAAAATATAGAGCCAAACTTCAGCATGTCCTTCTGATTTCTGCAATACATTTCAGCTTCACATTGACAGTGTTTCAATGGCTTCCTGTGAGAAAGTTATTAAGTCCGATGAGTGATTGGCATTTCTGATAGTTTCATTATTTAATATGGTTATTCTAGTGAATTTATCATGTATTACAATTCAGGGACTTCGATTTTTAATTTCAATATCAATCTTATTGCGCCCTCTACCCACAGATTTGAATATGAATATTACTGCGCACTTGATGCATTCCCAATTGCCACTTCCATGCTTTTTTTTCAAGCGGCCATTACACATTTCGTTATGAGAAATATTGCATATTTAAGAGAACTTTTTACTCTATTTCCTTCATTTTAACAAATTCTAAGTATACTAGTACATTAATTGGACAATGGCTCGTTATTGTTTTTTATTTTGGAACGCGAAAACGGGATGTTATAACACGTAAATAATAAGCGACGTGACAGCGGTGAATCATACAATTCACGCAGAGTCATGTTCATCAATCAAACTTCTATTGACGAAAATAATTTTTTTCATAGATCCAACTTCTATTTACGCATAGAAATATGTTCTCCAATACATATTCTACTTGCATAAACATTTTTTCACGAATTCAACTTAGCGTGAAACGTTTAGTAATTTACCAACCTAAAGTACGGGATTGAAAGCATGGTCTCAATTTACCAACCTAAACTACGGGATTACCCCACTTACTTACTTACTTTATACCCTGCAGTGCAGAAGCAGAAAAAGTGTAATTTGAATTACTATTATACCAACTTACCAAGCCGCCCCGACGTTGCGTTCGTGTCACACGATTTCCTGATGAGCGGTAACACCATTCTGTTGTCGCAATCGAGGTCTGTTTACGCTACATGATCTTGTGACATGATTGACTACTGACTACTCAGTGACTACACCTCCTAGTAGGTGATAACTGTTACTAAATGCAACTTATTTCGTTGAAGCATATCATTACATATGAAATTAACGTTTTGTAAGTTTTCTTGAACTTTTGACGCAAAAATTGAAGACAGAGCGCGAAAACTGATGACATCATTTCCGCTTCCGGTGTTACGTCATATGTATGAAATGGGTGCGTTCAGTTTGCATGTAAATTTGTTTCAAGTCATGAAGACTTGAAGATATTGAAGATATAATTAATAATAAAAATACTCTTCGTTAAATATTTTCATCCTGACAATAACGCAGGATGATTACAATTCAGTATGAACGGATGATCACAAGTTATTACAGGAGTCGAATTTAACTGTATTCAGCAGCCATGCAAGGTGCCCATCACGTCCTATATCTCATTTTACCAATGCGTCATCTCGCAAATGATAGGCTGAGTGGACCTTTGGGAGAGTACGGGAAGCGATCCCGCTACCTACTGCTCTTCACACCACTGATGTTACCACTACACTATGAACCCCAAGTAATAGCCTAACTAATTTAAATCTTTGTTCTCATTATTGAATTTCTGATAGTCTTTAAGTCTCTGTTTCTGAGGAAGTTTTTTTTAATATTTCAAGAAATTCTTCTCTAGCATTTTGGGGCTATGCCCTCTCCTCGATTATTGTGGGGAACGTGCCCCTCCACGGTCTACGCCTATGCTTCTGAATGACTTAAGTACTACGCTCTAATTAGAATACCTTGAGCTGGTATCCTATCAAAAGGGCGACTTCGAAAGGGCGACCATCAAAAGGGCGCATTCAAAAGGGCGCCGCTTAAAAGGGCGCCTGTTTAAAAGGGCGCTGATCAAAAGGGCGAGCAAACAAAAAGGCGACAATCGAAAGGGCGACAAATAGGTTACAATCGTATAATACTGAAGCAATTGTTGATCAAAAGTGCGACAAACAGGTTACGAAAAAAGGAATTTAATTCAAAATTTGTGTTATTAATCGAAAGGGCGACAAATAGGTTACAAAACAATGTAGGTTACAAAAAAAGGAATTTAATTCGAAATTTGTGTATTAAGATGCACTAATGTGTCTTATTATGATAATCAAATGTTCTGGTTCAGATTATGATAATCAAATGTTCAGGTTGAGATTATGAGCGATCCCTCTCAGAAAATCCATGTTGTTTCTGTTGCCGCTTTGTTTATGTGCGAATTTACCTTGAACCTTTGGCTTTGAACTACTGCGGACATTGTCGCCCTTTCGATTGTCGCCCTTTTGTTTGCTCGCCCTTTTGATCAGCTCCCTTTTAAACAGGCGCCCTTTTAAGCGGCGCCCTTTTGATGGTCGCCCTTTCGAAGTCGCCCTTTCGAAGTCGCCCTTTTGATAGTAAACCCCTTGAGCTGATCATTCGTCATTATGCATTTGTATTATGTTATAGGCGACTCCGTCAAGCGGGACTTTTGTCCTTCCGGATATGCCTGTTGTAACCCATGACAGAAATATTGTAAAGGTGGCCTACTGCTCTTAAGATGTTAAAATATATTATTAGTCTCAGTAATACTAATCTAATTTCTTTTAGGTAGGCTATGTCCTGCCTAGCCTGTGCGGCCTGTGGAGGTGCCCCCACCTGCCTATAGGGGTTCGTCGAGCTGTCGTGAGACTCTATAGTAGGGAGCCGTTCTCCCGCCCACATCATGCCATCTGAAAACTCGATCAGCCGGGGCGGGGATCGAATCCTTGCCCCGACTTCTCCATTGTAAGGAGCAGGTTTCATTCTTATAATAGGCCAGAATTAAAGTCGAGATATTAAAAGCTTTACCTAAATGGAGACAAAGCGAAACTTTGGCATTGTGTTAATACTCTAGGTTCATTCCTATAAAAACCTGCAATGAACCTAACAATAGCAAACTGTATAATATGCATTTGAATGTAGTTAATTTTTCTCGAAATAAATGCCTTGATGCCTTTCATTCCTATAAAAACCTGCAATGAACCTAACAATAGCAAACTGTATAATATGCATTTGAATGTAGTTAATTTTTCTCGAAATAAATGCCTTGATACTTATTTACGTAACCCCTTCTGAGAAGTATATAGGGTCTTTGGTTGGTGTTTATGTCGATTAAGGTGCAATTTCATCTTATAATTTTGTTAAATTTGTTTGTTTGAAAAGAGTCTGAAGTTAGTTAAGCATTAGATTGCTTATTATTGTTGTTAGGGATTGCTTCAAATTTATCGGGTACTTTAACCTGTCAACGTTGTATAACACTTTCGTAACAATTAAATTGAGTTCAATCAATCAATCAATCAATCAATCAATCAATGAAACTTGATATAGCGCCCCTTCAAGATTTCTAACCAGAGGCGCCCCTTCAAGATATCTACTCAGAGTTGAGCGATAATCGTAATCGTAATCGTAATCTCCAAATTTTTAAAGCGCCACTCTAAAGCCAAGCGCAGGGCACCAGCTTATTCACGAGCGCTGCGTCTAGTCAGAAGGGTTGTCCAAAAGAGTAGTCCGAGGAGGTCCGAGTCCGGTTTCCAGAGGATCAGAGGGGTCAGAGTAGCTGCTAAGGTGGGTGTCGTTTATGTCGAGAGTTTGGTAATGGCGCAACAGGCAGATACGGCGATACTCTGGGAGGATAATTGCATTATTTGCCGTTCTATTGCTAGTCCTTCGACTTGCGATTTGAGGCTGACTACATTTAGACAAGCCAGAGGAAGGAAAGCCATCTTAGATGCCAGCATTCGGCGTGGTGATAGTGATTTGAATCAATACATTGCGTGCAATCCAGGCATCGTTAACCTTCGCAGGACCAAAACATTGTACGATACGTCGAGGTCCAAAAGGAGGTAATTTATTTACCCCACCAAAATTTGTAATATCTCAGCTCACAGTGAAGAAACCGTAACAATTGAAGTATCGAATTTAATATTTTAAAGGTCAAGGTATCCATTTCTTATAGTGCCAATAGTGTGAGGTGTTACTTTCCAGGATGGCGGCCAATATGGCCGCGAAAACACAAATAAATGTATATCTCAGCTCATAGGTATGCTACAGTGCTACTGCACTGGCTTCCTCTCTCTGCTCGCATTAAATTCAAAATCTTCATTTTAGTCTTCAAGGCACAAAGGGGTCTTGCCCCACAATATTTAGCTGATGTATTACTCCGGCCTCTTTCAGCCTCCTCCCATCGACCACTACGCTCATCAAACAGGCTTGACCTTTTTGTTTTTCATACTAGAACAACTCTGGCCGAGTCCCGTTCGCATATTAACATTCTATATACGAACTCAGGATATGAACATTCATGAGTAATTACGGCCTGCTGTTGATTGGATGCTTGCCGGGCCTCGATGCACGAGCAAAATTAAAATGGTGGACAACGTATATTTTCTCGATTGCCACTCGAAAATGAATGTATAATAAATAATGAAGACAAAATGGAGATCACAGCTAAGTTAAAATGCGCCGAAGATGCTGAAACGTGGCTGCGTTTTTATGAGAAAATGTCAGCGACACAATGCATCGTCAGAAAAACTTATCCACGGTTACAGCGACTCCAATTCCGTAAAGACTGTCTGCCATCATCATCATCTAACCTAATACCCTTGGTAATTCTCCATTTTAGGTCCCCAAATTATTTCGCACTGGTATAATTTGATATCGTCACTTTAAAATAGAAGCTGTATTGATGAAAATAATTGTCTACTTAAATGGAAGCTGGATTGACAAGAAAAACTACGTAAATAGAAGCTGGATTGACGAAAATAATTGTTTACCTAAGTAGAAACTGGATCCACGAAAATAATTTTTTCATGAAATGGAAGCGAGATTGATGAAAAGAATTGTTTACCTAAATAGAAGCTGGATTAACGAAAAATAATTACGTAAATGGAAGCTGGATTGACTAAAATAGTTCATCGTGAAACTAGAAGTTGGATTGATCAGAATGATTCTCTGCTTAAATGGAAGTGAGATTGATGAAGAGAATTCTTGCTAAATAGAAGTGGGATTGATGAAAAGAATTCCTGCTAAATAGAAGTGGGATTGATGAACAAATAACCTTCAGTTTCAATGGATACCAATACAAAATAATTTGGGGACCTAAACTGGAGGATTATCATAACTTTTGTTTAAAACAATAATTATACGATCGAAGGTAGGCCTACCAAATAATATTCGGCCAGCCAGACAGACAAAATGGTGAAAAATCAACTTTTATAGTTTATAGCAATTAAATCACGTGAATGCATGCTATAAATAGTAAGGCGCCGCAAAACTAAACAATTATTAGCTGCTTTGTATTTACTCATTATTAATCCCTAGGCAGATACATCATTACTTATGCATATTTATTAACCTACGCTATCATCCAATCAGTAGCAGGTCGTAATTACTCATGAATATTCATATCATGAGTTCGTTAATAGAATGTTAATATGCGTCCCGTTCATTTATCTCAATTGGCCCCTCTCTTTGGAATGCACTGTCTCCATCTACTCGCTCTCGAATTCTAGCTAGTAACCTCTCTTCCACCTTTGCATTTCTCAAAACCTTTTTCTTCTCTTGTGGCCTTGCGCACTGGGAGCGCCTCTAAATGGTTCACCCTATGAGAGGCGCCTTATAAATGCTTGAATACAATACAATACAATACAGTAAGAAAAAAGTATCGAATTTAATAGATTCAAGGTCAAGGAATCGATATCTCGTAGCGGCAATAATGTTGGAATGCTGCTATCGAAGATGGCGGCCAATATGGCAGCCAAAACAAAATAATCTATATCTCAGCACATAGGTAAGTTTCGTAAAAATGAAGTGTTGAATTTAATAGTTTCAAAGTCAGGGAATCCATTTCTCTGAGTGCCAATAGTGTGCGAGTGTTACTTTCCAAGATGGCGGATAATATGACCGTGAAAACATAAATAAATGTATATTCAGCTCATAGGTAAGTTACCATAACAAATGAAATGTCAAATTTAACATATTCAAGGTCAAGGAATTGTTTCATCGTACGTAGTGCCAATAGTGTGTGAATGTTACTTTCCAAGATGGCGGCCAATATGGCCGTCAAAGGCAAACTATGAGCTGAAATATACAAATTTCTGTGTTTTGGCGTCCATATTGACCGCCATCTTGGAAAGTAACACTAACACACTATTGCCACTACGATACAACAATTTCTTGATCTTGAATATGTTACATTTGACATTTCATTTGTTAATATATCTTACCTGTGAGCTGAGATACACAAAATTTTGTAACTGTAAATTGAGCATCTATAAATTGAGCATCTATAAATTAATGTCAAGATCATTGAGGCGCACGGACACAGGTCAACACAAGGCTATGGTACTTAGACAGGATACCGTCAGTTACAGTAGTTAAGGGTGCAAGACTTATTATCACAGTCATGCAACCCCAAAACATCGGTTCGATACGGGTAGAACCGGTTATACCCGTGCCCGTAATGCTCCTGCCCGAACCCGACCCTACTCGTAAAAATGACTACCAAATCCGTACCCGACCCGCGTGTACGGGTATACTCGAGGACCCCTAATGGAGAGGCTGAGAATGGAGATGGTGCGGTAAGAAGATGCACGCGTGACCTGAAAGAGTTAATGAATTAAAGCACAGTCCCTGGGAATATTTGAAATTCCAGCACTTAATTGGGTTCTGATATGAACGTGTATTTCATGATTTCGTCGCCGCTCAACAATATTTAGTTCAAGAAAAATTAATGCACTACATGGACGTTTCCCACAGAATTTTATGTTACAATACAATACAACTGATCTTTGATTTCGCCCTTCTTACTAAGGTGGCCCCAAGCTCAGAAGTTCACACGCCTCGGCGGCGCAGAAGCAATTATATTGCTGAGCAATTGTGCGTGAAGGACTTGCTCAAAGTCCCTACGCGGCGGTTTGAGGTGGATTCGAACCTGTAACCCTCCGGCTGCAAGGCACCGAACATACCCCTACACCAGTGCTGTCCAACCCGCGGCCCGCGGGCCGCATGCGGCCCGCCGGCAGATTCTAAGTGGCCCTCCACAGCTCGCCAAATATTTGCAATTTCTGTTAAAATGAAGTAAAAGACAGTCACTAGCCTACTTGCATAGCTATTCGTTCGTAACTTGGCTTATCATTTCACAATGTCTACACAAAATCCAGTTCCCAAGACGCATTCATTATGATAACTCCATTATTAATTATAATAAAGTTAATAATTTTCAATAAATTTTTGTCGCTGCTTTTGAGTTGACTGGTGCGGCCCTCGGCTTCAAAAATTACTTCTTCGGTGGCCCGCGGTGTCAAAAAGGTTGGACAGCACTGCCCTACACCATCGCGCCCCACCAACTTGCCTCGCCGGTAGAGAGCAGAAGACAAAAAGCAAACAACAATATTTTGGACACTACTTACTCTATCATTCGTTTGTTTAGATTTGTCAATATCTAATCACAGTAAATTGAAGGCAGCTGGATACAGCACCAGGAGAGTAAATAGCACAAGGAGAGTAAACAGCACCAGGAGAGTAAAATGTTCAGATACTACGAATCATTCTTTCGAAATTTTCCGTTGAAGTACAGCTGAAGGAATAGTCTGTACTGGAAGATCGTAGGCTACGTTCCTTGCTTATATAGCCTTGGGTTATACGGGTCAAAACGCCAGACGGGGCAAAAAGGTCACTCCCATAAATTCGTTAGAAATAGTTGTAATTCGGTGCACACCTCTACAGACTTAATTTACATATGCCAGGCACAATTTTGTCTACGAATGAGCGGTTCTATTATCGAATCGATATATTTGACCTAGGATCAATAATTATTTGTACACATGTTTTCGTTAATTTCTTACCGTATAAAAGTTTTTTATTATTTGATGTGAAAGTTCTATTGAAAATTGAAAGCGTTTTTTGAAAGGAGTTGTGAAATTAGTTGAATTTTATAATCTATTAAATGAGCGATAATTGAAGGGTTTAGCAGTATATCTGATATTATGTGTGGCACTGTTGTGGGAGCAAAACGGACGGCTCAAAACGGTCATGGTGAAGAATGGCTTAAATGCAATAAGTGCATGAAATGGTATCACGAATCTTTTGGCCAGAGGCCATTAATTAGTGTTACAACTGTCTTTAGCAATGTAGAAGAGATTCAGATAGCGCCTTGTAAGAATTTCACTAGGTGCTGTAACCTACATTCATAAATTAGCCTTTTTGTTACTGTCTTGGCAGTGACATCTACATGTATAGGTCTAAAAACAATGATAATAATTTCAATTTCTTCAAATTAGGAAAACAATTGCAGTAGGACCTATTTGTAATATTTGGAACTCCTGGTGTAAAACGTTCACGCAGTGTCCTTCATGTCCCAGACATAAGGCAAAAAGGACACCTTCATGTCATCACATATTTCACTAATAAAAGGCTACTAATTTTTTCCAATTTTAAAATCGAATATGCAATAATACGTTGGTTTCTTAATCAGACCTGTCGATGGGGGGGGGGGCCTATGTCGCGTACCGTTGATTACTGCTTTCGTCAGCTGCGCCTCCTGAGAGGCTGCATCAGGTCCTTGCCTTTCGAGGCTGCGAGAGCGGCCGTTGCCGCCTTCGTCACCTCTCAGGTTGACCGCTGTAACAGCCTACTGGTCGGTGCGCCCAAGTGCCTCATGGATTGCTTGCAATCCGTTCTCAACGCTGTTGCGAGGCTACTATGCAACCGGAGAAAATATGATCATGTCACAACGCTCATCCGTGATATTCTGCACTGGCTTCCAGTCTCTCTACGTATTGAGTTTAAAATCTGTTTGCTGGTTTACAAATCACCTCATGGGGCCGCGCCTGAGTATTTGCGCGATTATTGCATTGGGACGCATTCCACCGCCTCAGGGTTGCGACTCCGATCGCTCTAGAAAAGTGATCTTCGTGTAAGACGAATGAGGACCCGTTTTGGCGACCGCGCTTTCTCGGCAGCCGGCCCCGGATGCTGGAACGGTCCTCCTCCTGCGCTATCAGCGGCTGACACAGTTGACTCCTTCAAATCCGGACTAAAGATTTATTTGTTTGCTAAAGCCTACCCTGCTGTGAGTTGACTGCGAGGCGCCCTAATAACGGCATTGCTCTGTTACGGCGCCATATAAATTGTCACTGTTATTATTATTATTATCTCTATATAATAAAGGCAAACTGATAGTTTTATATGAATCGGCACTAATGTCATACTAATTATTGCGATAAGGGGTCCCTTTTGCCCCGTGTCACCCTACTTTCGAGCAATCGAAGTTTTCTGTTGAAGTACAGGTGATGGATTATTTTGTACTCAAAGCTGAATCAGCATATCGAGCAATCGACGTTCTGATTTTATCAAACGACTTTTGTTTTCTTTGAATTACTCCGAGAGGAAGTCATCGGTATGAGGCGCTAGGGATATGAGTAGGGTGGGCAGTATACTTCTTTGTCTCACCTTTATTATTATTTTATTATTTATAACATGTTGACAAAAACTGTTTGGCTCTATTACAGATCTAAATCGGTTTCGTCTACAGAAGATCTAAGAGCAGTGTGGCACATTTGATTTTTACTAAAATCTATAGAAAGATTTGCCTTATTGTAACATTTCTAATCGGATGATTCGGGTTGTGTAGCTATAAACATACGTTCATGTTTACTCGTAATCGTAATACCTGGTAAATACCACATTTATAATGCGCTTTACCGAGAACTTGGACTGACATTATCAGACTACAACAGAATTTATGAGAGCTTTTCATGAATTGCAAATTAAAGACAGACCGTGAGTCCGCACACTCGCAATGTGCTTTTTAATCGACTCTTTCCGGGGCTAATTGCGTACGCAAAGCATCATCACCTGCGGAGTTTGCTGTGTGAAGATAAGCCGTTCACTGTTTCATGAAGTCAGTTCGAATCAATAAGTCAATAAAACTGTAGACTGCATAAAATATTAGGGATCATGCTATCAGAACAACTTGGTTTCGACGAACACGTTAACAACATTATCATTAAGGCCAGACAATCAATGTACGCTCTCTGTGTCTTGGTTGCCCATGGTTTGTCAGGTCCAAAGCTAAAAGACGTCGTCAGTGCAACTCCATTTGCATGGATGTTGTATGCCGCACACAGTATGCGTCTCGTGTCTCGTGGAGGTTTGTTGGACAAAAGGGCGAACCGTCATCCACCGTTGTTCTACGGTTGGGTAATGTATCGTTTTGAGTTGTTTTGTGTTGAGAATTATACCTTCTAAAATAGACACGAGTGTTTGAGCTTTTCTTGAGTAGGAACCCGTATTAATATACAGGGAGTGTTCGGTCGTAAATCTATGTCCAGCAACTGAAACGGTCCACTGCACCAAAAATAGTTCTAGTCTTTGGTATGAGCAGAGAAAGATGACCTCATTGAGTCATGATAACTCTGGGAATGCTTGGCATATGGGGAAAGCAAACGGCAAGATGACGTCTGAGACGATTTCTGTCATCAGTCATTTGCCACCTTTGGACGTCTTTCCGGAGATGTCTACAGTTGTAGCCTACGTGAGTATGTAGGCTATCTGGCTCATCTGATGAGGTTTTTCTCTGTGTGGTGCTATGTGTATTTCTAACTCCAATAATATTGTGACTAAAATCTTATGCATTAACACAGCTGTCACTTCTTTAGAACCTATCAGATGCACTGAAACATATCTAACGCTCGTGAATAAGCTGGTGCCCTGCGCTTGGCTTTCGAGTGGCGCTTTAGAAGTTTGGAGATTACGATTACGATCTAACAGACCTGGGTATTTGTGTCATTTATTTTCATATATCTCTAAATTAGGATAGGATGCCTGTAGGGAACAACCGGGTAGACATTTTCTACCGGGTAGCAAATCCGAGTATTTGGATGTACTATTTGCCGGATCCGGGTACGAACCGAGTACCGTTTTTTACATGTAATGAAAGATATCTATGACTATGAGTCTGCTGAGACTATGACGTCATGTGCAAATTAAAGAAGTTATAGTACGAAGGGCTAGAACAATGACAACCAATCTCAGCGGTAAATAGCGATTTTCGGTTAAATACTTAAATTGTTGCAGAAATTTAGTTCAGTTGTATAATTTATTTGTAAATTGTAACTATAATCTTGAGATTGATCGAATTCCAAAAATTGTAGGTATTTGCGTGGGTATTATTTGCCGAGGCGAATAGTTCCGAAAAACCCGATATCCGGCCGGGGCAAATGGCCGAAGCGATTTCCGGTTGTTCCTTAGATGCCTGGAACGGGTTTTGCGGTTGGTTGCGCGTCTTCAGTGATAGGCCTATTTTCCTAAGTCTGATCACGTTTCTGCTAACATGCATGATGTTCTGGGCTGGCTACCTTTCCCACAGCGAATTGCTTACAAGGTCTTGGCTTTGTTGTGGCACTGCCTCTTTGTCTTTACCAGTTTATCTTTGGTGCTTTGTCTCTCCTCCCAGGATGTCTTGGGCCGTCGTTATCTTTGCTCCTCTGAGAGGGCGCAGTGGAGTAACGAAGGGGGCAGAGGGGGCAACCGCCCCGAGCGCAGCACAAGAGGGCGCAAAATTAGCTTTCTGTGGTAAACAGTACTATGATAAGAAAGAGTAAGAGTCAACAAGAAAATTTAAAGGGGGCGCAGTCATTAAATCTTGCCCCTGGGCGCTGAAGCCCTTCGTTACGCCACTGGCATGGCAAACTTCTAGTCCCCTATATGCGAGAATTTCCATCAGGCAGCGACATGCTTTCTCTGTTGCTGGCCCTACAGTCTAAACGGGCTCACCAGGGTCCCCTCCGACAAGTCATAGTGTAATTATTTTTATTGTATCACCAAGTAAAAAATCGAATGTTGTCGTACCACCAGTAGGCTAAAGGTCAGATCAAAAACAACAGGCGATGGCGAAGTCCCCTTGTAATTAATTATTAGGGCAAACATAATAAGTTCTCTTCCAGGGTCTGGGACGGGTATTAAAGTCGTTGGTAGACAAATTAAGTTAAACAAATTTTAAGAATGTAATCATATCAACAAAAAGAAAAAAAACTAAAATCACAATTTACAAAGTATTAATATGAGCTGTGGGCTTGCTTCGACTGTTGACAAGCACAGATTTACAATATCTGGTTTAATATTTGTCCATTTCAAACGCAAATCTGTTTCCAGTTCAAGCTTAAAGAAAAAAAAGCGCATGTTGGACTAAGAATAGCTAAATAAAGAAAGATGGGCATAAACTCAGAAAAGGTAACTTTTCTTAACCGTTTGCATACCATTTGGCGACAGCTGGCTTACCACTAGTGGTACGCATAATTATCATCGTTTGAAACCTGCTGCTCTAGCCAAGGTTGGGTCGGGAACGCTCCTGAATAGTAGGCCTGACCATGCGCTATTCAAATCCTAGTAACGAATGAATGAACGAAAATGTTCTGTATTGTATTAGTATTTATGTAGCTCCTTCAGAAGATTAAAGCTGAGAGTGTTGGCGTTTAGAGTTGGTTTTAATTGGAATGTTTCAGCTTCTGAGAAGGAGAAAACAAATCTGAGGAATGAATTTCTTGAGATCATGCAGCAACGCTTTATCAGCGGTCAAGACGAAGATTTCGATTATGGGTCTGTTTGATAGTAGGTTAAACTTATTAAAACCCCAGCTTTATTTTTGTCATTTGTTTTTGGCCCCGATTCGAGTTAAGTGTTTAAGAGAAACTGAGGACGATTTCGATTATGGCTCTGTTTGATAGTACGTAAAACTTCTTATTAACGCCCTTGCAATTATTTGTGTCAATTGTTTTTCTCCCTGATTTGATGCCAGTGTCTATAAGGAACTGGTGTTTATCTGTACTTTGAGTTTTTGCATTTCAATGGAATATTGTTCTGTGCATTTGATTGCTTTGAATTTTTAATCGACTTTCTTTCTGTAGTTTCTTTTACTGCAAATAATACATTTGTTTTCTTGTGACTTGTTTTTTGAAATTCTCTACCTATTGCCACTCGTTCTGCCCATTCCATTGCATCATTTCTTCTCTACTTAAAACTTATGTTTCACGTTCTTTAGCCTATCCACCAACGGACTGCTCTCCTGAGTGTATCCCTGATTTTATGGCTTGGTTTGTGTGCCATCGGTAGGCCAAAGCCTTATGCAATAGACACCGGCGCTGTAGAAGTTACTGTTTAACAATAATCATTGCATCTGAAATAAGTATATTTTTCATGTACAATAAGTAAATAAAACAGGTGGATTAATATCGGAAACTGTTGAATCATTTATTTTAACACTTGCATCTTTTTATACTTTGACAGTGAAGTCGACAACAACGAAGAAAACGACTCAATCGCTCTATTCAGTCGTGACGAAGAGGATCGATACTTTGCAGGCGATAACTCCGACGACGACGACGACGACGACGACTTGCAAGGAGGCGGACAATTGACAACTTTTGCACATAGTTTAACATAGTTTCAATGATAAAGCACTCTTCAAGTCGTTGGTAACGTCTTAAGCATTCACGGATCATTAGAATCAACGTCTGTAGGAAAGACGAAACCAGGATCATTGTGATACAGACATTTTTGTCTGATGTGTCTGTGGCCTGAGTTGGAAGTCGGAACGTGATGCCATCTTTTGACTGTTGACGGGAATCCGTTGTTTGGGTTCTGTCTGTGTGTGTGGGAGGGGCCCACCACTCGTGACTCTCCTAATATACTGTGCTTTATTTTGCTTACCAGTGTGATTTTCGTTAACGATAACGATAACGAAAATGTTCGTTAACGAAAATAAAATGACTTCGTTAACGATAACTATAACTATAACTAAAAATATCATTAACTATAACTATAACTATAACGAAAATAACACTAACGAAAATTCATCTTTATTTTCGTTAATACAAAAAAATAAAAATAGGAAGTGCAATATGGACGATTCGACATAAATGAGAACGAAAAATGCGAAATTTTTATTGTGAAATTTGTCAGTTACTTTGGAAACTCGTGTATTCATGAAGCTGACTGTACCCATGCTTCAAAGGTTTTCATAGCTCTGAGTAAATTGTGAAACAGCGTATTAATACGCACAATTTTGCTTATAGACTTAATTATTGTAACTAAGTAGTAACTAAAATTAACTAAAATAAAAATCCATTAACTATAACTATAACTATAACTAAAAAATAATACTAACTATAACTATAACTATAACTAAAATAAAAATCATTAACTATAACTATAACTATAACTAAAATAAAATCTGTAAGGAAAATCACACTGTTGCTTACTGATGTAATCAAAGTTCTTGACCTTCATTGTGTTTGCCCAGCGCAGGAAGTTGCTCTAATTATTATTCATGCTCTTTGAGTGACAGATTGTTTAGAGGGCTCAGCCTGTAACGCAGAGAGTATGGGTTTGAGCGTCGTCTGAGGCGGTTACTGTGTAGTGACCTTGAGCAAGTCCCTCACGTCCAATTGCTCAGCGCCATTGATGTTCTTTGTATGGTCAAGGTGTGCACTTCTGAGCTTTGAATGGAGGGCAATAATTATATTAGATGTATATTTCATCAAATACTGTTGCTTTTCATAAATCAGAGGTGTCAAACCTTTTTGCAGAACTAAATGTTAAATGGTGCATTTTTAGCATACAAACAGTCAAATTCGGCTTATAAATCTTAATTTGAATGTTTATTCTCAAATTGTGTAGTCTCTAAGCAAGGCTCCGGGGCCCAGAAAAACAACGTCAGTGAATCAAAAATGGCCTCGGAGCCGGAATTTTTACACCCCTGGCATAAATGTTCAATTATGATTTCTCTAGTGTTTTGCACTGCATGTTCAATTCCAAGCAGAAGCTGACTGAAGTTATTTGAAAGACCAATTGCTGTCATGGACCAGTATAGAAATATATCCTCAAGATTTTTACATAATTTTAACATTTAAAATGCGGAAAGGTTTTGGATCGGTTCTTAGATTTCTGTGCTTGCTGTAGCTGGATGGAAGTGTTGCTGAGCCTTGATGACAGATAAACATCGGTACAAAAATATGATGATGTATTCATGGTTTCAGCATTTAAACTCTGGGATTAAATAGCATTTTGTGCATACAAAACGCAAGTTTTAGAACGAAAAGTCAGAAATATTTTGATATGTCAACACTGGGTGGTCGTTTCCGCACTGGCATCGGCACTATCTAAACCTGCCAGCAATTTCTTCTTGTTAGAGTCAGGAAATTTATGGCGATGTGGATTAAAATTTGAAGCCCAAACTGTTTCTGGTCTTCGTCATTTGTCGGAATGAAGTTACATGTATAATCCTGGATTAGCTTTACACCTCTCTCTGCGGTGTCGTTGACTACTTTGAGTGCCATCACGACTGCTTGTGATTCAAGATAATCTTCATTTTCATTCCAGCTTTCCGGTGGCAACTGCAGGAATGAACCTTTTAGTGCCAGGATATGAAAAAACATCTACCGTATTGGTGGTGATAAAAGAACTGAGTGGCCTGTTAACATCAACAAGACTGTCCGCTTGGGAAGTGGATGCTCCGATCCATTCTGCTGGCATAAATTGTTCACCTTTTTTTCTTTCTCAGAAACCCAATGTTTGGATCGAAGATGGCCAATCCAACTGTGACCTTGCTTGTATACCGCAGATGTCTATGAAATTCTGTAGCGGTGACGAATTTCTTGGTTTAGGTATTCAGTCAATTGTTGAATAAAATGAAGATCGTTTGCAGAAGCTGAGACAGGACAGGGAACTTGAAACCGTGACTGGACGTAGCCTACACATCACAGACGAATAGAAGGAAATTGAAAATACCTTTTTCTTCAACTGGCTTCAGTTTGAATGAGACCGAAACATCCGCATCTCGAATGGTAGCGTTTTAAACATTCACCGATACCAGGGTAATTAATTGGAATCAACGCCTGTAAGAAAGACAAAACCAGGACCGTTGTTAATTGTTATACATAGGGTTTGTCCGATGCGTGTACGGCCTTGGTGTGTCCAAAACATGATGGCAGCTTTCTACTGTTGACGAGAATTCGTTGATCGGGCTCTATGTCAGAGATGGCACTTTCCGTGGCACTCTCCGCTCATCTAAGCAGGCTGAGCTTCTTGTCCCCCGCTCGCCGACTTCTAGTAGGCAGCGCCGTCTTGTCTCTGTTGCTGGCCCTGCAATTTGCAATGGGCTTCCTATGGTTCTTCACTTGGTGCCCAGTCTCCTTGCCAACACGTTTTATTCCAACCTTAAGACTCTTCTGTTCAGCTGGGGTTTGGTTGAGAGTGCTCCTAAGTAGATAACCTTTAAGAGGCGCTACATAAATCTACGATATGAATGAATCGATTAGAATCTAATCTTGATTAATTAGCTAATTCTAATCAATTAGCTACAAGATTATGCTAAAAATTGCTAATCAGTTAGAAATAGCTAATTGGTTAGCAACTTTGAGCTTATTCTAATCGTAAAACGATTGGCTGATCGATTATATTTTTGATTATGGGGCCGTCCATAACTTACGTCACGCACCTGGGGGGAGGGGGGGCGGCGAAAATTTGTGACGATGTGTGACATAGGGGTAGGGTGTGAGAAATGTGACGTCACATCAGGTCTGTGTAATTAAATTTAACAATTAACAACAATTTCATTTTAACAATAACAGCACTAATTTTGAGTACTAACTTTTCATTATTTTTTATTAGTTTAAGGGGTCGTCCATTAATTATATCAACAAATTTTAGGCAGTTTTTGACCCCCTCCCCTTGTCAACAACTGTCAAACATTGACGGACCCCTAAAAATTATGTCAACAATCCCGGAACCCCACCCCCTACAAAAAGAAACAAAATAGCTCAATACATGTAGAATAATTTTTTTAAAATTTTTACACTAAAAATGCAATCTCGAATTTCAAAATAATATGAGTTTAGTTTATTACCAGCTTTTTAGTAGTAGGCCTATTAAACATTAAGCACTTTATACATTTTTAGCATTTCTTAATGTTTTCGCTACCATTTGGAAGGGTCTGTGCTGATTTATTTTAGAAAAATTTCTTGACTTCAACTTGAATCGAACTCCCTCCCCTTGTCAACAACTGTCAAACTTTTCCAAACCCCTCCCCCCTATTTTGTTGACATAATTAATGGACGACCCCTAATGTATACGGGCACCATAATTAATCATTTCTAACTATTTAAATATTTGGTCACCGTCAGATTCTAAACTATTCATGCTCTCCATATTTGTTCCATGAAGGAGCATTTTGCTTCGCCATGGGAGAATGGAGAAGCATAAATTCTGTAAATTTTTGGATTAATTGTTTATATTAAACAGTTGAATTAATTATTCTACCAGAGCTTTTCATTCTGTGGATTGAATAAAATTATGTTATTGTGGTAATTCTACTCTTTCCATTTTGCTTAATTGTTCTGCTACAAAATATTCTAAACATCTATAGTAATCGGTTAGACGATGAATATTCAGGTGAATTTTATGCTTATAGACCTATCAGCTTTTCGACGACTCCTTTTTAATGCCTGACTTTCTGCTTTAATACAACATCAGTGTGCAGTGCCACATAAAATACTTATTACAATGTGATTTGAAACATGTTTTTTTATCAAATGGAAATTTGGTTTGAGGGTCAAAGCTTTGTGACGTCATTTTTCAGGGGTGTTACTTTTTGTGACGAAGTATGACGAGGGGTCAGGGAGGGTTAAAATCGGCCCAAATTGCGTGACGTCATTTATGGACGGCCCCATGTTAAGAATGAGTTAATTAAGAATGAGTTTATTAATAATGATTTTGAAGACTGTTTCCAATTCAATCAATCAATCAATATTCGTTTATTTACAGTAACAGAATGACACAGACGCATTTCTGCCTACAAGTAGGGCCTAAAGATTAGTTTATTTAAAATGATTGGGTTGAGTTGTAAGAAGATGTAAACCGTCAGAGGATTTGGTAAATGTTTTTTATAGACAATTCTAGCAATGAAATTTCGATCGTCTTTACGAGGGAGATTGAACTTGTGGTGTGTACGTGGTCGGAGTGAATAATGGTTTCGTCTGGTGGTGGGAAACAGTTTTCGCAGAACAAGGCTTAGACATTGTTATTTCAGTTTCGGTTTACTTTCCAGTTTAAGTTTTAGTTTTGTTTCAACTGTCCAGTTTAGTTTAAGTCATAGTTTTCAAATCTTTTCAGTTTTAGTTTTAGTTTCAGTTTTCTAAACTTTTCAGTTTTAATTTAGTTTTGTAAACATTTACCATTTTACCCCTCCCGTCCTGTGGAATCAGGAGATTCCCCTATATATTTATGTAGCGCTATTACACCAGACGCTCTGTGCTTGTATAAGAAGATGCAGAGGCAGATGACAGCTGAAGTTAGGTAGTACGCGATTGGACAGCGCGCTGAGCCAATGAGAAGAGTCCGCCGCGTCGTCAGACTGACGCTGCCTGTAGCATTGCTAATAAGAATTACTACGGTAGTGTTTCCCTGCGTCAAGCGCAGTCGATCGCAATCGAGCCCGTAGGCAGGAATGGATACTAAGTTTACGCCTTCGAGAACTTACAAAGAGATTTGCGCAGACGTTCCCGCAGAGCACAGACGCCGGAGTCGTAATCGAGAACAAAGAAGTCGATTATGGAGGAGCGAAGGATAAAGTATCGCCCGCAGATGTGTCCAATTAGCGTCTTCTAACCCGTTATTGGGCGTTAATATAGTGACTAGAAGCGTTAAGAACGTATATATAATACGACATGTAAATAGGAAGTACGTAGTGTCGAATGAATTGAGACGCTCCTTCTGGTTATAACCTCCACGGTGGCAGAGATTACACGTTGGACTACAGCAGAAGTCCATGATCCGTCCATCTATATATGAATGAAACCTGCCCGTTAGAGCCTAGAGATGTAAAGAGTATTATTGTCCATTGTCATTAAGACTAGAGGTAAAGGGAATTTTTAAATGGGATTGCGTAACGACACATGACTTCGGACAGACGAGTGAATGAATTGATGCAGCTAATTGAATGATTAAGCGATTAAAGTCATTCATGGTCACATTCCTGCCCTCTTCTCAAAACACCTGTCAACCGGCCATCTTTACGCGGACGATGTGCAAGCCTTTGTCCATGGACCTCCATCTGCTCAACTTGCTCTTACCGGTCGCATTAATGCTCTCTCCCAAGACCTTCACTTGTGGATGTCCTCCAATCGGCTCTCACTTAATTCATCAAAGACTCAACTGATCTGGTTTGGTACTCGACAGCAGCTTGCTAAGCTTGACTTTGCACTACTTGCACAAACGTTTCCTTCTTTCACCTTCTCGTCCAGTGTCCGTGACCTAGGCGTTGTCCTTGACAGCAGACTCAACTTCTCAGAACACATCAAGAATCTCACCCGTTCCTGCTACTTCCACCTGAGACGCCTCAGAGCGATTCGACGTTCTGTCTCCTCTTCGGTCTTTACGACTATAGTTCAATTCAATTCAATTCAATTCGTTTATTGAACCCAAAACGAAGAACAAGAACAAAACAATAATGTTTCACAGCAGTTAAACACATAATCATTATTAATATACAAATATCAATGCATTGATAAGGGAGCAATGGGCTTACCCGAAGGGAATAATCCCGCTGAATGGGGGCCTAATTACAAAACTATATTAAGCAATCTTAGTAGTGATAAGTAATTAGAAGTGGCAGTATAGCTTGGAAAACCAGAAATAACTGCGTCGAGGTAACTTCCCTCGGCCTTAAAATAAAAAGAAAAACACTAAAACAAAAGAACTAAATAATTGCAATGTTATTTAACATTTTTTATTGTGTGTGCACGGATTTTAATTTTAAACGAGGCTATAGACTCATGGCTGCACGAATACATTCTGGTATGCTATTCCATATGAGGGGACCCTTGTATTTTATAGAAAATTTTCTGGTATTCGTTCTGGCAAATATGCTTATGTAGGCTCTTTTATTTCTAAAGACCTTGTCGAGTAAGTTTGGTTTAAAGTAGGCTGAAAAAGCTTGTGGGAGAAGGTTATTATCATATTGATACATAAATATACTAGTTTGAACAAATTTAATCTGAGATATTTTCAGAAATTTAAGTTGTAAATACAGTAAGTCAGTGTGGGCGTTGATAGGAGATTTAGTAATAATTCTTATGGCTTTTTTCTGTAGTATATTTAGTTTTAGTAAGTGAGTGTCATATGTAGATGTCCAAACAAAATTGCAATAGTTTAGATATGGATGTATAAGTGTGAAATATAGATTTCTGAGTATGTGGGTTGGAAGTAGATAGGATATCCTGCGTATTATTCCAGTGTTTTTAGAGATTTTTTTGGCAATTTCAGCAATATGTATATCCCATTTTAAGTGTTGATCAATGTAGACCCCTAGGAATTTAGATGAAGAGACTTGAGGAGTTAACTTATTATCAATTGTCAGAGCATTGTCAGAAGTTGGAACAGGTTTTTTGTTAGACCTGAAGATGATGTAATTTGTTTTAGATAAGTTAAGCGAGAGTTTGTTGGCTTTAAACCAGTCGTTAGCTAATTCTAGATCATTATTTGCTAATTTAATTAATTGGTCATATGAGGCATGTGAGTAGAAAGCATTGGAGTCGTCTGCAAAGAGAATGTAATGAAGAAGAGATGCCGAATTGGGAAGATCATTAATATATATTAAAAAAAGTAGAGGCCCAAGTATTGAGCCTTGAGGAACCCCAAAGACTATGTTTTGAAAACTTGATAGTTTGCCATTACAAGAAACTTGCTGGCGTCGGTTATTTAGGTAGCTTGAAAACCATGCAAGTGCAACTCCTCTGATTCCATAAGTTTCAAGCTTGTATAATAAGATTTTATGGTCAACCGTATCGAAAGCTTTGGCCAAATCGAGAAAAATTCCAATAGAATATTCATTATTATCAATCAATCAATCAAATCAATCAAAAATGTTTATTGGCACCAAAGAACGTTGCAACATAACAGAAAATGAGCATCTCACAAAATATATATCAAACAGATTAAGTAATAATAGATAAAGCTGGACAACATTCAATGGGTACAACATTCAAAGGGTACCAAAAGGAGGAGCCCAAAAGGGACGATAGTCCCGCTAAGTAGGGCCACCTATGTAACTAGATCAGTTCAAGACAGCAGTTTATAAGCTGTTGTGATTGACATAATGAGTAACATAGGACATTATTTTATTTAAACTTAGCTATCTTAACTACAGACAGATGCATCAACAAAACAATGGTAGAAGCAGTTAATCAGATATCTTGATGTTGTTTCATAATATAAAGTTTAAGCTCTCTCTTGAAGTGGGGACGACTTGGAATATCACGGAGAACCTGTGGCAGACTGTTCCATAGGGATGGGCCAGCTATTTTAATTGCGAAGCTCCTTGTATTGGTGCGAGCAAATTCACCTCTGTATTGTGCTGGGTTTCTTATATGGTAGGAGTGGATGTCCATGACTAGGTCAAAATAATTATCAAATGCATTTGGCAGTTCTCTCTTAGTGTAGCGGTACATAAATTCAGCTGTTTGCATTAATTTTATCTGATGAAGTTTTAAAATACCTAGGTAAGCAAAGGCCTGATCAGTATGGGAGTTATATGGAAGTCGCCTTATAATACGAATGATTCTTTTTTGCAATATAATAATTCTGTTGAGTCTTGATGGGTAGTTGGAAGCCCAGATCATATTACAGTAGGTTAGGTAAGGATAAATTAAGGAATAATATAAAGTAAGGAGAATGCTCGTGGGTAGTATATGGGCTAGTCTAGATATGATTCCTACATTTTTTGCTATTTTCAATGATATATGGTCATTGTGGTCATTCCATGTGATGTGCTGGTCTATATAAATGCCAAGAAATTTTACTGACTTAACTTGGGGAATGACAGTTCCATCTATCAGAACTGAGCCTTGGAGAGATGGCTGGAGTTTCCTGTGTGAAGAAAACAGAATATAGTTAGTTTTCAGTAGGTTAAGGGAAAGCTTATTGGCTTTAAACCAGTCGGATACAAGTTCTAGTTCATTGTTTAACAACTGGTACATGTTTTCATACGAATTATGTGAGATAAACACATTCGAGTCGTCAGCAAACAATATAAATTGAAGAACCGAAGAGGTATTTGGAAGGTCATTGATGTATATTAAAAATAACAAAGGACCAAGCAAGGAACCCTGTGGTACACCAAACTTAATTGACTTAAAACTAGAAAAATTCCCATTACATTTTACTTGTTGCATCCGATTGGTTAGGTAGTCTTTAAACCACGAAAGAGGGATACCCCTTACCCCATAATTTTCAAGTTTTTTTAGAAGTATATTGTGGTCAACAGTATCAAAAGCTTTCGATAAGTCTAAAAAATACCTATAGAGAATTCATTTTTATCAATTGCATGTGATATTTTATCCTGAATATTTATGACCGACATTGATGTAGAGTGCCCAGATCTAAAGCCATGTTGGTATGGGTAGAGAATGTTCATTTTATTAATATAATTATTTAACCTTTGATACATTATTTTTTCTAATAGTTTTGCAAAATAGGCTAATACAGATATAGGTCTATAATTAGTAGGGTCAGTTGTTAAACCCTGCTTAAATATGGGAGTAACTGTGGATGTTATCCATGGCTTGAGAGATTTTATCCTGTATATCAATTAGTGACATATATGTTGAATGCCCTGGCTGAAAGCCATGTTGGAATGGGTAAAGGATTTTAGATTGGTTAATAAAAGAGTACAGCCTGTCATACATGACCCTCTCAAACAGCTTGGAAAAGAAAGGTAATATAGAGACAGGTCTGAAATTAGAAACCTCATTTTTATTTCCTTGTTTATAAATCGGTACTACTTTAGCCAATTTAATATCAGATGGCACCTCTCCAGTTCTAAATGAGCAATTTATTATTTCGCTTAGTGGAGTTGCTAGTAAGTCCATAAGTGGGGATAATACATGCGGATTGAGGTCATCAGGTCCGGTACTGTGAGTATCCTTAAGGGTTTTGTTGATAGCAATTAGCTCATAGGAAGAAGTCGGTAACATAGCAAAGGAATTCAATGAGGAGGCCGGCATATAATCTTGATAAGATTTTTTTGATAGAGGTATATTTTGTGCTAGAGATTTAGGTAAGTTCGTAAAATGGGTATTAAATATATCCGCTATGAGTTCAGAGTCATCTATTTTATTGCCATTAATTACTATTTCTTTTATAATCGTATCCTTATTTTCAGTATTAACAATGGATTTAATTAATTGCCAAGTTTTTTTATGTCATGGTTATATTTAGCAAATTCATTACTATAGTAGTCTTGCTCAAGTTTAGTACGTATTATTTTGTACTTATTACGGTAAGCGGTAAATATGGCTTTATTTGCAGGGGTAGGATTTTTTACAAATTTAACGTATAGTTTTTCTTTCTTTTTTGTAGAATTTAATAGTCCTTGAGTCATCCACGGATTCTGAGCTGCTTTTCTTTTAGTAGTGGTTCTGGGCCTTAAAGGAAAAGCTTGGTCATAATTAAGCTGTATTAATTTTATAAATAAAGCATATGCTAAGTTAGATTCATTTTTGCTGCAGAGTGATAAAACTGGTGACCAGTCTATCTTGTCTAGTAATAGTTTAAAGTTAGAAGTGGTATTATCATTTATAGTCCTTACTAATTGAGGATTACCTAATTTATTTAAGGGTTTAGAAGTATTCTCAATCCAGGTTATAATGGGTAGGTGATCCGAAATATCAGATATTATTATAGCAGAGTTAGTGACAGAGACAGGAGAATTAGTGAAAATGTTATCAATTAGGGTGGCTGTAGTGGGAGTTATTCTAGTAGGTTGGAGGATCATGGGTAGGAAGTGGTGAGAGGTAAGGCAGTTGGTAAAGTCAGCAGTGGGATTATGAGTCTCCGAAGCCAATAGGTCAATGTTAAAATCTCCAGTTATAAATATCCTTTTATTTCTATTTTTATGGCTGGTTAGCAAGTCAATTAAAGATTCAAATTCAGTATTAAAGAAATCTAGATTAGTACCAGGTGGTCTATATATGACTCCTACGACAATATCCGTATTTTTTGTAAATGGAATGTCAATAAATAAGCTTTCAAAAGAGGCAAAAGAAGTGGGGATGATCATTTCCTTGTAGTTTATATCCTCCCTAGTGAATAGCCCGACACCCCCTCCCCTTCCCTCCCCTCTGTTTCTGTATGTAAAGTTATAACCAGGAATATGGACTGTATCAGCGGTGTTGTCCGATAACCAGGTTTCAGTGACGGCCAGAATTGAAGTGGGCAATTGTTGTAATAGAGTCTGGACATCGTTCAATTTAGAGATGATGCTTCTAGTATTAAGATGTAAGATGGTAAAGGATGGTTGATCAGTATGAAATCTATTGGATGCTTGTGAAGGAGCTAAGTACTCACAGTCCCTGACAAGGTCTACAAAGTAATTAATATCAGAGTCTAAGTCTTTATTATTTAAAAGTGGTTTCCTAAGATCATCATTGTCTGTTGTATGTAAGGAGTTAAGTTTAGAAAGGTTACCTATGTTTAATATTTTAGATTGTAAGTTTAGTGTCTCATTAGATTCATGTGTCTTTTTTTCGCATTCATTACAATTCCAGACATCCACAGTTAAAGTATTGTCTCTATTAGTAATACAAGTTGCATGGTAGGATTTAGCACACAGGGAGCAAGTGTAGTCTACCTCCCATTGATTTATTATGTCCGTGCACTCACAACAATAACCAAAAGTGGCAACTTGCCGAGTAATGTTCATTAATACTAATAACACAAGTCAAAGCAAGAAACAAAAACAATAAGACGTAAAGCAAGAGACGCAATCAAAACAGTAGGGCCAAAATCATCGACATTCACCATAAGTACAAATGGCATAGCCTATTTAGAGGTGTACATAAGTCATAATCTAAGTAAGAAGTATATAGTCGAGGAGATCGTGGAATAGCCAGCAAGTGAGGAGTATTAAATGCAGGCAAGCTGAAGAGAGTGCCGAGAGATTCTCGTAGAGATCAGCAAAGAAGATAATCGATCTCTTATTATAATGGAGTCATATGTATTCTATGACTCATTATATACGATGGATAGCTCAATATTGTCCATCCAACAAACCTGTACCATGATTCAAATCACAACGCGTGTCTTTTGAAAACAAGTCATACACCTCTTCACTAGTCAGAGCTATGCTAATCTCAATCAAGCTGGGAGATGTGTAATTCACCTTTATACACCATGTTCCACAGCGGCAGCAATCAGTCTTGTTACCTGATATGGATAACGATATCGACTATTCACGTTTAACTTATAGTCAAAAATCCCAACCATGGTATAAACAATCTCAACTGCATAGTCAATGTAAAGAAAAGAGTAAATAAGTACAATAAGCAGAACAGAGTGCATAGTAAAAACAAGTCCCAACCGTAGGATAGACACTCTCCACTGCATAGTCAATGTAATGAAAGAGTAAGTAAGTGCACTAAACAGAACATCTTAGTTCCCTCCCTCCAGGTTCTGCTCCATACTAGTGAGCCAGTACGTTTGAATAGTAACTTTATACTCTGCAAGGACAATTAAAGAATATGCCCTTTAAGTGTTTGTTTATGCAATTCATGGCATCATCGACCTCAACTGTATAGTCAATGTACAAAAAAGTAAGTAAGCACAGTAAACAGAACAGGGTGCAGTCAGAAGAAAAAAACCTAACCATGGCATAAACAATCTCAACTGCAGAGTCAATATAAAGAAGAAAAAAATATAGCAGTATAGTAGTATAGCAACAAACACTGCAAAAATACGTGAAAGCGCAAACCAAAGTTAAGTTCATGTCGAGACTCACAAGGGAATTGCGGTTGCAACTTCATCGTTCATGAGCAAGAAGCCATCGACAAATCGATCATCGAATAAGTTTGTTGATCCTGGTAAGCTCCCTTGACCTTTCGGCAAAGACCTCCGAGGAAATCTCATTCGCTGGATAATGGTGGTGCATATTTGTAAAGATCATCTGGTGTGTGAATCCGATGTGAGGATTCCTCCATTGAAGTTGACATTTTGACAAAGACTAAGCCACCAGAGGTCCAGGTGGAAGCAACACGGTGTTCTTTCACCAGCCTTCTGGCCAGTGTAGACAGGTAAGCATTATTCTTCGTTAGATGCTCATTAATAAACAGTTGGTTGCGTGGTTCCCAGGGAGAGTCTAGTGAAGTCCATGCCTTCATCTGCTCCCGCATTGATTACTGCAACTAGTGTTGTTTTCGTTAACGAAAACTAAAACGAAAACCTTCGTTAACGAAAACTCAGGGTTATAGTTAACTAAAACTAAAACTAAAACGAAAACTTAGTGAAATAACTAAAACTAATAATAACTAAAACTTGCGCAACCGGCTAAAAACGATAACTGAAACTAAAACAGTCAAAACTAATAATAACGAAAACATCTAACGAAAACCAAAACGAAAACACATAACGAAAACCTAGCGTCCTTGAATATTCAATGTCTTTGTACATAAGGGCGAAAATCGGCGATTCACATAAAGATCAACAAGAAATTTTTGCCACATTAATCATTAAAAGTACATTATATCATGTATGATACATGGCATGTTGTCATACTGTAAGAATAATGGCTGCTATTGAACTATTAGCAGTACTTTGATATACATTGTTGATGGCTAAATATCATTGAACGAATAACTAAAACTAAAACTAAAACTAAAACTGAAAAAACTAAAACTTATGCGAGGAATTGTCAGTTTCTATTAACTAAAACCATAGTTGTAAAAAACGTTTTTTTCGTTTTTTATTATTCTCCAAAAAACGTCGTTTTTTTCGTTTTTTATTTCTCGTCTCGTTTTTTTTCGTTTTTTATTTTTTTTATGTAACTTTATTTATTTACTGTTTGTTATTATTTGTATAATTTTATTCTTGTCTGATATCCCTTACGTTGTCTCCGTACTTTCAAGGCTTCGTCGAATTTACGTCACTATTTAGTGTCATCAGTTGAGATATAAAATAGCACAGAACAGGAAATAAAATGTGTAAAAGTTATTTGAATTTCTAAGTTATCCAAAATGCGAAATGTTGTCTTTGTACACAGTAATCTCCGATTGACTGATAAACTGATTGATATTACTCCATAATAAAATAAATCAAAATTGTAAGTACAATATTTGATTACGTACACTCTAGGTCTATTGATACAAAATTTAGTTTTTAATTGTTTATGTCAGCATGGACTTATGTGGACTTGTGTATACAATTTAAATTTGAAAAGATTTCAGTATATTTAATAACTCAATTTATTAATAAACCAAACTTATGAAAAGGAAAATAATTGTTGTAGATTAATGTTACTTTGTGTTTACTAACAAAGTTATGTTATTTGCTGATTAAAATTAAATTGTGTAAACAAAGTTTTTAATTTTAAAATTTTAGTTTCCGTTTTTTTCTCGTTTTTTCCGTTTTTTATTACATTTGTAATTGCGCTATATAAACCTGTAGTTCGACAGATGGAGCGCCTCTGATTGGTGAGCGCTGGCGCCCTCAACCACTCTTTTTGTGACAGGCGCTTTATAAATTTATAAATACAATACAATACAATACAATTGTCATGTTTGCGTCAGTGTAGTAGAAGAAAATGGCGATGTTGGAGGATTAAGAAGGAGATCTATTGATTGGCCGTAAAGAGTTCCTAAGTCGTATCTATTAAGTTGGACAGATGGAGCTCACTTGTTTTGGTCAAGCGTCAAATAGAACGATAAGATTGCCAACGAAGTCCTTTGGCCGTATACTAAGTTGTTTTCCGGTGGTAATGTATGGTTTCTTCTTACCGAACGGAGTGCCAATTCGATGAGTTTAAGTGGAATCTCGGGCAAGGTTTCCAGGCCTGTAATAGATCTAAGCGTGGTCCGCCATCTTAGTACATTGCCAAGAGGGAAAGATTAGGTCCTTGGAATTAGCAGATATTAATACTAGGAGTTAATTTGGTAATATAGACCCTGGTAAAACGTGGTATAGAGTTGGGGAATACTGGCCTTAACTTTGATTAAGCTGAGATCCGCTTTAGAAGTGGTAATTGAGATAAACTAGGTTTAGTCCATCGATAGGCTAGACTAAATGGCCTATAACTGTCATTGCATTGATTCTGAGCTGCTATTGACTGACAATTAAAGCTTTAGATAAGATTTTATTTGTGGGCTAAAGAAGTGTCCATTTTATGTTCTGTTATTTGATTATTGAAGAGATAATTGCATTTAATACAATATGGAAAGACAAATCAGCAAACCGTTTTATTCAATTAATTATTCATCTGATACACGTCAAGTAAGTAAGCCAAGAGCCTGGGATTCGTTACCTGATCGGGAGGGGTTAACAGAAAGTCCCAGCAGCCTAGTTGAGAGGGAGCAAGGGAGGCCAGTCCAAATAGAGAGGGAGATAGATCCATTTAATGTTCCTTTTAAGTCTGTGCAAAGGGTAAAACAGAACCCAGATGGGTCGTTGAGCACGACCGTCGGCTCCCTCCCCGGAGCTCCGGGCACCACTCGAGGCTTCCTGGTAGATGAAGTGGTCCCTTTGGAGGATAAACAGGTGGCCTCGCTCCTCCTTGAACTAGGTCGTGACGTCATGCACACTAGAAAAACCCCTCCCCATGGAAGGATTGAACCCTCTGTCCCTAGAGGTGGACCAGCCTCTCATGAAGGTTTCCCTGCACAGCTGGCGACCCCCGACGCTGGGGGAGCGTCCGCCACATTTGGTACCACAAGTGGGGTTGTTTTTGAGAGAAATGGGGTCCATTTGAGGGAACGTGGGGTTAGTAGTCTGACTTCTGATAAGGGAATCCAGGATAATTTGGATAGTGGAACTGGTGCTAGACCAAAAAGTGGATTTAGATGGGATCATTTGGAGGACACAAGAGGTTTAAATGACCCAAGGGAAGTAAGAGAGTTAGATTATGATGCAAAATACAGGTTCCCGAGGTCAAAAGGGTCAAGCTTGGGAGCAGCTGCATTGGAACCTGGTTACTACAGAGAAACAGAACCAATTGGTTTGCCAAGAAATCGTTTAGATGAACTGATTACAAATCTGTATGCTAATATCGAGTTTTTAGTTTCAGATTTCAAGACACAGTTATCATTGCAACCGGAAGCTGCTGTCGCCGGTCGAATGTCAACCGTCGAAGCTACGGCTCCTCGTCGTGTCTCTCATGTTGACGCCGAGGCATATCCCAGTTGCGCTGGTTCAGTAGGCCCGTGGGGTCCCGCTTTCCCTCCTACGTCATTGCTGCGTCGTGAATCTCTGCCAGCCATAGTTCAGTCCCAAAGAACACCATCGCACGTCGTTCCTCTCACGTCCGAGCCGACCTACGTCATGTCTGGCTCGACTGCGTCGTTCCATGGTCCGACCTGGCTCGTCACAACGTCGTCGCTTTCGACCACGCTACGTCCTATAGCCTCGTCGTCTGCTGCTAGTCATCGACCTCAGTCAATTTCGACGTCAGTCCCCACACGAAGAGTCCAGAACCAGATGTCAACCATTGGAGAAGAGTCTGCTCCGTACACAACCGGAAGAACACCGTTCATGTACTCCTACATGCATGAACCTGACCATCGGATGATCATGAGATCCGAGGTTTCCGTGGAACAGATGCCGTGGTCGTCAGTTGAACGTCAGTCACGCACTTCGGAAGCCGTCTGGGGTCAAGCTTCGTCACAACCAGGTCAGTTTGTCAGAACTCAAGTCTGTCCTGAGATGATTCCTGCCTGGCCAGTTCACCGACCAGATGTCAGCGGTGGAACGTTCAGTCAACACGTTCCAGAGGCTGGTATGGTCGATAGAAGACGAACAATGGGTAACCCGTTTGCTGAGGAACCTGAATACTGGTTGCCTTATAGTTGGTTGACCTGTTCAACCGCAGATGCAGTCTTTGTCGAGGACAAGAGCCGACCAACTCACAGTAGCGTTGTAAACATTGAAAGTGGGTCAAGAGAAAAGAAACTGGTCCATGACAAGTGCTGCCGACAACTTCTAGTGTAGCATCGAACACTGCTGCATTGGAACAGAAGCCAACAACCAATGTTGAATCTGCTGCATCGTCAGGAGGAGATCCATCTGCCGCGCCGGTCAAGTCAATTGATTCGGGTGACGTCACTGAATCTACAACTCAGTCTGGGTCCTCGAAAACGTCAACAGAAAAATCCCGCCAGTGGATCAAACTTGGGAACTACAGTGGGCGTTCGTCAATCGAAGCCTTCATTCGTCGATTTGAGATATGCGCCGCCAACAACGGTTGGTCAAGTGATGAACGCTTGAACCAATTGTTATGTTCGCTAACAGAGCCAGCGAACCAGCTTCTGTTTGAGTGTGAGGCAAGTTCTGTCACATCCTGGACAGATTTGGTCCAGCTCCTCCGTTCCAGATACGGAAGTACTACGCAAGTCAGTCTCTACCAGACACAATTAGCCACCCGGAAGCAAAAGGAGGGAGAAGACTTGAACGTGTTGGTACAGGACATACGTCGATTGATAACTCTGGGGTATCCTGGACCTGCGTCTGTTCATCGCGAGACTATAGCGATTCGAGCATTCCTGGATGCCTTACGAGACAAGTCTCTGGCTCTAAAGGTCCGAGAGCGAGAGCCTGGTACCTTAGACGATGCTTACAAATTAGCGATGCGTTTGGACTGCTACCGGAAAGCCGAAGAAGATTCTAATGAGTATGGTGAACGTCGTCATGGACGAGTGAAAGCAGTTAGAGAAACTGAACTTACCGTTGAATCAGTTCGTCGACTGCTAAAAGAAGAATTGGAACCAAAGTGGCATCGACTGGAACAGCTGGAGAAAACTGTGTCTTCGCTGGGAGAGCAAGGAAGGTCGAGGATGATGGCTCCTGCAGATCAACCAAGACCTCCACAGTCCAGCTGGAACAATGGGAACCGGTCAGCACGATCTGGCTACGGACCACGTCGGAGGGACCGAAATGTCCGTCACACGGAAGACCGATGCTATAACTGTCAAGAACCAGGACATTACGCACGGTGCTGCCCCCATCGTCCGAGGAATTCCGTGGAAACTCATGAAGAACATCCTCAGATGAACTCGGAGCCTGAACCAGCAAACGTTCATTATGTAAATGGCAGCACGAATGCGTTCTTGCCGCTCAGAGTAAATGGGAAAGACTTGGTCGCGTTAATCGATACTGGCAGCGAGCTCAGCCTCGTTCCAGCATCATTGGTTCGCCGGAAAGACATTCGTCATTCACAACAAGTTCTGAAAGCTGCGAATTCTACCGAAATCCATGTTCTCGGAGAAACGACCCTACAGTGTCAAGCCGAAAACTTTGTCTTCGAGGTGAAATGCTTGGTTACAGAGCAATTGTCGGAATTGATCCTGGGCTTGGAATGGTTGGAACAACACGGTGCCAAATGGAACTTTGAAGATCGTTGGGTTCAAATACAAGACCATGTTCTTCCGCTGTCTGGACGTCCGCGTTCCGGAAACTGTCTAAGAATAGCAACGGCTCATAATGTTAAAGTGCCAGCCCTTTCTGAAATGGACGTTGAAGTCTTTGCCATTCTGCCGAACCTGTCTACCGAACGCAAAACATGGGCTACGCAGTCGCAGGTGCTGGACTCTGGGTTAATTGTGGCCGGAACGTTATTGCCCGAGAGAGCGTTAGACATTGCTGTCCGTGTCTTAAACCCGACCAAACAAGAAATCTTTCTGCGAAGAGGTGTGCAGTGCACGACTGAAGAGGTCACTGTTTGGGATCGAGAGCAAATCGATCACCAGACTGTGGAATGCGCCACCGTGAAAGAGGTATCGACAGAAGCTGCCGCAGCCGAAGCGGAAAAGGTGTTGGCACCGCTATGGGAAAGCGTAGCCGAAGATGTACCTGCCGACATCCGACAACGACTTCGCGCTCTCATTTTGGAGAATAAATCCGCCTTCTCTCTCAGTGAGTGGGACTTAGGGTTCACGAGTCTGGTTCAACATGAGATCGAAACAGGAACGGAGCCACCCGTACGTCAACCCTTACGAAGACAGCCAATGACCCTCTTGCCAATTATTGATCAGCAGGTAGAGCAGATGCTCGAACATCAACTCATTGAACCCGCTTTTGGAGAATGGTCTAGTAATGTCGTCATGGTTCAAAAGCGTGATGGCACACCCCGGTTTTGTGTCGACTACCGGGCTGTGAATGCGAAAACTAGAAAGGACGCCTATCCGTTGCCATTGATTAGTGAAAGCTTGGACACGTTGGCCGGATCCAGATGGTTTAGTACGATCGATCTACGGGCCGGGTACCACCAGCTGGCCGTACATCCTCGTGATCGACCAAAGACAGCCTTCGTCACCCGCCGAGGAACCTTTCAATTTAGAGTTCTTCCCTTTGGGTTGTGCAATAGCCCCGCATCGTTTTCCAGAATGATGAATCTTGTGATGACTGGCTTAAATTTTGCCATTTGTTTGATTTATCTGGACGATGTTATCATCTTTGCCTCTGATCTACAGACTCATCTGAACAGGCTGGCCCAGGTCCTGGCACGGTTGAAGTCGGCTGGTCTTAAGTTGAAACCATCGAAGTGTCATCTATTACAGCAAAAGGTCCTCTTTCTCGGACATGTCGTCAGTGAGGAAGGAGTGGCTACTGACCCGGACAAGATCAGAGTGGTCAAGGAATGGCCAACACCAAGAAAACTTCGGGAAGTGCGTGCATTTACTGGTCTTTGTTCGTACTACCGAAAGTTTATTCCTAACTTCGCTCGTATTGCCCGTCCACTGCATAACCTGACTAAGAAAGGTCTACGCTTTGAGTGGTCTGATGAATGTGAACAGGCATTTAACCGGCTAAAAGAGTGTTTAACGGAGACACCTATCCTGGCTCTACCTACCGATGACGGGACTTTCATCTTAGACACGGATGCATCCGGCGAGTCTATAGGAGCTGTCCTATCGCAAATCCAAGACGGATGTGAAAGAGTCATTTGTTATGGTAGTCGTGTCTGCTCCCCTGCCGAGAAAAACTATAATGTTACCAAGCGAGAGTTGTTGGCGATCGTTCATTTTTTGAAAACCTTCCGTCAATATCTGCTCGGAAAGTCCTTTCTATTGAGAACTGATCATGCAGCTTTACAATGGCTCCGACGAACCCCATTGCCAATAGGTCAACAAGCGCGCTGGCTGGCTGTAATTGAAGAGTTTTCCTTTGAAATCAAGCATCGAGCCGGAAACACTCATTTGAATGCAGATGCCATGTCGCGTCGTCCGCATTGGGTGGATGCTGTGAGACATACGATAGACAACAGTTCAGCTATGCCGTGCCTGCCTGCAGACTGGAATCGAACCACGATCATCCAGGAACAATGCGCTGATCCGGACTTAAACTGGATCATACAAAGAAAAGAGAGATCGGAGACTGCACCGACGCACGCCGAGACACGTCCTCAGAGTAACACGATCCGGACTCTTGTGGCTCAATGGCCACAGATGAAACTTGTTAACGGGTTGCTGATGCGGGAGTGGTTAACTGCAGAAGGAGAGCACGTACGTTGGAACCAGCTGATACCTCCGCCCAACCGACGGGATGCCTTGATCCAGTTATCCCATGAAGGGATGGCGGGTGGCCATCTAGGGATCCGCCGTACGTTGGCTCAACTGCAGCGACGTGCCTACTGGCCGGGGTGGCGCGATGATGTTCGCCACTTTCTACGTCGTTGTATTGCTTGTGCACAGTACTTTAGAGGAAAGCCACCTCGTCAAGGACGCCTACAATCGATGTCTGTCGGAGAGCCTTGGGACTGCGTCGGCGTGGATCTAACGGGTCCTCACCCTCCCTCCAGTAACGGTCACCGTTACATCCTCACCGTCGTGGACCACTTTTCACGCTGGGCGGAAGCTTTTCCTGTCCGTTCGCAAGAAGCCACGACCGTCGCTCGAGTCTTAGTGGACCAAGTCTTTTCCCGTTTCGGATGTCCGCGTCAGCTGCTCACTGACCAGGGGCCATGCTTTGAGGCGGCTCTGTTTCAAGATCTCTGTCGTCTCTTTGGCATCGACAAGCTCCGAACGACAGCGTATAAACCAAGCTCGAACGGCGTGGTGGAACGGTTCCACCGTACCCTGAACGCAATGTTAGGCAAAGTGGTATCCCAGAACCAGCGTAACTGGGATAAGCAACTGCCTCTCGTCATGTCCGCCTATCGCTCGACGGAGCATGAGAGCACGGGGTTTACGCCGTCTCGGTTGTTCTTGGGAAGGGACCCTTTGCTTCCCATCGATTTGGTTTTAGGTGATTGTGTAACAAATGATGATAATGCTTGTAACTTGGTTGAGTATGTAATTGAACAGGACCGGCAGATTAAAATTGCTTATGCAACTGTTCGAACATTTACCGAGCGTCTGGCTGTAACTCGAGCAGCTAGGTATGACCTCAGGGTTAGACCGCCTAAATTCACTGTTGGTGACTGGGTTTGGATCTTTTATCCAAGGAAGAGAACCGGAATTAAGGAGAAGTGGGCCAAGTACTACGTTGGACCGTATAAAATCACTGGAAGGATTGGACCGGTTCTATATCGGGTTCAAAAGTCGAAGAGGTCCCAACCAAAACTGCTTTACGTGGACAAATTAAAACCCTTTTATGGTAGTGTACCCGTGGATTGGGATTTGAACTCCGAGCATGACGACAATGAGATTGAACCAATGGGTCAGCTTCCATTAGAAGAAATTGCAGATTCAGGTGATGGAGATCTAAGCCATCCAGTGCGTCCCAAGCGTGAAATAAGGCGCCCTGCACGTTTTAGAGATGAGAATTAATGTCTTAAAACTTGTCATGTATAATAGTATATAGTTTTATGTTTCTTTTACTCTGTACTGGTTTACACATGATGATGTACTTAAGTCAGTACTTTAATATGTGATTTCTGTTATTTTTGGTGATTCACTTTGTTGAACTCTGATGACAATGGCATTGTTTCCTCTGTAGATAAACTCTGAGAAATCTTTAGAGTACGTTTCCATTAGTGAAAAGGACTGTACAGAAACTTCAGAGTTCGATCCTTTATTTGGTAATCACACTGTTGAGTGAGGAGGTTTGCAAGGGAATAGACTTGGCTTAGTCCTTTCTTTTTGTAACATGATTAGTCAGAGGAGGAAATGAGATCATTGTCCCACCATGAAAGGAAGGTTCCCTTAGCTTAACTGGTTTCTAGATAAAGAGACATGTAGAGGAGGAGGACCAACTTGATTAGCTGGGAAGTAATTAATCATAAGGTGCCCTGCTTAAGTTAAAGTCGGTAATTCGATTGTTAACCTAATTAGTTTAGTCTTTGAGGAAAGGGAATTTCGAGTTAAAAGTAAAGGTTAAATGAGGGAGTGCCTTTATAAGTTTCAGTCTAAAGACTTTAATGATAAGTTCAAAAGACTTTATGTAGTAGTTACCGTTCAGTTTAGTAGGGATTATAGAGAAGATCTTTTAATAAGACAATTATTCTTCGTTCTTACTGTGTTTACTTCGTTTTCCCTGGGTATACAGAAACTGTTGTGGTCTTTTGTGATTTCTAAAGAGATTGTTTTCTTTGACTGATGTATTTAAGTTGTTAGAGTGTTTGACTTAGGTGTTTCCTAAGCACTGTGAATTTACGCTGTAATAGGATACTGACTTTGTACAATTGAGCTTCTTACATTTAGATTAGAATAGCCGGAGAAAAGTTCTCCGAAATTTCTTCTCTACGAGTAGAAATTTTTCCTGAGGGTGGGGTAGTGTGACGAAAATCAGGTTTTCGTCTTGATTTATTGTGCGCCAATCTATCTGTAATCTATTTCGGCCTGTATTAAGTATTACGTGGTATCTATTGATTATATTGTCCTACTAGTATTCAAATTAATTCGCTAGATGGCAACAGTGAGTGGTAACTTAACATTTGTAATTGCGCTATATAAACCTGTAGTTCGACAGATGGAGCGAAGGTGATACCTGGCGCCCTCTGGTCAGGCGTCAGTGTAGTAGAAGAAGATGGCGATGTTGGAGGAGAGGAAGGAGATCGGCCGTAAAAAGAGTTCCTAAGTCGTATCTATCTCTTGTTTTGGTGAAATAGAACGATAAGAGATACTAAGTTGTTTTCCGGTGGTAATGTATGGTTTCTTCTTACCGAACGGAGTGCCAATTCGATTAGTTTAAGTGGAATCTCGGGCAAGGTTTCCAGGCCTGTTAGATCTAAGCGTGGTCCGCCATCTTAGAGCATTGCCAAGAGGGAAAGATTAGGTCCTTGGAATTAGCAGAAATTAATACTAGGAGTTAATTTGGTAATATAGACCCTGGTAAAACGTGGTATAGAGTTGGGGAATACTGGCCTTAACTTTGATTAAGCTGAGATCCGCTTTAGAAGTGATAATTGAGATAAACTAGGTTTAGTCCATCGATAGGCTAGACTAAATGGCCTATAACTGTCATTGCATTGATTCTGAGCTGCTATTGACTGACAATTAAAGCTGTAGATAAGATTTTATTTGTGGGCTAAAGAAGTGTCCATTTTATGTTCTGTTATTTGATTATTGAAGATATAATTGCATTTAATACAATATGGAAAGACAAATCAGCAAACCGTTTTATTCAATTAATTATTCATCTGATACACGTCAAGTAAGTAAGCCAAGAGCCTGGGATTCGTTACCTGATCGGGAGGGGTTAACAGAAAGTCCCAGCAGCCTAGTTGAGAGGGAGCAAGGGAGGCCAGTCCAAATAGAGAGGGAGATAGATCCATTTAATGTTCCTTTTAAGTCTGTGCAAAGGGTAAAACAGAACCCAGATGGGTCGTTGAGCACGACCGTCGGCTCCCTCCCCGGAGCTCCGGGCACCACTCGAGGCTTCCTGGTAGATGAAGTGGTCCCTTTGGAGGATAAACAGGTGGCCTCGCTCCTCCTTGAACTAGGTCGTGACGTCATGCACACTAGAAAAACCCCTCCCCATGGAAGGATTGAACCCTCTGTCCCTAGAGGTGGACCAGCCTCTCATGAAGGTTTCCCTGCACAGCTGGCGACCCCGATTATCGAAGTACGCTGGAACCCGTATGACCTCGTCATCGCCGCCACCAGAAGAACCACCACATCAGTTAGCATGAAGGACGGAAGCGGAAGTAAGAGATACTCACCTAGGTGTTCGGCCCTTCCATACGTAACGTAACAAAACATTTATAAAGCGCCACTTAAGAGTATCTCAGAAGCGCTCAACACGTGGCCATCAACAACTGAAAAAATGCGTAGAGAAAACCATATAGCCGCGTGCAGCACGCACAGACGGCGGAAGAGCTACTGGATAGCTAATGGGCTCTGAAAGTTCGGATTATTGCTCAGTCAGGGCAATCTCAGGCTTCTTTGGAGGCAAATCCCAGGATTCATTGGGGCAAATCCCAGGATTCCCTGGGGCAGCTCGAGATCAGGCCAAACAAAGCCTCGCTGCCCTGACCGGAAGCCACGTGTGATTCGCCGTCGGCCATAGACCAATAGCCGAAGCTTTATCAATCCAGTAGTATTATAATTAATAGCCTACACATCAGCGAGTCCAGCAACTTAAAGCTGGATTTGCTCAGCAGATAATAGGTTATGTTTAATAATATTCGATAAAAGTAGCGACGAGTCGGTACGAGCAAGTTTTGTAATAAGCGAAATGATTGCCAATTCTTCAATTTATAAAAGAATGTCTTCTGGAAGCTTGCGAAATTTTAAGTCCTGACAAGAGGAAGGTTTTGGAAGGTGTGAGCCTATCTGCCAATACAGTTGTCAGCAGGGTTACAGTCTACTTAGAGGTTTAAGAGATGATGTCCAGGCCCAATTACTTCAAATGACAAGCTTCCAAGTATTTTCAATTGCTCTGGATGAGAGTACAGATTCATCAGATACCGCACAGTGTGCAGTCTTTATTGGAGCTGAAGATAGCAACTTGAATATAATTCTCGATTGTGGCGCCACGGATCTGGAACGCACTTCCGCCGTCTGTGCGTGCTGCACGCGACTATATGGTTTTCTTTAAACTATTAAAGACGCATTTTTTCAGCTGTTTGATGGCCACGTGTTGAGCGCTTCTGAGAGACTGTTAAGTGGCGCTTTATAAATGTTTTGTTACATTACATTACATTACAAAGGAATTGCTCAACTTTAATACCATTGAAGGGTGAAAATTAACAGTTTGGAAGAAGAATTAAAGATGGAGTTGGTGCAGCTTTAGTGTAATACAATTTTAAGCCAAAAGATAATAAATGAACCTTAAACAAAATACTGTGCTACTCTTTATTTCTCCATTGTTTGTTAACTTTGTGCCACTGAATGTATAGAATCGCTAAACCCAAGTGAAAGGTGGCATTATCCAGTTGTTACACAGATCTGTATTGCAGGAAAACACACAACGTTCATCATTTGACATGGCGTAGGAATCGAAGCAACGTTTTTTATCAGAGAAGTGGTCGTCGATCACTAATGAGTCATTCTGGACCTCTGCGATAGGTTTACATCCTCGTCGGACATCATACCTCACCGTTTGACCGTCTGGAAAAAATGCATACACACATGCATACACACGTATGTACATCCATACGTATACTAAATTTCATACATTCATATTATATACCTTAATCGCCTCTCCTTAAATTCCTCCAAAACCCAACTTATTTGGTTTGTTACACCACAGCAACTCCTGAAACTTGACTACAACTCGCTCTCTGAAAAGTTTCCGCATTTCACATTCTGATCTAGTGTCCATGACTTGGGTGTCACCCTATACAGCTCTCTTACCTTCACTGAACACATATCCAAGCTTACCCGCTCTTCTTACTTACCTTCACCTCAATTGTCCATGCTTTTGTCTCTTCTCGGAATTGACTATTGTAATTCTCTCCTTGTTGGCTTACCCAAGGTTCGTCTATCTCCTCTTCAATCTGTACTGAATGCTGCTATAAGACTGGATAGCTCGCCTCCCTCGATTCTCTCACATCTCTACATTTATGGCTGAACTACTTCATTGGCTTCCTCTCTCTGTGCGCATCCAATTCAAAGTACTCATTCTCATGCTCAAATCTCAACTGGGCTTTGCTCCAAAATATCTTTGTCACTAAATTCTCCGCCCCCTCTCTGCCACGTCAAAGCGTCCTCTCAGATCCTCTGACCGACTTGACCTTTTTGTTCCCCGTGTTAGGACCACAATGAGATTAATTTCTCGGATCTTTACTGCGGGTGGCTCGGTCGCATTATAAACGTGGAGTACAATACAACACACAATACAACACATCACAATACAACTGGGGCGCGGTGGTTTTGGGGTATGTTCGGTGCCTTGCAGCTGAAGGGTTGCGGGTTCGAATCCACTTCAAAGTCGCCGCGTAGGGACCCTGGGCAAGTCCTTCACTCGCAATTGCTCATGCGCTTCGGCGTGAAACGCCGATTCAGCGTTCGCGCAGTAGTCGGGAGCGCCTCTGAATGGAAAATCTGGTAGGGGCGCTATAACAAGTGTTCAAATACAAAACAATACAATACAATACAATGGCTCAATGCAGGTCCTTTGTGTGCATAGGTCCCTCTCTATGGAATCGACTTCCTCCTTCTCTACGCTCTACAATCCTCTCTAGTAGCATCTCTACCTCTTTCTCTCACCTTAAAACCTTCCTTTCTCCTCGGAGTACCTCGCACTGGGATCGCTTCTGAAAGCTTATGCTATGAGAAGCGCTTTATAAATGATCAAATACAATACAATACAATACATTTTAATATCACCTTTCAAGGAAATCTCAAGGCACTGAACATGTCTATCTGAAATATTTAGTAAGTTGGGCGTTGTAGTAAGCTGAAAATGTGTCTTTCTGATCGTAGTTCTGGCATGGTTGATACCTGATAACATTATCTAGCTTTTGTATTTGTTGTATTTACTAATTTGTATAGCGCCGCTGCAAGCACCGGCCATTCAGTAGCGCTCCCAGTGCGATAACCTCTAGAGCAGTGGTTCTTAACCTTTTCAAGGGAGCCGAACCCCAAGAGAAATCCATGACCACTCACCGAACCCCTCAAGTTTGAACAATAATTTTTTAACTAATGGGAACAAAAGGAAATTGTACCAAAATGTGATACAATATTAATACATTCAATACATGAACTACTAACAGTTAGCCTAACTAACCGTACCAACACTATCAATTGCATTTTAATGTGTCTTTTGTTGTTGCCGTTTGGAAACAATGTGAGAAATGCATGGCTCTGTTTTGGAAAGACTCACTCTCATGTCATTTTCGCAATGAAGCCTGCTTCTTTTCTTGGATTTAATCTCCACCAATTTTGAGAATCCTTGCTCACAGAGATATGATGTGACAAACGGTGTGGGGATTTCAAGGGCAGCTTTAGCAATGCGAGGATATCCTTCCATTTGGCGGCACCAAAATCTTGAGAGTGTTGTTGTACCAAAGAGCAATTGTTGAATGTGGCTCTGCTGAAGTTCGATAAGATCGTCCAGGTATGGATCGTTCACATTTGCTGTAGCAATATCGAAGCTGAAAGGCTGCCGCATCCATGCTGGATATTGCTGCCGGTGTTAATTATTTATCAGGAGGTGCAGTAAGACATAACGAAGGTTAACAGGATGAACAGCTTTAAATTTCATAAGGTAGGGACTGGTAGGCAATCTATTTCAAACAAAATTTATTAAATAAAAGTCGAAAAATAAAAATAAAATAGCAAATGATTTTTCACTCACACTCACTGACCCTGAATATGTAGGCTATATATTTCAGAGGACCTCTGCCGAACCCCTGGCACTGGCTCACCGAACCCCAGGGGTTCGGTCGAACACTGGTTAAGAAACACTGCTCTAGAGAGAAGAAGGTTTTGAGGAAGGAGAAAGATGTAGGAAGAGATCCAGAAAGAATGGTAACACGTAGAGAGGAGGAAAGGACATTGAACAGTTCACAATTGCCAAATGAAGGGCGTAAATTTATGTCATCGACTGAATGATCTGCGCAGTAAGTAGGTCTATCTGGAACTTTGTGGTACATTTTTGAAGCTGGTTAGTGTAATGATCGAGACGTAGGCCTGATATAAACTGGTAACGACCGCCATCCTGTGACGTCTTCGAAGCTTCTCCGTGCAGCAACTCCGAACACGTGGAGTCATCGATCAACACTTACTGGGGACTTGTTGTTTGGTCTCATCGCATGTTCGCAAGCTGAATGATCATCTGAACATACAATGTAGCTTGCTAACTGCTGAACTGTTTTCTTTTAATGACATTTCTCTAAGTTATATAGAAGTCTTTCTTCTTTAAGTTCTCTGCCCTTCGGCAGGTTTCAACTTCCAATGACGCCACTCTTCTCTGTGCTGTGCCTTTTCCTTTAATTTGCTGTATCCGTCGGCCATCCACCCCAGCATCATCTGCCTCGGTCTTCCCCTCCCTCTTTTCCCTTCCATTCTCCCTTCTATGATTTCTTTAAGAAGGGAGTCTCCTCGTAGTACGTGCCCTACCCAGTTCTTCTGTCTTTCCCTTATTGTTGCTATTAGCGATCGTTTTTCATCAACCATTTGTAGCACCTCGTCATTCGTTATATGCTCAGTCCAGCTCACTTTTTCCATCCTTCTCCAGATCCACATCTCAAAAGCTTCTAATTTCTTAAACTCTTCTTTCCTGATGGTCCAGGTCTCTGACCCATATAGTGCTACACTCCATACCAGTGTTTTGACCAGTCTTTTCTTTAGGCTTTTATTTAGCCCTCCTCTCAACAATTCTCCTCTTTTCGTGAATGCATATTTTCCAAGTGCTATTCTTCGTTTCACATCGCTTTGACACCTTGCATCTGGTGTTATCATGCTTCCCAAGTAACAAAAGCTCTTAACCTGTTCCACCTCCTCATCGTTGATTCTTATTTTCTCTGTTACCTCCCCTCCTCTCGGCTTATCCTCATACTCTTTGTCTTTCCAATGTTGATTTTCATGTTGTATGTCTTTGAGGTCATATTTAATTTGTCCATCATCTTCTGCAGCCCTGCCTGTGTCGTCGCCAGCATTGCTTGATCGTCAGCAAATCGTAAGGCTTTTATAAGTCTTCCTCCTACCTTTACTCCTTCCTCTATCTCCTCCATTGCCTCCTGTATTAGCTCCTCTATATATATGTTAAAGAGGAGTGGTGACAGAGGACATCCTTGTCTCACTCCCCTTCCAATTTCTCCTTCCTCTGAGCATTCTCCATCTATTCTTATCTTTACTTTCTGATTCATATAGAGGTTCCCTATAAGCCTCCTATCTTTCCAGTCGATTCCTCTTCGTCTCAGTGCAGTCATCAGTTTTCTCCAATCTACCCTGTCAAATGCCTTTTCATAGTCCACAAAACAGATGTAAACCTCTTGTCCATACTCTAGACTTCTTTCTGTCAGGACCCTCAGTGATCCGATGGCGTCTCTTGTACCCCGACCCTTTCTGAACCCAAATTGATCTTCTCCTAATCCTTTGTCAGATTCTACCTTTGCCTGTATTCTTTTTGTTATTATCTTTAGCATAATCTTGGCTGCGTGTGGCAGTAAGCTGATTGTTCTGTAATCCTTACAAGCTGTTGCATTGTTCTTCTTCTTTATGGGTATCATGATGGTCTTTAGAAAGTCTTCGGGCCATTTCCCAGTGTTATATATGTCTTGGCATAATCTTATTAATTCTCCTGTTGCTTTTTCTCCTAGATTTTTTAGGATTTCGGCTGGGATGTTATCTGCCCCTTCTGCTTTGTTGTTTTTCATGTCACTGATTGCTGCCAATACCTCATCTTTTAACACCTCAGGCCCTATATCTTCCCCTGTCCCCATGTACGGTCCATCATTCAGGTTTTTCGGTTTTTCCTGACTCTGGTATAGTTCTTCTACATATTCTTTCCATCGATTTCGAATTTCTCCTGGATCCTGCAGCATCTTACCTTCCTTATCCTCCACTGCTATTCCTCCTTCCCTTGTTGGTTTCTTTGTCATCTTCCTCACTTTTTCATATACTTGGTCGTATCTTCCCTTCGCCTGCAGTTCTTCCAGTTCTTCACATTTCTCCTCCCACCATTTTTCTCTTGCTTTCCTCGTTGTTCTTCTCAATTTGTTGTTTATTCTTCTGTATTCTTTCCTGGCTTCTTCTGTATTCTGGTGTTTCCACTTCCTTCTTTCCTCCATTTCTTCTAGCATGTCCTCCGTTATCCATGGTTTCCGTGGCGTCTGCCCTTGTTGTTGCCCCACCGTCCTCATCGCTTCTCGTGTGATTGTCTCCTTTAGTCCTCTCCATCTTTCCTCAGTTGTGGCCGTTTCCATCTCTCTGATGTTCTCTTCTATGTTTTCTGCCAGTTCCTTACTCTTTGTCTTCAACTTCTCCTTATTCCATTTGTTTACCTTTTTCTTATTCATCCTAATGAACTTTAATTGCAGGTGAACGGTCATTGCTACCAAGTTATGATCTGTATCTGCATCCGCTCCAGGGAGTGTTTTCGCGTTTTTCACACTATTTCTGTATTGTTGTTTGGTCAAGATGTAATCCATCTGATAGCGTGCCCTATCTCCGGGTGCCTTCCACGTATATCTCCGTCGTTTTTCTTGCTTGTACCAAGTGTTTGTTACCACCATATTTTGTCTCTTGCAGAACTCCACTAGCTTCTGTCCTCTTTCGTTCCTTTTGCCCAGTCCATATTTTCCAATATAGCCTTCCTCCTCCCCTTCCCCTACCGAAGCATTCCAGTCTCCCATAATGATTGTGTAGTCTTTTCCTTTTGTGTTTTCCAGTCTTTACCTTCATACATTTTATCTACTTCCTCTTCCTCATAGTTTGATGTTGGCATGTATACCTGTATGATTACGATGTCGACTGGGTGTGCCTGTATTCTCACTGATAGCAGTCTGTCTCCACATTTTTCTATTTCAGTAACACATTTGGCAACTCTCTCATTTGGGTGGTAGAGGCTTTCAGAGACGCTTACCACCCCATTTCCCCATATATATAGAAGTGTCTCTGTTTAAATGTCTAATTACAACTATAAATGGAATGTGTGCCTATAGTGTTATACTTCGTATTGTAATGTTGTGACGTTTGTTGACGCACGCAAGTTACTGAATTAGTCTTGACTTAGAGATAAACATACCCCATATCTGTCTCCTGGTTTCAACCAAGCAGGCCGATTTTTCTTCACATTTCTTTTTTTTAATTGTACCGAGGAAGCAGTATTGAGATTCTTCAGTCGAATCGCAATCAAAACGCTCAATGGCTTCAAAATAAATATCAAGTATAACAAATAAATCTCTAATCTATAGATTGGCACTCCTAGCACTCTGCATTTGAGATTTGATTGTCTGTCATTCATATATTTAAGTATCAATGTTAAATTGGATTTTAAAGTCTTTATTGTTAAAACATTGCATTTATTTATAGCCTACAATCTAGACCTCTCACCCCAAGTAGGCCCTAGTTCCATTAAACTCCTGTGACCATTGAAAATTTAGACAGGTGATGGTTGGATGGTAATGCTGTACACACGCATAAAGAGCAGAAGGACGCGGGCTCAATCCCCGCTATCCTATAAATAGGGCAGGCTCAGCCTTCCACTCCTTAGATGTGAATCGTAAAATGAGCAGCAGTAGGACGGCTGTCCTATAGTCATAAAATTGACTTTTGCATAACTTGTTATCATGTGTAGGCCTACCTACTATTTCATATAATCATACTGCGGATTTATCAGTTTGAATTGAATTGATCGATTATTTTTTTGCCCTGAAGTACTTCATTCCACCAGGGTACTAGAAATTATAAAAGTTGTGTATTCTGGAACGGCTACCCCTCTTCCATTTCAATTAAGGGTTTAATAAAAGAACCACTGAAAGCAACAGCGTTGAAGCGTTGTATTGTAATGGAGATACGCTATCAGGGCCGGCCTTAGGCACAGGCAAAGCAGGCAGTTGCCTAAGACGCCAAAGTCTAGGGGCGCCATTTTCACCAAAAAAAGGGTTTTAACAGATTTATGTTTTTCACTTTTCAAGCGTTTTTTCAATTACAATGATTATTTTCACTTGAATTCAAAATGTTCGCTTATGGAACAAATTTAGACTAATTATTGATTTAATTGCACCGCACAAATAAATTTTTAGTTTAACCATTAAAATTCAATTATTTCACGCGTGTCTGTACTTTGCATTCTGTGTGTAATCAATGCTTCCAATAGTGTGCGCCCGTGCGTTCAGAGCTCCAAAAATTTGATGCTGGGCGCAGAAAAATAAAGGCACTGCGTCCATAGACATAGGCTACCTAAGTTTTGATTGGCTGCATAAATAAATTAACTATGCGTCCAAAGGACGCTAAAGAAATACCGCGTGTCACTGTAGAAAACAAGGCCTAGCTTAATAATAAAAATTTTACTTGTACTCCAAATCTTGTGCTGTGATGCGTCCATGACTCCATGGATTCAGTCCAATAACGGAGCTACTGTCTGTATTAAACCTGACCGTCCGTAAATCTCATGCTGACTGAAAATGCCAACAATTGAAAAAATATTGTAGTCATGCTGACTGAAAATGCCAACAATTGAAAAAATATTGTAGTAGGCCTATAATCTATGTATCTTTATTTGTTGACTGCCAAGCAGATATCGTAGTTGCATTAAGTTAATTATCTGTAAAAATCTGTACATTTTAACAACAGTTTTCTTAATTATATCTAGGCCAAAATCAATTTATTGCTTTGATCTTATAAAAGTAAAATTTTAATTTAAAAAATAGTGTCAAGCCCTATGAAGCGTCAAAAGTTATCGGGTACTTAAAATTGTAAGATAAAACAAGAAACAGAAGTTAGTATAAAAAAAGCAAAAAGGATGGCTTTCCACATATTTATGCAAAACTGAAACTACTTTAACTGTTGGTGTTAGTGCCTAGTGATCAGCTAGTAATTACTTTACAATATACTAATATTACAGTTATTTGCTTAAATTGCTTTCAGCTTTATTGTTTTTCGATAAACTGAAACCTGATGGAGAAAAAGATTTCTGATTTCTTCAACAAATAATTTGTTAATAGGGCTTAAACATTTTTTTTATTTTTCGGTAATTCGAATTTTTCGGTAATTCGAAGTGTTTTTGTTTTTTACCATTTTTCTAAAAAATTCAAATTATCTAGGGTCGAGTGTAATAAAAAAATAAATAAACAACTCGGTTGAGCGTAATGTTCTGGCTGGTTCATCATTGGGCTGTGACGTGGGGTGGACCATGGAGTGGGGTTTAGAGGGCGCAAAATGTATGCTTTGCCTGGGGCGCCATTTGGGCTAAGGCCGGCCCTGTACGCTATAATAAGAAGCTTGACTCTCTGGGTTCGCCGGTTGCTTGAGTGAGATGGCGGCCCAGGTCTGACATAAAATTCAAGGCCTTTGTTGTTGATGGGATCTAGCGTTTCCATAGCAATCGAAATGAAAACATGAGCGTCTAAGAGGGCGGTGTATTTTTTGGTTCTTTCTGTCCTCCGCCAAGCCGGTGTCACGAAATAGAGTATCCCCCATACACGAGTATCCCCCTTAGCGAAATGGAGTATTCGGTTTAATTTGCATTTTTGGCGGTTTCTAAGTGTATTCAGTCATACTGTTTGTATTTATTGTACACATAACATTTTTAAATTGCGTATCTTTAGTTTGTAAGTCGACCTGAAATCAATTTACTTCGTTTTTGATGATTTTGACTGGATTTTCGCCGAGGCTATCATGATGCGTAAACCGATGGGGGATAGAATAGTTTATCCCCCCCGGATACTCTAAACCGGTTTATTCCATCCGGGGGGATAAATTCATACATCCCCCCCCCGGATAGTCCTAGGACGGATACTCTATTTCGTGATACCGGCCGCTGCTCCGGATTATTATTATTATTAATATTAACATTAATATTATTATTATTATTATTATTATTATTATTATTATTGTTGTTGTTGTTGTTGTTGTTGCTGCTGTTGCTGTTGTTGTTGTTGTTGTTATTATTATTAGCTTGTAGGCCCTATAAACTAATGGGAGAATAATTTAATTTGCTATTTATATGTTTAGATTTGTCTAATCCCAGTGGCGTCGCCACGACTTTAAAGGTAGTACGGCATTTTGGCAAGTTAGGGAGTGCGAAGGACTTTCCCTTAGAAACTGACGCTTTTGTAATGTAATGTAACAGAACAGTTGCACAGCGCGTCTTAAGAGCCTCTCAGAGGCGCTGTGTACGTAGCTATCAGAGAGATGGAAAATGATGTCTTTGATGTTCTAGAAAATGCAATGGAGTCAGCAATAAGTGGAACTGAGCGAATTTTCGTAGTAGTCAGGGAGCAAATGGTATCCCGTGGGCGCTTTAATGAAAGAAACATGTGTGATACGTCGTTTGAAAGGTATTTTAACATAGAATAAGAAAAGTCATGGTGCCAAGCCAGAATATGCTGCAGGCAGGCACAATTCAAGATGGCGTCCAACATGGCGGAACATAGTCGGATAGATATGCCACATGACCGAAAAAAATTGCAAGAAAACGTTTTATGTTGGTTTTCTGGTGTACTAGGTCTGGAGAATAACATACTAAAAGTTTTTCGAAATCGGACCACGGGATCACCCCAAAAATGCATTTTAAACAAAGATGGCGGCCAATATGGCGCCAATACAGAAAACAGTATATATCAAGTCATAGGTAAGCTAAATAACAAAATGAAGTGTCAAATTTAACATTATCAAGGTCGAGGAATCGATTTATCATTGTGGCAATAGTGTCGGAATCTTACTATCCAAGATGGCGGCCAATATGGCCGCCAAAACACACAAAATATGTATATATCAGGTCATAGGTAAGCTACAATAACAAATGAAGTGTCAAATATAATATTTTCAAGGTAAAGAAATCGATTTATCGTAGTTTCAGTAGTGTCGGAATGTTACTATCCAAGATGGCGGCCAATATGGCCGCCAAAACACAAAAATATGTATATATCAGGTCATAGGTAAGCTACAATAACAAATGAAGTGTCACAATTAGTTAAGTGACCTAGTTAAGTGTTATTAGTTAAGCCAGTTATTCTAATTTTTTGACAATGCTATTTGTGTAAACTATACTCAACTGTCATCCCTCTGCTAACATGGTACACGGGTATCTCTAACTTAGCGGGACTTCAGTCCCTTCTGGGAACCCGATTGTTTCCCTCAAAGGTTAATTAGATAATAATGTGATCTGTCTGTTTTAATTTCCAAACTTATGATTGTTGATTATGTTTATTCTGGATCACTACTTGTAAATCATTCTATGGAAACAATAAAAGGATTGATTGATTGATTGATTGATTGATATAATATTTTCAAGGTAAAGAAATCGATTTATCGTAGTTGCAGTAGTGTCGAAATGTTACTATCCAAGATGGCGGCCAATATGGCCCCCAAAACACAAAAATATGTATATATCAGGCCAAAACACAAAAATATGTATAACAAAATTTTACTTGCATATGTTAAAATTCAGCAATTTTCTTTAGCTTATCTTTGAAAGTAACTCATAACATTAATTATATTTAACATCTATTAAGAATAGGACATAGTTTGGTCTAAGTTAACATTTCACAGGTAGTCCTCAATGTTCTCTTCATCTGAAACTGGCTCTTGAGTCATATTGTCACAGTTGCCATGCTGACATTGTCCACAAGCTGTGGTGCATTCGAGCCCATGTCTTTTGCAGCTACATTTCAACGTGTTGCATCGTGCAGAGCAACTACATCGGATCATTTTGAGCAGTTGGTCTGGTGCAGGACTAATATCCATCATGATTTGAATAAATTTTCCATCTTGTATAATCCAGCCCCATTCAGTTGGATCCATGTCGTCACACTTGTCCAACCACTGCATAACTTGTAGGTAAGCTCGCCGAGCGTGAAGGTTTGTGGCCGAAGGTGTTGGAGGCAGTCTTTCTGGTTTCACAAAGGTCTTTGCAGTGGACACTTTCCTACAAAGGATGCTGTAGCGTAATGACACTAGAGATTCAGACTGGATCCCCTTAAATATGGAAGCCATTGCTGTGCAACCAGTGGTCTCTACAGTAACTTGATCTGCGTTTGGTGTACAGAAGATCTTCGAACAACTATGAAAGACAGGATCGCCATTGACTACTTTTTGGAAGACTGACTTTTTGCCGACCCCATAGATTCCTGAAGTACTGTCACAACCAGAGAACGCATGGGCAAACAACAGATCAGAGCATACATCATCACCAAGTAACTGTTTCTGGTTGACAGTACTGGTTGCACAGCAATGGCATCCATATTTGAGGGGATCCAGTCTGAATCTCTAGTGTCATTACGCTACAGCATCCTTTGTAGGAAAGAGTCCACTGCAAAGACCTTTGTGAAACCAGAAAGACTGCCTCCAACACCTTCGGCCACAAACCTTCACGCTCGGCGAGCTTACCTACGAGTTATGCAGTGGTTGGACAAGTGTGACGACATGGATCCAACTGAATGGGGCTGGATTATACAAGATGGAAAATTTATTCAAATCATGATGGATATTAGTCCTGCACCAGACCAACTGCTCAAAATGATCCGATGTAGTTGACATGGGCTCGAATGCACCACAGCTTGTGGACAATGTCAGCATGGCAACTGTGACAATATGACTCAAGAGCCAGTTTCAGATGAAGAGAACATTGAGGACTACCTGTGAAATGTTAACTTAGACCAAACTATGTCCTATTCTTAATAGATGTTAAATATAATTAATGTTATGAGTTACTTTCAAAGATAAGCTAAAGAAAATTGCTGAATTTTAACATATGCAAGTAAAATTTTGTTATACATATTTTTGTGTTTTGGCCTGATATATACATATTTTTGTGTTTTGGGGGCCATATTGGCCGCCATCTTGGATAGTAACATTTCGACACTACTGCAACTACGATAAATCGATTTCTTTACCTTGAAAATATTATATTTGACACTTCATTTGTTATTGTAGCTTACCTATGACCTGATATATACATATTTTGTGTTTTGGCGGCCATATTGGCCGCCATCTTGGATAGTAACATTCCGACACTACTGCAACTACGATAAATCGATTTCTTTACCTTGAAAATATTCAATTTGACACTTCATTTGTTATTGTAGCTTACCTATGACCTGATATATACATACTTGTGTGTTTTGGCGGCCATATTGGCCGCCATCTTGGATAGTAAGATTCCGACACTATTGCCACAATGATAAATCGATTCCTCGACCTTGATAATGTTAAATTTGACACTTCATTTTGTTATTTAGCTTACCTATGACTTGATATATACTGTTTTCTGTATTGGCGCCATATTGGCCGCCATCTTTGTTTAAAATGCATTTTTGGGGTGATCCCGTGGTCCGATTTCGATAAACTTTTAGTATGTTATTCTCCAGACCTAGTACACCAGAAAACCAACATAAAACGTTTTCTTGCAATTTTTTGGGGTCATGTGGCATATCTATCCGACTATGTTCCGCCATGTTGGACGCCATCTTGAATTGTGCCTGCCTGCAGCATATTCTGGCTTGGCACCATGACTTTTCTTATTCTATGTTAAAATACCTTTCAAACGACGTATCACACATGTTTCTTTCATTAAAGCGCCCACGGGATATGTTTTTCCTACATAGTGCTCCTTGACTATAGTAAATTGTTCCGTAATGATGGTGCAACGACAGAGAAGCCGCGACGTGCACGTATCGAGGTGCTAGACCGCGGAACAACGAGATCATTCCGCAGAATCAGGGAGCCATACATGTATATTGACAGTGTTTCGTTCCATTTATGAAAATCTAAAATACACGTTTAAATGGATTAAAAGTATTTTCTAGCTCTTAGCAGATAAAAAGTGGTACGGAAAAATATGTAGTTGCCGTACCACCTTAATAGTGGTACGGCAAAAAAGCCGTACCACACTCATATATCTGGCGCCGCCTTTTGTCTAATCACAGCAAATTGACTTACCGAAAGCAGCTGCAAGCAGCACCAGCAGAGTAAACGATAATACTGAGATGAAGCGCAGCATTCTATCGATGTTTCCCGTTAAAGTACAGCCGAAGGAATAGTCTGTATTGAAGGCTCCAACATTCCTTGCTTATATACTATCGAGCAAAAGATGTTTTCCATTGATATGCAAGTGATGGATTATTCTGTACTGGAACCTCGCTCCTTGCTTATCGAGAAATCGATGTTCTGATAATTTCAAATGGCTTTATTTTCTTCGTAGCCTTTCTGAAAACATGTCTGCTACAAATAGCCACTATAGGTTTTTGCATGCCGTTGTAGACTTAACGATAGCTTATAACTTTTACAGCAAATAATAGTCAACATAAATATTATAGTCACTATTATAGTAGCCTATATATGTATGTATGTATGTATGTATGTATATATGTATGTATGCATGTATTTATTTGTTTAAGTATGTATGTATGTATTTATGTATGTATGTATGTATGTATGTATGTATGTTTGCATGTATGTATGTATGTATGTATGTTTGTATGTATGTATGTATGTATGTATGTATGTATGTATGTATGTAGTATGTATTTATTTAAGTAAGTATGTATGTATGTTTGTGTGTATGTATGTATGTGTATAATGTAGGCATGTATGTATGTATGTATGTATGTATGTATGTATGTATGTTTGTATGTATGTATGCATGCATGTATATAACACTGACCAACAAAATAATATTTTTTGTTTGCTACTCAGAACTTTAGAACTGTTCTTAGCTAAATTTGGGGCGCTGATTTCAAATATGAAATCGAAATTTGGCTATCACGTCAGGTTTTTTAGGTACGCAGAGGTGAGGTTCTACACAATTGCGAACTCTCAACTCATACTATCAGAGAAAGTAAAGTATTAAAAATGTATCGGACATTGCTTTTGCGCTTGTTCTTAGCTCAATTTAGGGTGCTGATTTCAAATATGAAATTGAAATTTGGCTATCATGTCAGGTTTTCCAGGTAACCATCGGTGAGGTTCCACGGAATTGCGAATTCTCAACTCCAACTATCAGCAAATGAAAAGTATATTAAAAATGTATGAAGAATTGGATTTTGTGCTTGTTCCTAGCTAAAGTTTGGATGCTGATTTCAAATATGAAATCAAAATTTAGCTAGCATGTCAGGTTTTTTAGGTACGCAACAGTGAGGTTCTACATAACCGCAAATTAATGCGGTACATTTGCAGTATGAACTATGCGATGCGTACCTAAAAAACCTGACGTGCTAGCCAAATTTCAATTTCATATTTGAAATCAGCATCCAACATTTAGTTGAGAGCAAGCACAAAAGCAAATGCCTCATACATTTTTTATTCTGTGTTTTCACTGATAGTAGGCCTATGAGTTGAGAACTTGAGAATCCGCAATTGTGTAGAACCTCACTTATGCGTACCTAAAAAAACCTGACGTGCTAGACAAATTTCGATTTCATTTTTTGAAATCAGCGCCCAAAATTTAGCCAAGAACAGCTCTAAAGTTCTGAGTAGCAAAAAAATTTTTTTTTGTTGCCCAGTGTTACTGTAGGCGTATAAAACTGAAAGAATCCGAAAAACTTTATAACTTAAAAACTGGACGTGATAGACAAAAACGGTTTCCGGATTTGGAATCAGCATATTAAATTTAGTTAGGAACAGGTGTTAGAATCCCAGCAGCAAAATGCTTGTTGATCAGTGTAATGTATGTATATGTTTATTTAAGTATGCATGTATGCATGCATGTATTTATGTATGTGTTTAAGTATGTATGTATGTATGTATTTATGTATGTATGTGTATGTATGTTTGTATGTGTGTATGCATGTAGGCCTATGTTATGGGTTAGTTTATGAAACTTTCTGAGAAGAAAAGAAGAAGATGATGATTTTTAAGATAATTTCCTCGAGAGGAAGCCATTGGTAGAAAGCTTTTGGAGATTTGAGAAGGGTGGGCTGTATAATTATACCTCTCTGTCTCACCTTTATTACTATTTTATTATTTATAGCAGGTTAACAAGAAGTTGTCTCCTCCATAACAGATCCCAATCGGTTTCGACTGGAGAAGATTTAAGAACAGTTTGGCATATTTGGGTATGCTAAAATTTATAGAAAGATTTGCCCAATTATGGCATCTTATATCGGATAATTTGGATAGTGTATATATATATATGTATATATATATATATGGGCCCGTGGCGCATTGGATAACATCTGGCACAGAGACCGAGAGGTACCGAGTTCGAGCCCCCGTTGGGCGGATATGCTTTTTGTAGGCTGCTATTAGCGCCGTTGTATTGCAAGCGGTCTGTTCTGTTAGTAGTTAAGATTTCAATTGCATAACATGTAAATGTACAGCGCAGTGCGTTTGTCAGGCGCTCATTAAAGAAAAGATATTATTATTATTATTATTATTGTTATTATTATTATTATTATTATTATTATTATTATTATTATTATTATTATTATTATTATTATTATTATTATTAAACATTATGTACATAATGAACTCGTAATCGTAACACCATCATTAATAATTCGCTCCTACTTTACCCAGACTGTGGACTGACATCACCCGATTACGACAGTGGCGCAGTTCAGAATTTATGAGAGTTTTTCATGAATTGCAAATTAAAGACAGATGGTGAGTCCGCAGACCCATCAGTTTTGCTTAGTAATCGATTCATTGAGGATCTAAGTAGTAATTACGTACGCAAATGCATCACCTGTGGAGTTCGCTGTGTGAAGATAAGGCGCTGGTTGACTCCTTCAAGTCTGTTTGAATCAATTAGTCAATAGGACTGTCATGAGGCTGGATTATTAATATAAATAGGGCGCGGTGGTGTAGGGTATGTTCGGTGCCTTGCAGCCGGAGGGCTGCGGGTTCGAATCCACCTCAAGCCGCCGCGTAGGGACCCTGGGCAAGTCCTTCACTCGCAATTGCTCATGCGCTTCGGCGTGAAACTCCGATTCAGTGACCGCGCTGTAGTCAAGAGCGCCTCTGAGTAGAAATCTTGAAGGGGCGCTATATAAATATCTGAAATGAATGAATGAATGAATGAATGAATAGGTTAAATGAGTCAAATTATTTATAAATATGGGAATAATAATAATGTATCGGTACACTCTTAAAATTGCAGAGTTTTCTCAGCTATGCTTTTCTTAGTTGTTATGATAAACTTCATGGAACTATGCAAAATTGCTATTTCAAGGGAAAATTTAGTTCAGTCAGCAAACTTTAGCTGAAAGAGGTAACTTGCGCTTTGGTAATTCTGCTAAGTATGCCTAGATGCTAGGCATACTCAAAATGACTTTTTGCTAACGTGTCTTCACAAAGCATTTGTCTTTATACCTTATCCAAATACTTATGCAGGCTATGGCTCTTACAATGTAGTTGAAATAGCATCTCAACTTAGGTAGGCCCCTATACATATAATTTATCAACTATGCAAGTTAGTTACCTAGCAGCAATGTTCGGCAGCCATTAAGCCCCACCAAGAGGCTTTGCTGCATTAACAACGCCACATAGCCAAACATCAGTTATCTGCATCGGATTTGAACACCGTTGATTGGCTACTGGCTATCAAGGAATAGGCCTAGGCTGCACGAATTTCAAACCCCGGTCGACCGTCCACGAGGCAATTAACACCCTAATTACTTAAACATCTGGCAATCTGTAGAGGATGACCACTCTGTGATGTATATAGGCTACAGTTAGAAGGACGTATATTTAGATAGAATGTACTTGTTGAACTCATGTATGTAACGCTGATGTAGGCGTAAGATTATATGTATTTATATGCACGATGTAATTGTAATACTGAACTCTATCAAATCGCGTTGTTAGACTGTTAGACACATCATTCCAGACTAAGTCGAGTAGACGAAAGGTCGAATGATCGACAATACAGTTTGAATAGTCTCTAGTTTGTTTCAAAACCAGAGCCCTTTCTGAATTATACCTATCCCTTATGTCTAACATCAGCAGTGCCTGGAATAGTCTAGGTCTATGGATACGAATCTAGCCCCTAACAGCCAACGACGACAGCGATTCTACAACAACTCTCACCAAAACAACTACAACAACGACTACAAGGGAGGCCACACTACACTTCGCCTCCAACTCAACAATGGACCACCAGCGAATCATCAACGCAACAACGACTACAGCTCAAAATCGAGAAATGCCAACAGAAGTAGTAACTTTGGCCGTATGGCCACGGGTGACCAACGCAAAAACAACTATGCTACTACTACTTACACCGCGACTACAACCACACAATAACTGGAACGGAAACCGTCACATCAGCAGTAACAACAACTAAGACAACAGCAACACACGCAACAACAACAACAACATCGACATCCAGCATCCAGGCGACCACAAGAAGCAACAAGGCATAATGAAAAGCCAACTACGCTTGCATAGTTACCCTACCTAGGCAGCCAGAGCCCCCGCTACAACGCTAATTACGAGATCCAACTAAGCATGTGTAGTTACCCTACCTATGCAGCCAGAGCCCCCGCTACACCGCTAATTACGATATTCAACTAAGCATGTGTAGTTACCCTACATAGGCAGCCAGAGCCCCCGCTACACCGCTAATTACGATATTCAACTAAGCATGTGTAGTTACCCTACATAGGCAGCCAGAGCCCCCGCTACAACACTAATTACGATATCCAACTAAGCATGCGTAGTTACCATAACATAGGCAGCCAGAGCCCCCGCTACAACACTAATTACGATATCCAACTAAGCATGCGTAGTTACCATAACATAGGCAGCCAGAGCCCCCGCTACAACGCTAATTACGAGATCCAACTAAGCATGCGTAGTTGACCCACCTACAGCGTGCATAGGAGAATCAGCTTGGTATACTTAAGGCAAATCACGTACATTCTGATAACTACGCAAAATTACGTGGATCAGCTCAAGGCTTAGGAGCTAATTTTTAACTATGAATATAGCTGTGTTGCCTGCGGATTCAGCTGATTTATAACTTTGCAAATTTAAGAGTGTAGTAGTGTCTCGCCGGTCCCTGCCGCCCCATCGCCCGACGTCGCCAGCGTCGACTCATCGCCAGGCAAGCCGTCGCGCTGTTGCAAAGCAGTAGGTGAATATGAAATAGCGCAGCCCTCCTAGATAATTATGCGAACTCGGTTACTTGCTCCAGCTTCTCTCCTCCCAATCTGATGTCCAGTGCCTCCCGTCCCTTCCCCACTGTCATTGTTTTGGTCTTTTGGGCGTTGATCCTGAGCCCTAGTCTTTTACTACTGGAATCCACTTTGTTGGTCAGTTCCTGTAGCTGTGGTTTGCTCTCCGCCACAAGGTCTATATTATCATCCGCGAACCTAAGATTATTGAGTCTTCTGCCTCCTATAATTATTCCTTCTTCAGCATTATTCAGCGCCAAATTCATTACTACTTCCAGTAGCAGATTGAAGAGATCTGGTGACAATAGGTGGATGATAACAATGGCCCGTTACAAACACAAAAGAATTAAAACAATAGGCGCTGCAAGCACAAAGGATGTCTTAACAATAGGAGTTTCAAAAACAATAGATTTAAAAAACAATAGGTAGTTTCAAAAACAAAAGACCTTGAACAATGGTAGGAGGCGGGGCTTAGTCACTGATATGGTAGGAGGCGGAGCTTAGTCATTGATTGACGTCTGTGTTAGTATAGCTCAATTTGATTGACAGATTCATTAGACGAATCACATCGGCTGAATCCTTATTGATAACATCCAATGGAATTGCATGCATTGTTTGACCATTTATAAAAGACGACATGTGCACATTCTTGAACATAGTTCCTTACCAGTTCGAAGACGTCAACAATGTCTCCATTTACGAAGATGCCTGCAAATGCTAGATCAACAGCAATGACCGTAAGTATCAAAGTATTTAATTTTATATCGATGTTTTCTTATCTGAGATGAATTTCATATCAATATTTGCCACTTAGACAGTAGTTAAATTATATCTATCTTGTTTATAGGCAAGGACGAACAAGGGAAAGCTAGATCTTTTCAAAGAACCTATCGGAAACGATCGTTATTTGACGGTTACAATCTACCGAGACGAAGTCATGGTGCATGTTAGAGAATATAGCAACGCCGACAATGGCAAGTTGTATCCTACGAAGAAGGGCGTCTGCTTCACTAAAACCAGATGGGCCACCTTCCGCGCACATCTCGACGAAATAGACAGATCTGTAGAGCTACTCAAAGCCGATCAGCCGGTCGAATATTGTCAACATATTGGTGGTAAATATTATGTTACCATTTCACGAGGTATCAAATATGTAAACATTCGTCGATACTTCATACCACCAAACTGCACCAAAGAACGACCCACGCGTATCGGTATCTCACTACGTTTGGACGAATGGGAAACCTTGACAACCATGATGAACGAACTGCACGAAAAATTGCCAGAACTCAAATCAAATGGGCTATCTGAACTGTTTGGAATGCAATCCTTTGGACTTGATTACTACTTCATTTAATTTCTGACACTTTATAGAGAAAGAAATTCGAGAACTTGTTTTAATAAAGTTTATTGAAATCAATACATCGTTTACATGAATGTTTTACACACATAATTATGAACCAAATAATCATTCAAACCAGTGTCCAATGTAAGAAGGTTGGTAATAGCGTTAACGTTTTTATTTCTTGATCTATGAATAGAATAAAATATGCAATAATGTCCACAAAAATGGCTAACAACGCTTTGTAAGTGTCTATCGATGAAAATCCAACGTTTACAATGTCTATTCAAAATATCTCTAAATGACGCATCGGGTGGTCTTCCAAAAGAGTAAAAGTATTCGCTATAGAATCCTCCACATATAATACCACCCAATGCTTACCAAGTTTGTTGTGAGGGTCCGTATTACAAACCAATAGCATAGGACCAACACTGTTTAACCTCGTAGGTAGACGATCACAAGCAAACACACAAATAAACATCCGAGCACATTTCGTATCTTTCGACAGAATCGATTCAATTGTCGAGCTGTTCATGTTCAATTCTTGTAGTCGAAAATGACGTTTCTCGATCGATCAATCTCCAAAATATTCTCAAACTCTACAAACGCTATAACATTTATTGTATTCTCCAATGCTTGCGAAAATTTAATATCCAGACGAACATTACCGTGTTTAAGCAGATTGAAATGATCACCCTCTGATAAATCAGGTGTCAGATCGAATGCGTAAAAAGCGTATCCACCAGCAAAGTCCTCTCTGCTTATCTGATTTCCTTCGTCTCGCATCCACTTGCCAGTTCCCATAAATACGCGTTAATATATTGGTTGGTTGCAAAGTTAATTTCCAAGGATTACACCGACTGTTGCTGACCATCCAAATATACTTTTAGCTGTGTCAGATTCATATGTTTAAAGTTGAATGGATTCTTCGTATAGATTCCGTTAAATGCGTCGTTGTCTACACATCCGATAACGAGTCTAGTAGGTAACTGTTCAGAGAAAAGACTCTCCTGCGATGCATCAAGATTGCCTCTGGGTATGGTAAAGGTTTTACAGATGACTCTTCGTATTGGAAATTTCACGTTTCCACGTTCGAGAGCTTTCGCATTTGCCAGAAACACGGACGGACTTAGTTTATCTTTTCTGACGTATAATTTACATTCCAAAATTCGAACTTTATAGTTCGCACCTAGTACGTTCGACATCAAACAGAACGAATCTTTATTTCTAGCGAGACGAACCCTTATATTGATATCATTAGGAAGGAAACGATCCTGAAAAAATAGATCGCTGTGAATACATCCAAGCATGTCGACGACACCTCCACCATCTATGAATGCACTACGTTTCTTAAAACCAGCATTTGTGGCATCGTTATCATGTGGATTGGAGTCTTCAAAATGACCTGCGTTATCCTTGTAATATAGAGCCGAGGTAAGTTGAGAAGATTTTGCTGCTTTACCATAGCTTAATATAGTTTCTAAATAACTGCGATAAGCATACGTATTGTTTGAAGATGTAACAAGCGTGTCGTTTAAAGTAATATCAACTTCGGAAAAAAGGCTGCGCAAAAACAAATTAACCGGTCCAACATGCACGCCCGCGGCTATCGGTTCGTTGTTTGCACCTACTATTTGAGCTCTAACGTATAATTGCGTGCTCGACAAATCGAGATAGTCCTGTCCAGCACCAGTAATACTAAATTCAATCGGCGTTCCTTGTGAAATCGTTGCTACAGGGTTATATTCCACAAATGAGCCAACTTCTATACTAGTTTGCGTTGGTGGTACGTTAGGGAGATCCAGTTCACTCTTTGTGCATTCACATGATTGTGGATGAACAAACACCATACTTAAATTTTGCCGAATATGTCGCTCTTGCTTCTTTTAATTTGAGTCTTTGTCGATCTTTTACGTCTCCGCTCCTTCTTCCACCGCTGCCACCTTGGGTATTGAAATCGTAGGTCGTTGCAAATGCTTTTATACCTTCTGGAATACGTCTTTTGCTTGACTCTTTGAAATTACGACCTTCCAAAACATCATTGGCAATCTGTAGACCGGTTCTCAAAACCTGTTTCCCAAATACTTTAGCGCCAGTTTGAATCAACGGCCATGCTCTTCTGAAGAAGCCGCTCAGAATACTTTCAAATCCATGCCCCCGCTGCATGCATGAATATTGAAATACAGGCATACCGATACCGCGCTGTTTCACAACAAAATTGTCTTTTCATTGTAAGAGGTATGGTATTTTGCAATGTCTGAAATGAAGCGTCACAATCGACTTTCCGTACTCGAATGGGATCGAATTCCCAGTGTCGGTCCTTATATCCATTTCGATCGAGTCAAAGTGTTTCTGCTGTAGCGGTATGTATAGGGGTTTTTCGTATAACACATGCACATTATCACCGGTTTTTACCAGACAGTTGAACGATACAAAGTAACGGTGTTTTGGTATCGCGTACGGGATGTGCTCCAAGACATTACAATACACGTTTGCAGCAGAAAAACCACGATTATGTCGCAAGCGTTTGCAGAAACCCAGTCTAAATATTCGTTACGATCATATTCATCGTGTTGGATTGGATTCTGCCACTCGCCGACACCCACCATCGCACACAATGCAGGAGAGAATAGTAGATGTGCACCACAGTTTATATTCGCTTTGAGAAGCTTCGTAATAGTATCATATTTAAATGATGGAAATGTAACGAGTTTGAATTCATCAACCATATATTTTATTTGTTCGTTAATCGCCTGTACGAGATCGGATACCGAATCGTAATATCCAGGTGTTAGATTCAGCATCTTATGGAAAAAATCTGTTGGATCGACATCTGGATGGACGAACTGCGAATAAAGTGACCTTCTCCTCTTTCTAAATTGAACCACGTATGTTGATATTGTAGTTCGATCAAACCCACTTCCCAATCGCCGAACAGAGCTATACTATTTTCCAATCTCGTCGTATAATGGGTAACGGTGTTATTCGGATAGTAATGCATAGAACTGTTACTCGGTAAGGTCATGTAAAAATGTGCCATCCTACATGTATGGTGTTCTTTGCATTACTGAACTCGATAGCCACTAGGCATCGAATATATCTGAAGTCCAAGAGTTAAAGCTATCATCGTAGCCTTTCCACTTTACAAAATATTCGGTGTTTTGACCCCGCTTACGAGTTTTTAACGCCTTTTCAATTTTATAAATGTCGTCTTCTTTAATTACCCGTTGCAGTTCGACTTCGTAGAATTTTCCTTTTATTTTTCGCTTCATTTAAGTCTGCAATTTCGTAGTTTATGGGGTCGGAGGGTATTCGAGCAACGATTGTGAATATTTCATCAGTCCATGACGGAAGGTATCCCTTCTCGAATGCGATTCGAGCTTTGCTTATTCGAACCTTGTCACCAACACTATACTTCCAAATCGCTGGCCTTTTCTTTTCACCACACAGACGCTATCTAATAATGTCTTTGTTTTCGATAGAAACCTGGCTAGGTGGCATACCTATGCTTCTATGGTAAGTATTATTATACGAATGCACTAGATCTAGTAGGACATCAGTATATCGATGCGTGTTTTTATATGTGAAATATTTCCACATCTTGGTTTTAAGGGTTCGATTAAACCTTTCAACGACAGAGGCTTTTATATCCTCATTTTTAGTGGTGTAGAATCGAATAGCATTTTCACGCAAGAGAGCTTGAAAGGATTTGTTAAGAAACTCTGTTCCCTTATCGGTTTGTAAATGGGCTGGCTGTCTATCAGTCAATATTGTTGAAAAGGTTTCGGTCAATGCAGAGCCAGTTTTCGATTTAAGTGGAAGTACCCAAGCATATTTAGAAAACACATCTATACAGGTCAGTAGATATTTATTCTTATCGTTATACTTTGACAAAGCAGAAAGGTCAGCCAAATCGGCTTGCCACAAATCACCTATACCAACAGTAAATGTTCGTCTACGCCTAAATGTTAATCATTTAATCAATCAATCAATCAATCAATCAATCAATCAATCAATGAAACTTAGTTAATATAGCGCCCCTTCAAGATATCTACTCAGAGGCGCTCCCGGCTCAACCTCGGCTGAAAAGAATAGTTTTGAGAGAGGTATAAAATGCAGGTGAGGAATTCCTAGGTAGGAGACGGAGCTCTAGAGGAAGCCCATTCCAGATACTCGGTCCTACAACCGAGAAAGCCCGATGTTGCATTGTAGAAGTGCGTGCAAATGGGACACTCAGGTCACCGCGGACTGCAGAGCGAAGGATTCGGCGGCCAATATTGGCAGAAATGGAGCGACAGAGCTCCTGCAGATAAGCAGATGCGGTACCAACGAGGCTACGCCAAACGAAGGCAGAGACCCTAAATGAGATGCGTTGTGGTAGTGGCAACCAGTGCAAGACATCCCGCATATAGTCGGATACATGACCTGTCTTAGGGATGCCAGCAATCAATCGCGCAGCCGCGCGCAAAACTAGCTCCAGGCGCCCAATCCGACTCTGTGGGATGCCAACATATAGAGTGGAACAGTAGTCAAGGCGACTGGCAACGAAGGCGTGAACTAGAGTAGCTGCAGCGCTGGAGGTAAGAGTGCGGGATATAACTCGCAGTTGGCGCAGCTGATAAAAGCAGCTACGAGAGACAGAGTTAATCTTTCGACCCGTCGACGTAATCGTATGGATAACTTCCCTTTCTTAGTAAAAGATCGAACTTTCCACCTTTATAAAATTCGCCTAAATTCTTAAACTGATCTTTGCTTAGGTTTTTCGATAACGCGTCAAGACTCGAGGGCATGAATCTAAAACTGTCGATAAAACGTAATTCACGCTTGACCGTTATCTCTTTTCCCTCTTTGTTTACAAACTTATCGACTGCGACCTCTTTGCTAAATGAGATGTACTTTTCTTCGTTGCAAGGAATGCAGTTAATCTTTTCGTTATCATCGCCTCGTAATTTCTTTACGAATAAATGGTTGTCATATGCGGATTAAAGATACCACCTGCGCTCGAACGGTGTTAAGAAAAGATGTGGCATCGATGCCATTCGCCCCCTCTACCGTGTATTGTCTCGTGAAGCCTTTGATAGCTGAAGCCGTTTGATGAATTTCAAACTTTGGTTTATTAATTAGTTTCCTAAAATATGAAGTAATTTTTGTTTTCATTATCCCAAATTTCTCCTTTACGATTTTCATTGGTTGCTTAGGTATGTTTCTTTCAATCGCCTTAGCACATGTATTAATCGCTAATATAGTTTTGTTGTATACTTGTCGTGCTGTTGAGGTTGGCGTGGGTGTTTGTGTTGGGATTTCAATCTGCAAACTGGTATTAGGTGAGATTGGTGCAAAATGCGAGGGTATTAGTGTTTGAGCCTCGTTAGCTTCAATTTTAGCAATCAACTCCGCTTTCCGCAGTCTCATATACCCAACCAAGCCGCTCTGCTTGGCGATTTTTCTTAATTCAATAACAGTTTTCTTCGTGTATTGCATTTTATATTGAGACGACGTTCGTTTAAGCTGTGTCGAGAAAATATTTTCATGCATTTTATATACACAAGAAAAAAAGTTTGTGATGAGCCGGCGGTTGTGGTGTCTATAGGTTTGTGCACGCTGGAGGTTGGTGATTTGGACCTAGGATTGGTTTGTGTATGGCGATTTGGACCTAGGATTGGTTTGTGTATGGCGATTTGGACGTAGGATTGGTTTGTGTATGGCGATTTGTTCCTAGGATTGGGTGTTTGTCCTAGATTATCCAATTCTGTACTACTTATGTAGGAGCGAGGCCTAGAAGGCAGGACCAGACTAAAGTAGTTATTTTATAATCGATTCGCTGCTCAAGGGGGAGCCAGTGGAAAACATCGCGCATATAGCTGGAAATGTAGGCAAATTTGAAAGTTTAGAATATTTCCAAATCAGCTATAATGAGTACACTCACCGAACACTATCGGTGGAGAGATGAGAAGGCGAGGGAGAGGACACTGGATCTGACATACGCCTTCAAATGCCGAGGCTAAGATAAGGAAGTCTCTAACGCTTCATGCCATGACTGCCCTATGGTTAGCTTAAGATTCTCTTCTAGGGTATATAGATATGCTTTATAATATATATAGTAGGCCCTATACATGCATAACTTTTGTGTGTGGTGCAGTTACATTAGAAGATAATAATAACATATTGTAAAATATGGAATTAAATTTTCCAAAGTGCGCCCAGACGGCAGTCTACACAAGTGTGTAAAAAACAGACATCATGCACCAGATCACACAGTCAATTGCAGCGCCCTTGGAATTGCTAAAAATCCAATAAAATTTCCATTCAGTTGCAGCTAGCACACGAATCGATGAACCGATCCAATCTCTTTCCACATTTTAAAGTTAAAATTATGCAAAATCCTGACGAGAGATATCTAAACTGCATGGTGCATGACAGCAATTGGTCTTTCAAACAACTTTGGTCGATTGCTGATACGAATTGGACATCCAGTGCAAAACACTAAAGTAATCGTAATGAAACATTTATGTCTTTCTGACCCGCAGAGTCTTGCCTTAAGAGAACATAAAAATTCAAATTAAGATCTATAGGCCTATGCCTAGACTGCTTTTTGATAAAGAATGCAACGTTTAAGATTTAGTTTTGCAAAGATTTTCTGGGGACTGACTCAACGGGCCCCTCCCAGACCCATTTTGTTTCGGCGCCCTGACATGCCATGGCATTACAAAGGGTTTGACACATCGACGTGATTTTTGCAACACAACTGTCCTGATACAATACAATGCAACTGTATTTGATATTGGCATCCTTTCTGAGCTCAGAAGTGCACACACAGCCATAAAACAGAACATCAATGGAGCAGAGCAATTGTGCGCAAGGGACTTCTATAGGAAGCTGAAACATTCCAATTAAAATGCCAGCACTCTCACCCTTATTGTATTGTATTGCATTGTATTTTCGTTTATTAAATAACTTGCTGTCAAGACGCAACAAGTAACATCAATGCAGGATTATGCAGTTATAGTATTAGAGACTATAGTACTATAATAGCTTTAGGCCTAGATAATGCACTGTTCAGCACAATAATTATAGGTATAGTTCTAATGGGGGCAAATTGTATTGGATTATAGTGTTGAGAGTGAGGCTAAACGAGGATTCAGACAGCTGCTTAATCTGCCTAAGAGTCTACAAAAGATACTAATAGAATGCAGAAGAATTTAAAGATACATGAAAAAAATTACCCAAGTATTCAGGTCTGTTAGACATTCTTTAGTGAGGCTGAGAGGGTGCAAAGAAGTAAGTATATATACTGTGTAAATAAATATTGTGTAAATACATAGATTGTAATCGCAGTTGTAATTGGACATTCGTATAGCACCACGCAGAGAAAACCTTAGCAGACAAAATAGATACAGAACTAGATACATAGGCCTACTGACGTACAAGTGTTGGAATATCAGGACAGACTTCCAAATGAGGAAAATGAAGGATGACAGAAATGATCTTAACAACATATTATGTTATATATTATTCGTTTTTATTATTAATTCAAACTGACACAAGTCATAGTATGAACGGATCATTACAAGTTATTATAGGTATAGGAATTTAACCGTTTGGAAGTCAGATAGGCGCCCATCACGTCCTACTGAAGCTCACCTACAGCGAGTGGAAAGGCTGAGTGGACCATTGGGAGGATAGCGGGAATCGAACCCGCATTCATCATGATCTTCTACTCTTCTTTGCCAGTTATCAAGAGTCCCTCCGCATGCATCTGTTAAAGAATAATGACTATAGAGCACTCAAATGACTCCCTATAATGCAGTCTACATTCCTATTAACTTATTGATTCAAACAGACTTGATGGAGTCAACCAGCGCCTTATCTTCATACAGCGAACTCCCCAGGTGGTGCAATTGCGTACGTAATTAGTCCCTAAATGAGTCGATTACTAAGCACAATTGCGGGTCTGCGAACTCACCATCTGTCTTTACTTTGCAATTCATGAAAAACTCTCATAAATTCTGAACTGCACCACTGTCGTAATCGGGTGATGTCAGTCCAAAGTTTGTGTAAAGTAGAAGCGAATTATAAATGTGGTGTTACGATTACGAGTTAATATGTAGGCCTACGTATGTTCATAGCTACACAATCAGAATTACCCGATATAATATGCAATAATTGGACAACTCTTTTTATAAATTATAGCTTAAGACAAATATGCCACACTGTTCTTAAATCTTCTCCAGTCGAAACCGATTTAGACCAGTAATGGAGCAGACAACATTTTGTTAATTGTATTGTATTAAAAAAAATTATAAAGCGCCTCTAACAGTGCACACCAAACAGAGGCGCTCCCAGTGCGAAAGTTCTCGAGAATAAAGACAAGTCTTGAGGTAGCAAAAAGATGTAGAAGGACCACCACATAGTATGGTGGTGCTAACAAAGGGGGGAAGTTGATTCCATAGCGAAGGGCCAATGCAGGCAAAGGCACGGCACTGAGCTATGGCTGTTCTCACACGAGGAACACAAAGGTCAAGACGATCCGAAGAGCGTATACGTGGGCGAAGAGAAGCAGCCGAGGTATGCCGACGTATTGAGTCACAGAGGTATTTCGGGGCAAGACCTATGTAGGGTCGGCAAATGAGGACAAGTACCTTTAACTGGATGCTTGCAGTATGAGGAAGCCAATGTAGTTGTTCAAACATGAATGTAGAGATATGGGAGAATCGCGGAAGACGGGCAATAAGTCTTGCAGCTGCATTAAGAACCGATTGCAGCGGGCAGATTCGCACTTTAGGGAGGCCAACAAAGAGGGAATTACAATAGTCAATGCGAGAGCAAATAAAGGCATAAAGTATTGAGGTAAAAACCAAAGAAGAAACAGATCGTCGGATAGCCTTCAGGCGTCGGAGATGGTAATAGCAGGAGCGGATGAGATTAGTAATGTGGACAGTGAAGGAGAGAGAGCTATCAAGTGTGACACCTAGGTTACGAACAGAGGTTGAAAAGGCATAGGAAGGAAAACTTTCGTCCAAAAGAGAATAGTCAATCTTAGCAAGTTGCTGGCGGGTGCCAAACCAGATCAATAATGGTCTTAGTTGGGTTTAAGGAGAGCCTGTTTGAAGACTTCCATGCTTGAAGATCCCGAGAAAGAGCATCAATGCGAGCAATGAGGGAGAGCTGAGCACTTGGGGAACCATGGATATTGCATTGTATTGTATTGTATTTGGCTATTTATAAAGCGCTTCTCACAGCAAAAGCCTTTCAGAACATCGTCAGCATAGAGGTGACCAGTAGCTAGGTGTTTTGCAAAAGAGAGAAGATGTCTGCTGTATATAGAAGATAGAGGAGAGGGCCAAGTACTGATCCTTGAGGGACACCAAATTTAATCGTAACCCAGGATGTCCTAGAGTCACCTGAAATTATCATTTGTGTGTGGTCGGTAATGTAAGATCGAAATCAAAGAAGGGAGGTGCCCCTAAGACCACATGAGGTCTCAAGGCACTGTAGTAGGATTTCATGATCAACCATGTCAAATGCAGCAGAAACATCAAATAGAGCCAACAATTTGACCTGCGACCGATCAATCGCAGAGTAGGTAGGCCCCTATCCGAGAGGAGAGTTAGTAAAACAGTTTCAGTAAAATGATTGGTTCTAAAACCCGATTGACTGGAGGGAAGAAGTCCAGATGTTTAAAGATACGGTAGAAACTGTAAGGAAACACTTAGACGTTCAATGGACTCAGAAAGAAAAGAAAGATTGGAAATGGGGCCATAGTTGCAGCAAAGATTAGGGTCTAATTTGGGTTTCTTAAGAGTAGGAAAGACGATGGCCCTTTTCTGTGAGGAGGGAAGATGACCTGTTAAACAAATAAAGAAAAAATGGCAGAATGTCATCCAATATGTCAATTATGATAAATGGCGGGAGAGAATCAAGTTCACAAGATTTTAAGTTCGACGAGGTGTTTACCCGGCTTAGTTCATCATCAGTGATGAGGAGAAAGCCATCAAAAATGGATTCAGAAGAAGGGCTCGAGGCGGAGGAGAATCAACTGTTGACGCACGGAGACCATCCATCTTATCTGTTAGCATCTTTAGGAATTCATTCGCCGAGAAGGAAGGAGTCTTTGGTGGACGTGAAGAGCGACCGAGGAGTCCAGAAATGGATGACCAGAGGCGTTTAGGATTATGAGCATTACGAGTGACGAGGAGTTCCCAATAGGTAGCCTCTTTATCACGATAGAGTTTATGGAGGGCTCGGAGTTGAACGATCCAGGCCATATATAATAAAATAGTAATAAAGGTGAGACCATGGGCGCCCGCAGATATTTTGGCAGGAGGGGCAAAACATAATGGTCACATCAAAATACATTTGCAAGAGCTCGAAAAATGCAAAACAAGAAATTAAGATCATGGGTATTTTTCGTAGAGGTTTTTTAAATGTAAAATTCAAAACACTATCAAAACAAACTCCGTTATTTATACCTTAATGAAAGTTTTCCATGAAAAGTGTTTGGAACAGTTAAAAAGCAAGAATTATTTGAACAAAAATTGAAGTCGTCTGTGGTCTCTGCCGAAATCGTGTACTGTTTTTCCATAAATTTTGATAAATGTTATCGTTGATTTTTGTCTCACTACCGACATTTCCTCCCGGACATTTTCCCTAGGACAACCCCCTTTGATCACTTATCCGGTATAACTGTTGATGAGAAAGTGCATTTTATTGGCTTTACAATGAAGCTGTGTTAATAATCAAGCAATATTAAAGTGCATTAATATTTTAGAGATACAAGCATAATATTATACGATGCGTAGTGGATCCGTTCACTCCACGGACGTTAGCGTAACCCCAGTACTACATTCACGCCTATCACGTTATTGACTAAAGCATGTCACGTGAACTTGCTCACTTCCCTTGGAATTTTGAAATGTCGGACATCTTTAGGGTCAGATATCGCGTCATGAGGGTCGGTTAGGGTCACGGTTAGGGTTAGTGTCTTCATTAGAAAACATGGTGAACAATCTTCCACCGCATTCATGATTGTTTATCGGTTGGCTCCTTTCACATCAGCAAAATCATGTGACATGCATTGACCAATAATTATTGCGTCGCGGGCGTGATTCTAGTCCTATGTATAAGCTCACGTCGTGCGTGACTGTATCCACGACCATTAAATATAGTTCGGGATTTCGAGCAGCGATCGAGCACACAATTTGCAGTTCTGAATGAGTAGTGTTGTCTGATTAGAAACTGTATTAAAATTCTGAAATGCTTCATGCACTTGCCTCTTCTTGATAATTAATACAGCTATATAAATAATTAATAATTAATTGAAATAACCAATAAAATGCACTTTCTCGAGAAATATTTATGCTTAGTGTTCATAGGGGCGAAATGTCCGGGGGAATTGTCCAGGGGGAAATGTCCGGGGGAAGGGAAATGTCGGGGTAAGGGAAATATCCTAGACTCTATGTGACGAATAGCGGCTGTAGGCCTAATTATGCTTGGGCCCGGAAAGAGTGATTAGACCCTTTGCACCTGCAAATAGGCACTTATGAGGGCGCACCTAGTTGTAGGCTTTTTAGGTAGGCCTCCAACTGACCAATCAGGGCAGGTGGTCCACCGGAAGTGTGGGCGGTAGGAAACGCGGGAGCGGATTTAGTTGAAACAGAGTAGTCAATGTTTAGCTCTTGTGCGAGTAAGAGGGTTCGAGACTTGGCTCTACGATGTTACGTCTCAATGGACTGAGGCTAACCAACGCGTGTATATATAGTGAATAGTTGACAGTTGTACGAGTTTTTTGTTAAATGTACTTAATTGAATCTTTGTTCAAATAAAACTTTGTAAAAATCTTCACAATTGGCGAGCCTGCCAGGAGCCCATTAGTGTTTAAAGAAGATTTTTGTGCGAGTTTGGAACTTTTGAAAACGTGACTTCAAGCGAAACTGCTGTTATTTCGGCTATGAAAGACTTGATAGCCTTTGGCAAGGAATGCGGTCTATCTGGGAAGGAGCTTCTGGAATGGGTTACACAGAAGCAAGCCGACGAACGAGAAGACAGGGAGCTAACGTATACTGCAGAAAAAGAACGGACGGCTGAACAAAAGGAGTTGGAGGAAATATCGTTGGCACGTGCCAAAGTAGAGCGAGAAACACTAGTTTTGCAGTTGAAGATTGCAAAGGTCAACGGATTATCCGCTAGCGACGGAAGTCTACCGGATGACGAGCACCTGTCGCAGCGACGAGGAAGCGACGGAAGCGGCAGTGTATTCAGAAGTAAGGGTGTCAAAGGGCCGAAGATTCCGCCCTTCGAGGAAGACAAGGACGAACTTGACAGCTACATCTTCCGCTTCGAAAGATATGCTCAGCTCCAGAACTGGAAGAAAGCCGACTGGGCGGTTTATCTGTCTGCGCTGCTTAAGGGTAAGGCACTTGAAGTTTACGCCCGTTTACCAGTCGAGGATGCGCTTGACTACGACCGACTCAAGCAAGCGTTGTTGAAGCGCTTCAATCTGACTGAAGACGGATTCCACACTAGATTCCGGAGTGCAAAACCGGATGGAGGAGAGACTCCGCTTCAGTTCATTTCACGCCTGAATACCTACGTGCTGCGATGGATTGAGATGGCTGGGAAGGAGGAAACTTTTGAAGACCTGAAGACGTTGGTCATCCGCGAGCAATTCATTAACACCTGCTCGAAGGATTTAGCGGTCTTCCTCAAAGAGCGAAGGCCTGCTACGCTATTGGAAGTGGCCGAAATCGCCGAGCGCTACACGGAAGCGCATCATCCAAGACCCGACGACGATAGTGAAGGCTCGTCGCAGGATGGAACGCCGAGAATAACTGACCGGAAGTTCAATTCTCATATGAAAGAACCAGTCAGGCGTTGCTTTGTCTGCAACAGTACACGGCACCTGGCCCGCGACTGCAGGCGGAAAGTACAGGTCGCAGGCCTTGAGTGCAAAGGTCGGCAATTTCCAGAACAAGGGAACCGGAAGTCCTGGAGGAGGAACAACAGAACAGACTCTTCAACGACATTGGACCAGAATCGTGAGTCTGAAGACTGCAGGTACGATCGAGAACCACACCAGTCTGCTTCATCGCCAACTACTCAGGTTAGAAGCCTTTCCCAGAGAACTGCTGAACCTATATGTCGCACACATCGTCGGCATTTGTGTGACGACTGTCTTGTGACGGTCGACAATGGTCTTGGACAAGTGTGCAACGCCATGCTATCCGACAGCGTAGAACTACGCTGTGGCTGCACATTCCCCGTGATTGCGGATGCTTGCAGAGACGCGAATTCTGCAGCGCCGATGCCAACCACCGAAGGTTGGGTCGGTCAGCGAAAGGTTGTCGCACTACGAGACACCGGTTGTTCAACGGTCGTTGTCAGAAGGGATTTGGTTCCGGACGAAGCTCTTACGGGGGCAACGAAGACATGTGTCATGATTGATGGCACGATTCGTCGCGTACCAGTTGCCGAGATCGAAGTTGACACGCCGTACTACAAGGGAAGGACAAATGCTGTTTGTATGCGAAGACCTTTGTTCGATTTAATTATCGGCAACGTTCCAGGTGTCCTGAACAATTTAGTTACTTAATTACCTAAATGATCAACAATGACTCTGTATTAATCTGATATTGCTGGAGTTGAACTATTGTGTTGTGAGAGTAGGCTTTGTTGCACGGAGTGAGACAAGTCTGTTCTAGTTAATTATTGCATAATCGTGTTTAATTTGGCATAAGCTGGTGCACTTTGTATAGGCCTGTTATATACTTCGTCGCACTATTCGTCTTGTTTTGAGAGTGAGAATTCTTCTCTTGAATGTCCACTCTTCGAAAAGGCGGAGTCTTGTGACGAATAGCGGCTGTAGGCCTAATTATGCTTGGGCCCGGAAAGAGTGATTAGACCCTTTGCACCTGCAAATAGGCACTTATGAGTGCGCACCTAGTTGTAGGCTATTTAGGTAGGCCTCCAACTGACCAATCAGGGCAGGTGGTCCACCGGAAGTGTGGGCGGTAGGAAACGCGGGAGCGGATTTAGTTGAAACAGAGTAGTCAATGTTTAGCTCTTGTGCGAGTAAGAGGGTTCGAGACTTGGCTCTACGATGTTACGTCTCAATGGACTGAGGCTAACCAACGCGTGTATATATAGTGAATAGTTGACAGTTGTACGAGTTTTTTGTTAAATGTACTTAATTGAATCTTTGTTCAAATAAAACTTTGTAAAAATCTTCACACTCTATTTTATCGTGGAAAAGTTTTAAATAAGCTATCGCTAACTACATGTACATCATCTTCTTCTTCGTGTCTTCTTCTTCTTCTTCTTAGAAAGTTGCATAAACTGACCCAAAACGCATGACAAAAACAAGATACATACTTTTGTTAGGTTCTTAAAATGCACTACATTATGTGTCCTGATACACACATACATACATGTAGATACATAGATACATACATACATATATGCATACATACATACATACATACATACATACATATATACATACATACATACATACATACATACATACCGGAGGGTTGCGGGTTCGAATCCACCGCAAGCCGCCGCATAGGGACCCTGGGCAAGTCCTTCACTCGCAATTGCTCATGCGCTTCGGCGTGAAACTCCGATTCAGTGTCCGCGCTGTAGTCGGGAGCGACTCTGACTAGATATCTTGAAGGGGCGCTATATAAATATCTGAAATGAATGAATGAATGAACACATACATACATACATACATACATACATACATACATACATACATACATACATACATACATACATACATACATACATACATACATACATACATACATACATACATACATACATACATACATACATACATACATACATACATACATACATACATACATACATACATACATACATACATACATACATACATACATACATACATACATACATACATACATACATACATACATACATACATACATACATACATACCTGTAGTGACAAGGTGTTGATTTTCATTTGTTGTAAAAGTCATAAGCTATCGTTTGCTCAACAACGGCATGCAAACTGTTACACTAGTGGCTATTCGTAGCAGACATGATTGTTTCTAGAAAAGACTATTAAGAAAATAAAGCCATTTGAAATTATCAGAACATCGATTTCTCGATAAGCAAGGAGCGAGGTTTGAGTACAGAATAATCCATCACTTGTATTTCAATGGAAAATATCTTTTGCTCGATAGTATATAAGCAAGGAATGTATGAGGTTTCAGTACAGACGATTCCTTCAGCTGTACTTCGACGGAAAACATCGAAAGAATGCATCGCTTCGTCTCAGTATTGTCGTTTACTCTCCTGGTGCTGCTTGCAGCTGCCTTCGGTAAGTCAATTTGCTGTGATTGGATAAATCCATAGAACGTGTATGCGCATATTACGAATATTAATATTTGTAGAAATTGACGAATATTTACGAATATTAAAAATGCCCTGATATTCACGAATATTTACGAATTGTATTGTATTGTATTTGATCATTTATAAAGCGCTTCAGAAGCGCCCCCAGTGCGAGGTACTCGGAGAGAAAAGGAAGGTTTTAATGTGAGAGAAAGAGGTAGAGATGCTACCAGAGAAGGTTGTTGAGCATAGAAGGAGGAAGTCCATTCCATAGAGAGGAACTTTTGCAGGCGAAAGATTTGGATTGAGATATTGTGGTCCTAACCCGGGGAACAAACAGGTCAAGCCGGTCAGAGAATCTGAGAGGACGCTTTGACGTGTCAGAGAGGTGGCGGAGAATTTGATGACATAGATATTTTGGAGCAAGACCCATGGCATTTGAGATTTGAGCATGAGAATGAGAACTTTGAATTGTATGCGCACAGAGAGAGGTAGCCAATGAAGTTGTTCGGCCATAAATGTAGAAAAGTGACAGAATTGAAGAAGACGAGCTATAAGTCTGGCAGCAGCATTCAGTACGGACTGAAGAGGTGATAAACGAACCTTGGGTAAGCCAACAAGGAGAGAATTGTAATAGTCGATTCGAGAACAGACAAAAGCATGGACAATTGAGTATTAAAGCATGAAGTCACGAATTCTCGTTCTGTGGATAAATCTAAAGAAATAAATGACGATTTAAACAACACTGGTCAACAAGCATTTTGCTACTGGAATTCTTTCATCTGTTCTGGAATAAATTTGGGATGCTGACTACAAATCCTATAACCGTTTTCGTGTATCACACAGACCTACCGTTTTTAAAGTTATAAGTTTTCGCAACTGGTATGGATGAGTCGCATGACAGTGAACAAGCTGAAGAAAATCTGTTGACTCTGTTAGACCTGAATGATCTCGTGAGAGACTTGTCATCATCAAAGGAGAAAGCAGAAATGCTAGGTTCAAGACTGAAGCAATGAAATATGCTACAGAAAGACACACAAATTTGTGTTTTTTGTGATCGTTTTACCCATCTGGCTTCCTTTTTACCGAGATGGAAGATGGCGTTTGTCTCTTGCTGAAATTGACGGTCTCATGTATGAGCTGAGATATGAACATGTGACCGATGAATGGAGACTATTCTTTAACTCTAGCAAAGCAAGCCTTAAAGCATTGTTATTACCCAATGGCTGCCAGAAGCCCTGTGTGCCTGTATCTCATGCAATCGGGTAAAAGGAAGCATACAACCCTATAGAACCTTTCTGAAACTGATACGTAATGCAGATCACAACTGGCGATCTCAAAGTTGTGGTCACTCCCCCTTGGCCTACAGCTGGGATATACCAAGTATAATATGCGTCCTGTGTCTTTGGAACGGATGTGATGATACCAACCACTTTAGCCGGAAGCAATTGCCTTAGCGCGACGAAACCATATCTGCAGATGCTACGTGAAGCACGTGCTATTAGTCTGTCTTCCACCACTTCACATAAAACTTGATCTTATAAAAAAATATTGTAAAGGCGATGGACAAAAAGTAGATGGTTTTCACCATCTCAGAATAAAATTTGGTCTTTAGAAAATGGAAGCTAAAGAGGGTGCTTTTACTGGTCCCGAAATCCGTGAACTGATGCGTGACAGTGAGTTTAAGAGTAAGCGGAAAGTCTTTGAATTAGCAGCTTTGGAAGCATTCGTGTTGGTTGTCCAGAACTTTCTTGGTAATCAAAGAGCAGAGAATCATACTGACCATGTAGAGAATATGCTGAAGGCATATACATGTAAGTTAATGGGTGCTAGGATGTCACTTTCAACACTCTCATCTATCATCTCGACTTCTTTCCAGTCAATCTGGGCGGTGTCAGCCATGAGCATGAGGAAAGGTTCCATCAAGATATGAAATTATAAAGGTGGTGTTAACAGTTATCATAGGAAGTTAAATCCTAGCATGATGAGAGACTATAGTTGGCAATGAGACAAAGATGTACCTTGCGCAAAAGCATATACCTGAAACATTTGTCAACACATTGCTTTCGCTTATAGCGTGAGTTGGGAAAGTAAGTAAGTTAAGTAAGAATACCCTTTCATTACCCAACTGCTAACCGGACTTTGTTGCACAACCAATGTAGAGAGACTGCAGTGTTCATCATCGAATCTGCTGCGTGTTCATCTTCTTTTGTTTTAACATAATTTTACGGTGACATATTTCATACAGCCGGGACTGGGTGCGGAGTCCCTCTTAAACGCCCTGATCAGTGGAAGACAGCCATCATCTATCCAGTGGCTAAGATCGCTAAACCTATTTCACCTGCTGATTTCCGTCCCATATCTGTGACTCCGGTTATCTCAAGGATGGTTGAGAGGGAGTTGGTGCATCGCTTTATCTACCCTGCTTTTACAGTCCCTCCAATGTCTGAGCTTCTTGCAGATCAGTTTGCCTTTAGGCCTACAGGATCTACGACAGCGGCGCTCATTCTACATCATGTTTCAACTCTTCTGCAAACTAACGATCATGTTGCGCTGATATCGCTCGACTTCACTAAGGCATTCGATATGGTCAGGCATTCAACGTTGGCTACCAAACTCTCGTCTCTGGATCTGCCCGACAACATTTATAATTGGCTGCTGGAATTTTTGAAAGACCGGTGCCACTCAACGAGATTTGGTGGTCTGTTATCATCTGTAGCCAGAATCAATGCTAGTGTTGTACAGGGCAGTGGCTTCGGTCCATCTGCCTATGATGTTAATGGATCGGATCTACACCCAAGGAACCGTGAAAACATCATGTCTAAATATGCCGACGATACTTACCTTCTGGTTGGATCTTCAATGCGAAACACCATCAGTGAAAAGCTTCTGTCTGTTGAGCAATGGGCGACGGCAAACAATCTGCGTCTGAACGTTCGAAAAACACGCGAGATGATTATTACCCGGAACCGTAAAGTACTGCCACCTCAAACTTTGGAGGGACTCGAACGTGTTTCTACCATTAAGATTCTAGGTGTAACCATAACTAATGACCTTCGAGCCACCAATCACGTGGAGGAAGTCCTTGTCTCCTGTAGTGGAGCTTTACACGCTCTTAGAATACTCAGGTCGAATGGTCTTCCCAGTGGCGCCCTCTGCCGGGTTGCTGAGGCAACTGTCGTCTCTCGATTGACTTACGCCGCTCCAGCCTGGTGGGGTCTTACAACGGCTGAAGACCGAAAAAGACTCGATAGACTTCTGCAGCGAATCAAGCATGCTGGATATCTTCCTCCTAACTCACCGGATATCGATCAGCTGGTGTGTGATGCTGACGCCAGTCTACTAAAGGCAGTTATAAGGAACGATTTCCATGTCTTACGTTCACTGTTTCCACCAATAATTACTCGTAATTATAATCTGCGACCCCGGCCTCATGATTTCACTTTGCCGGATAGGGATGATCGAAATTTCATACCTAGAGTACTTTATGGTGTATTGGCTATACACTAATTTTCTTTAGCAATAGATCTCAGTCATTAATACATTCCTAACCCTCTTATCTATTTGACTATTATTTTTGTCTAATCGATATCTAAACTGTTGATTTTGTAATCTTGTTGCGTTTGTGTCAACGAGTTTGTGAAATAAAGGAATATAATAGTAGTAGTGTGTTAACTACGAGTCACTCACATTTCCTTGGCTGCCCTTAAATGGTGAGCACTAGATGACATGCTGCACTCACATTGCGAGGCCCTTGGGAGTGCCATTGATGATTTCTTCCAATTGCCAGCACAGAGCAGCCTTACCCTTTTAAGGTCCTCTTCTGGTGCGCCAAAGCTTAGCCATGTGCTTCATTGTTTCCTCTGCCAAGACCATCCTATGCTGGGACGACTAGACGAAATAATGATGAAAGGGTTTGAACGCATCATCAACATCAGTTTGAACACACATCAATGGATGCAGGCTTCACTCCCCATTCGAGATGAGACGAGTGTCTTCGCTGGCTTCTTCTGCGTATATGGCCTCAACTGCGAGCACCTGACCGCTATCTTGACCAAATGCACCACTGTTCCAAACGCTTACTTTGAGGAAGTGATGACTGCACGTCATGACACTCTACCAGCTATCATAGATCCTCTACCGGCTTTATTAGTAGAGAAGGATAAGCTGTCAATTTTGTCCTCCTTGAGCAACCCTGTTGATCGGGCTACACTGGCTGCTGCTTGTTTTCCTCACTCTGAAGATTGGCTAGCTGCCCTTCCAATCACTTTTTGTGGCCTCTACATTGACAACGAGGCGGCGCGGGTGGCAGCTGGTCTTCGGTTAGGTCTCGACCTCTGTCAAACTCATATGTGTCGATGCGGAGATGCTGTTGGCTCAGATTGTCACACCGGCTAGTTGGAGGCTATGGATGGGACGTTCCATCAGCCATCATGCCGTAAATGACATCATTTGGCGTTCACTACAGAGTGCAGATGTCCCAAGCACGAAGGAGCGAACGGGTCTTCTGCGGACCGATGGCAAACGAGCCGTTGGAGCTACACTTGTTCCCTGGTCTGCTGGCAATTACATGACCTGGGATGCTACTGTAACAGTGGTCCACACTTGTGCTGCTTCCTACTTTTCACAGAAAACAATTTCAGCAGGACGCGGTTCATAAGTCTACCACATAATGCATTGCTGCCTGCAACCCACATGTTTGTTCCCGTCCGTTGCCTTTGAAACCCTTGGATCTGTTAAAGCTGATGGTGCGGAATTTCTCTCCCAGCGGGGATGCCGCATATAAGCTGTCTCTGGAGATCAACGTGAAACTAAATTCCTGTTCCAACATCTTTCCATCTGTGTGCAGTGCCACAATGGCACATTTCCGGATGGCTGTGTAACCTGGGACGAGGCCCGATTTCTCGGAGAACATTATTTATTACTAATATAATTTTTGTTCCTGAGGAATTATTTCTACTTCGGGTACAAAATAATAATAATTACATTCGCCTAATTCAATTCAAACAGACAATCCGTAGCATGATTGTATTCTCGCGTCCTGCCAGCCCTCTTGCGTGACGTAGCGCTCCTGTAGAGGAACTCCCGATAATCCATGCACAGAAACCGAACTCACTTCTGATAGACGGGGCAAACCACTCTCCTTTATGTTAAAAAATGGCGGGAAGTTGCAATGCACGGTAGTTTTGGCGCGTAAGCGAGCGCTTCGGCGCGGCAACTTACCACTAGGCTTCTCAGTTGCCAATTCAGACTGGTTCTCTACGTCCAGATTTATCCAGACATTCGAAAGTAAAAGATCAATATTATTAAACATTTGTTTAGCGACTAACCCAACTAGACAACTTGACAGGTCGACAGCAGAAGTTGACAAAACAGCCAGAGGAGATCAAACCTACGTCGTTCAACCGACCAAGCGATCAAAAAGCACCACTGCGAGACGTCACGGACAAAGGTATGTGCCAATACGCCTTATAATATTAGTAATAATAATAATAATAATAATAATAATAATAATAATAATAATAATATAAAAAAAAAATAATAATAATAATAATAATCTTTTCTTTATTGAAGCGCCTGACAAACGCACTACGCTGTACATTTACGTGTTATGCAATTGAAACAATTTACAAGAACACAAATGACAGAAGACATAAATCTTAACTACCAACAGAACAGACATTATTATCGATGCACGATTCTGCTCTACCGTTTCTTCTCTGTCTGTCGTTTCTTCTCCCAAACTACTCTTGAACCACTCAACTCAACGCAACTAAACTGTTCTACCGCTTTCCCCACTCTCTCTGGAAAACCTAGCGTCGGCCCTTTTTATAGACACATAGTGGCTGGTAAAGTTGAAAGCACTCAACTGCCAATCAGTGCCAGCCGCGCGAAAATACTATTATATCGCCATTGTGTAAAGGGCGTCAACCCTGGCCAATATATTTGGAAGATCGTACAGCTCGCCGGCGAACGAAGACAGTGGCGCTCCTAGCGAATCTGAAAGACCTAGTTCGCCACATCCTCCCCAACCTTCCTAAAATTGTCAGCCCTGGTTGGAAATTTAGCCAATATACAAGGCTAGTCCAAGCGGATTTGGTTTCCTTAACTAACCTCAAACAAGAATGCGCAGCGGTATGCGACTACATTAACAAGTTAACAGTTCAGCACTGGCTCAGTGTCAATCATAAAGCTTCTATTGATCTTCAACGCAAATATCAATACAATGTCGACAACCATTTCCGATGAAAAGGAAATTAGGTTCGGTTAAATAAAATCGCCGAAATGCAACGAATTTATTTATATTCTCTTAACTGCATCCTCCGTCGCCGACTGGAGGACCTACTTCGTCCTTGTCTGGCTTACGACTAGCCACATGGAACACACGCCTTCACTGCTGAAGATTTTCTGACCTTGCATGCAACTAAATTCTAGGGCGTTCGACGTGCCATTCAGGGTTCTCCATCCCTCAACATCCCACCACCGACTGCTGTCTGTCGACTCCTAACGAGGTCATCCGGGAGGAGCTACGGCACATCATAATTGATTCATGTCCTAAGTCGGGCGAACGCCACTCCCCCCCCCCCCACCGACCTTCCAGTTTCAAGAACTCGTGGATTTATTACACCCGCTTCTTACGGAGCTATGTAACCGATCCATATGGGAGGGTGTCTTACCACCATCGCAGAAGAGATCTATACTGATCCCGACTTTTAAAAACGATTGCTTGGATCAAGCGGACCCGACTAACTACAGGCCAATAGCCAACATTTCGTACTTGAGTCATTTTCCGGTAACATGGTCAATTCGGAATTCAACTGTCCCCTGTCATTTCTAGAAAAACTATACCTAGTCTGATAATGCTAAGTGTTGATATTAAAATGTATTTGATCAGTCAATAATTTCAGATATTTGAAAGTAATTTAAAGCAATAACGTAATTTACTCAAATTTATTTTCAATTTAAAATGTTCCACTCCGATAATGTCCCTGGCTTTAGTACTTATTGCTTTAGTCTACAATTTCGAAATAATTTGTATTGAGCCAAAAAATTCACGTGTTTCTTATGTATTATATATTTGTGTATGTTTTAAAATACAACTTGGTGAACCGGATCTACAGTATAATTAAAAGAAAAAATTTTAAACTTGTTCCCAGGATTTGTGTATACTCCGTTACCATGTAAAAATAATCTTGTATCTCAGAACCATATAATTATTTGGCCGCGCAACTGGACTCATCTCTTCTGTGAAGATCTATGTAAGTTATTAATAGCTTCACAAAAGACTCCCATGGTACGACAAATATCTTACAAATTTTCATTTATTTCGTACCAGAGGTGTTCTTTTTAAAACATTTATTAGAGTCCCATGTCCAGAGAATAAAGCCAAGCTTATCTACCTGACCCAGAATGACTCTTTAAGCCTAAACACGTTTCACTCTAGCCTACAGTAACTACCGATGAATGAATCTTGTAACTAGCTGCGTTATGACAGCTAGAGATGATCAATAAACGAAAATACAATATACAATATTTTATTATGCAGCCACTCCGTTACTGCATTTTCCCCTTGATTATAAAAAAATCTAATTCCAATAATATTTGTAATATAACGCTTAAAAGTAAAATAATGATTTTACCAACGATCGATCTGGACACGTGAGCGATAACATCGTATTTACCGTGCTGCAACCCAAATTGTCTACTCCGTTACCTGTCCACTCCGTTAACATTTATTTGGTAACGCATGGGACAACTATGTAACGGAGTGGAAAAATTGTGCTCGACACTCGAAAGATAGTAACGGAGTGGAAATATTATAGGCTAAATGGTGTGGTATTTTTATGCTATGAGCAGATTTTAAAGACAATACCATTAATATTTTCTGTCTATTCGATCACTAGGAAGGATAGGCTCAAGTGACTTCTTTTCAGTTGTTTGGGCAAAATATTTATTCAACTTAACACTAATTGCTTCTATTTCTATAACGGATGTGGACTTTTTTCTAAATAAATGAAACTGTGATAAAATCAAATAATTATATGTATTCTAATATCTTTTATTTCTATTTTATAAATAGTAATACTAAGAACATATTGGCATGTCAAAATACACAACAGAAGCTGTACACTGTATAAAACAGATCTCATATGTATACAGTAACGGAGTGGGTAGATATTTTACTACGGCTATTTTTTCTACCAAAAACTTTTTACATTTATATATTAGTGCAAAACCAAATATATATTTGTGAAAACGAAACATTCAAGATTTGTTCGAAAGAAAAAAATTATTTGGAAAAAGTTTTTTGGCAAAATATTTGTGAATTAACCAGTTTACCGGAAAATGACTAACTTATCAAAGACGACTTTAACGATGTGCAAATGTTTCGTGTGGCCCTCTGGCGAATTGACGCGCTGGCTTGAAATTGTTTGATTGCAACTCTATGCAATATATGCTCCGCATAGCTAGATTTCAATGGCATTGAAACTATGACCACATTGAAACTTAAAATGTCAAAATATCAGAGAAAATCCTAAGCCTGGAACTCTCTTTAAGGGAGAAGTGCGAAGATCGAACGGATGACCGGGATGGTTGCAGATACTCCGTTCGTAAAGAAAAAATATGAATGAAATCCAATGCAAGCATTGGACTCCAACGGGCCTCCGGCCCATGGATCCGATGCAAACGTTGGACACCTACGGGCCTTCGGCCCATTCATCATGATGATTATAACGATGATGATGAATGATAATTCAGACATTGAAAACTATTGATTATTATTAGATTTAATCTCCGATTCACCAGAATTATACTTGAATTCACAAGTAATTAGTGTCTCTTCACTGACGAAATCAACGCTGATCGTAAACACATGTTCGGGTTCGAATCCTGAACCTATACATTCTTTGTACAGTTCAATTCGTAAATCAGCGCGCGATACAAATTCATCTAGACATTCGAAAGTAAAAGATCAATATTATTAAACATTTGTAAAGCGACTAACCCAACAAAACAACTTGACAGGTCGACAGCAGAAGTTGACAAAACAGCCAGAGGGGATCAAACCTACGTCGCTCAACCGAAAGAGCGATCAAAAAGCACCACTGCGAGACGTCCCGAGCAAAGGTATGTGCCAACTACGCCTTATTATCGGAGCACGATTCTGCCCTACCGTTTCTACTCTGTCTGTCGTTTCAGTTTCCAATCTTCTCTTCAACCACTCAACGCAACTACACTGCTCTACCGCTTTTCGCACTATCTCTCGAAAACCTAGCGTCGGCCTTTTTATAGATCCTTATTCGATGGTAAAGTTGACGGCACTCAACGGTGAATCAGCGCGAAAATACTCTCCTATCACCGTTGAGTAAAAGGGCGTCAACCCTGGCTAATATATAATGGCAGATCGTACAGCTCGCCGGCGAACGAAGACAGTGGCGCTCCTAGCGACCGTAAAGACATAGTTCGCCACGTCCTCCGCAACCTTCCTAAAACTGCCAGACCTGGTTGGAAATTTAGCCAATATAAGGCTAGTCCAAGCAAATGTGGTTTCCTTATTTAACCCCAAACAAGATTGCGCAGCGGTATGCGACTACATTAACAGGCTTAACAGTTCAGCACTGCCTCTGTGTCAATCATCAAGCTTCTATTGAGTTTCAACGCAAAATATCAATACAATGTCGACAACCATTTCCGATGGAAAGGAAATCAGGTTCGGCTAAATAAAATCGCCGAAATGCACCGAATTTATCAACTTGAGTCGAGCATTAATGTATTTTGTCATGGAGAGGAGAGTTGCTCAGAATACAGTAGCCTAAGGATCTCAGGCTAAGGTTCGAGTAAAAGTTACGGTTAGTCGGGTAAGGACCGTACGCCACTGTACCGCTAAGTCGCTGACCTATAGTTCCTATATAACTCGCTTAGTGACGCTGTCAGTCGGATTAAGCGCACCACGCGTGAACTCCTCTTCTATTATGGCCTATGGCAGTCGGCAACTCGGCATAATTTATTATGCTCCTTGTCGTCGTGAGAATTTCTCTGAACTCATACATCCTCCAGAGATATTCTCTTAACTGCATCCTCCGTCGCCGACTGGAGGACCTACTTCGTCCCTTCTGGCTTACGACTAGCCACATGGAACACACGCCTTCACTGCTGAAGATTTTCTGACCTTGCATGCAACTAAATTCTAGGGCGTTCGACGTACCATTCAGGGTTCTCCACCCTCAACATCCCACCACCGACTGTAGTCTCTCGAATCCTAACGAGTTCACCAGGAGCTACGTCACATCATAATTGATTCATGTCCTAAGTCGGGCGAACGCCCCCCACCCCCGCCCCCATCCCCACCGACCTTAAAGTTTTAGGAACTCGTGGATTTATTACACCAGCTTCTTACGGAGCTATGTAACCGATCCATATGGGAGGGTGTCTTACCACCATCGCAGAAGAGATCTATACTGATCCCGACTTTTAAAAACGATGGCTTGGATCAAGCGGACCCGACTAACTACAGGCCAATAGCCAACATTTCGTACTTGAGTCATTTTCCGGTAACATGGTCAATTCGTAATTCAGCTGTCCCCGGTCATTTCTAGAAAAACTATACCTAGTCTGATAATGCTAAGTGTTGATATTAAAATGTATTTGATTAGTCAACAATTTCAGATATTTGAATGTAATTTAAAGCAATAACGTAATTTACTCAAATTTATTTTCAATTTAAAATGTTCCACTCTGATACTGTACCTGGCTTTAGTACTTATTGCTTTAGTCTACAATTTCGAAATAATTTGTATTGAGCCAAAAAATTCACGTGTTTCTTATGTGTTATATGGGTATATTTCACAATAGGCGTCAAATTCAGAAATAGAATTAGAGAAAAACAAAGTCATGCAAAATAAAAAAAATGTCGTACACAAATATTTTACTAGCAGTCCTGAAGCAGATTTGATATTTAACAGAGCTTAAATTTGACAGATTTGGACTAATTTTTAATTTAGTTTTTATACTATGTGAAACACGTACAACTTTGATTCCTAAATATTTACAACTCCGTTACTTAATAAATACACAATACAATATACGCCACTGTTTATAATAAGTGATTACTTAGTTTTAAGTGTGCATTAAATTATTACACAGCAACCTAAACTATTTTTACGACAAATTTTCTACATGTACCATTAAATAAATTCATTTTAATAGAAAATAATGTAACGGAGTTGTAGTAACGGAGTTGTAAAATATTCATAATTAGGTCTCCATGCTTACCGGACGAGTTAAGATACAAAAGATAGTTAGTTTATAGTGGCGAGGCTGTCAATTTCAATATTATTTTTGAAAGAAAAAAATTAAATATTTACGCAAAGTGCAATAATTACAGTCGCGGAGTTGTAAATCTTTTTTATACTATTACATTACCGGACAAATTTCCGAAAATTGTCAACAGAAGCAAACATCCATATTGATTTCTTGTTGGTAAAATCAATGCAGACTGGTTCCCTGCTATCGAAGATGCCAATTCAAAAACCGAGAGTTTTCAATTTATTCCCCAGATGGCAGAAACCCATTCGTAACGGTGTTGTAACCAATATTTTAAGACAGATGGTTTTATTTATTTTTTAATTATTTAGTTTGTTAATTAGTTAATAACAACCATATAGAGTATTGGACATATGTAAGTTAATGATCTAAAAATTATAAAACATCAGTTAAGCGTTTAAGCTGTTACCCTAACGTAACGTTGAATTGACTCACCATTAGAGAGGACAATGCAATTTCGGGTTAAAATTGGACTTTATAATTTTTTTTCTCATACTAATCATCTAAATAATATAATATAAATAATTTTTAATAACTAATTCATGCCCTACAATGTATTTAAAAATTATAAATGATAATTTTTATCTTTGTGTAAGCCGTCCAAAGGAGAAGACGGAAATTTATCTCATTTGCTGCCGGTTGTGAAATATACGCATATATTTGTGTATGTTTTAAAATACAACTTGGTGAACCGGATCTTCAGTATAATTAAAAGAATTTTTTTTAAACTTGTCCTCAGGATTTGTGTATACTCCGTTACCATGTAAAAATAATCTTGTATCTCAGAACCATTTAATTATGTGGCCGCGCAACTAGACTCATCTCTTCTGTGAAGATCTATGTAAGTTATTAATAGCTTCACAAACGATTTCCATGGTCCGACAAATTTCTTACAAATTTTCATTTATTTCGCACCAGAGGTGTTCTTTTATTATGCAGCCACTCCGTTACTGCATTTTTGCCATGTTTATAAATAAATCTAATTCCAATAATATTTGTAATATAACGCTTAAAAGCAAAATAATGATTTTACCAACGATCGATGTGGACGCGTGAGCGATAATATGGTATTTACCGTGCTGCAACACAAAAATTGTCTACTCCGTTACCTGTCAACTCCGTTAACATTTATTTGGTAACGCATGACAGCTATGTAACGGAGTGGAAAAATTGTGCTCGACACTCGAAAGATAGTAACGGAGTGGAAATATTATAGGCTAAATGGTGTGGTATTTTGAGGCCATGAGCAGATTTTAAAGACAATACCATAAATATTTTCTGTCTATTCGATCACTGGGAAGGATTGGCTCAAGTAATTTCTTTTCAGTTGTTTGGGCAAAGTATTTACTCAACTTAACACTAATTGCTTCTATTTCTATAACGGATGTGGACCTTTTTCTAAATAAATGAAACTGTGATAAAATCAAATAATTATAATTATGTATTCTAATATCTTTTATTTCTATTTTATAAATATTAATACTAAGAACATATTGGCATGTCAAAATACACAACAGAAGCTGTACACTGTATAAAACAGATCTCATATGTATACAATAACGAAGTGGGTAGATATTTTACTAAGGCTATTTTTTCTACCAAAAACTTTTTACATTTCTATATTAGTGCAAAACCAAATATATATTTGTGAAATAGAAACATTCAAGATTTGTTCCAAAGAAAAAAATTATTTGGAAAAAGTTTTGTTTGGTTGTTGAATCTGTGAATTTACCAGTTTACCGGAAGATATGGGTTGGGTGAACGAAATGAAGCAGGAGAAAGACTCATTGACTTCTGCGAAACAAACGAACTGAGTATCATGAATACATGTTTTGAGAAGACAAAGAGAAGACTGTACACATGGACTTCACCAGACGGAAAACACAGAAACCAGATAGACTATATATTGATAAAGAAGAGATGGAAGAGCACGGTGAGAGATGTACAAACGAGACCGGGGGCAGACTGTGGATCGGACCATGAACTGTTGGTGGCAATTCTTAAGTTGAAACTCAAGAGACTTAAAAGAGGGGAACGCCTAATCAGATACGAATGTAAAGGGATCATACCAGAGTATAGAGCAGAAATAAAGAACAGATTTGAGGCATTACATCTGGACGAATCGATAAATGCTGACGACTTGTGGGAAGAGATGAAGAAGGTGGTGCACGAGGAAGCAAACACCCATGTCCCCAGGAGGGAGAGAAAGAAGATATCACCATGGCTAACTGGGGAGGCAATCAAAATTGCGGAAGAAAGGAGAGGGGCGAGAGCAGCGGGGAATAGAGATCAGGTGAGGGTTTTAAATGGAAAATTCCAAAAACAGGCAAGGAAAGACAAGGACAAATACCTAAATGAGAGATGCAAGGAAATGGAGGAAGAGGGAAAAAAGGGAAGAACCAGAGAGATGTTCGCGATGATGAGGAAAATAACTGGCAAGTTTACACCACGAAACGGCTCACTAAAAAACGGAAACGGAGGAATAATAGGAGATGGGGAGGAGATAAAGAATAGATGGAGAGAATATACGGAAGCTCTCTATAACACTGACGATGAAGAGACTAGGGGAGAAGAGACGACCACAGTGAGCTACGAAAAAGAACCGGGGATTATGGAGGCGGAGGTAGAATGGGCAATCACGCAAATAAGTGATAACAAGACACCAGGTGCAGATGAAATACCTATTGAACTGATCAAAGCGGCCGGCGATGGAATAACAAAGGAGATAACAACTTTGTGCAACCTAATATGGGAAACAGAAGAATGGCCGAAAGACTGGGGTAAATCGATATTCATACCCATCTTCAAAAAAGGAGATGCGAGGGACTGCGAGAACTACAGAACTATAGCGCTGATCTCACATACAAGCAAGATACTCCTCAAGATAATACACAAAAGAATGGAGAGCAGGATAGAGAGAGAATTGCCGAAAAGCCAAGCAGGCTTCAGGAAAGGGAGGGGTACAAGAGATCATATTGCAAACCTGAGATGGATTATGGAAAGACAGAGGGAATATGGCCAAGAGGTCCACTTATGTTTTATAGGTTACAGCAAGGCATTTGACTGTGTAAACCACGACCTGATGTGGAAGACTTTGAGAGAAATGGGCATACCTATGCATCTGATAACTCTCCTCAAGAACTTATATTCCAACCAGATAGCAGTGGTGAGAACGGAACACGGAGAAACAGCAAGCTTCCAAATAAAGAAGGGAGTCAGACAGGGTTGTATACTATCACCGTACCTGTTCATTCTATACGCAGAAAGGATAATGAGAGAGGCAGGATTTGATGATGAGGCAGAAGGAGTGAGGATAGCAGGAAAGGTTGTGAACAACTTAAGGTATGCGGATGACACAACATTGTTGGCTGGGAAAAAAGAAACACTGAAAAACAACATCAGGAAATTAAGGCTTGAAAGTGAGAAAGCAGGACTGTATTTCAACATAAAAAAGACTAAAGTCATGACCACAGAGAGTTGGAGAAGCTTCGAAGTGGATGGAGAAGAGATTGAGGTGGTGTCGAGCTTCTGTTTTCTGGGAGCTACGATAGATAGGGAGGGGGGATGCGAGAGAGAGATACGACGAAGAATTACTCTGGGAAAAGGAGCAATGCAGGGACTGGAAAAGATATGGAAAGATAAAGCGGTGAGCCTAGAAACGAAAACAAGAATTGTAAAAGCAATGATAATACCAGTGGTGCTGTACGGGTGCGAGACATGGACAAAAACCAAAGCACTAGAGAAGAAAATCGATGCATGTGAAATGTGGATTTGGAGGAGAATGCTGAGGGTCTCCTGGACTGAGAAGATAACAAATGAACATATACTGGAAGAGATAGGACACCTAAGAGGACAAATGACACTGAGGCAAAGAGCGGCGAGACAGAAAATGATGTACTTTGGCCATGTGATGCGTGCGGACGGCATGGAAAAGGAGATGATGCTGGCGTGTGGGGAGGGAAGACGAGGAAGAGGACGACCAAGAAAGAGATGGATGGAGGAGATACACGAGACAATGAGGATGAATCTTCCGGAACTGAGAGAGGCGACGAGAGATCGGAACACATGGAGAAGGCTGACTATGGCAGTCGCTAGGATTCAGCGAATCGACAGCACAAGGTGACAAGGTGACCGGAAAATGACTAACTTATCAAAGACGACTTTAACGATGTGCAAATGTTTCGTGTGGCCCTCTGGCTTGAAATTGTTTAATAACAACTCTATGCAATACATACTCCTGCATAGCTAGATTTCAATAGAATTGAGACTATGACCACATCGAAACTTAAAATGTCAAAATAATAATATCAGAGCCAATCCTAAGCCTGAAACTCTCTTTAAGGGAGAAGTGCGAAGGTCGAACGGATGGGTGCAGATACTCCGTTCATAAAGAAAAAATACGAATGAAATCCAATGCAAGCATTGGACTCCAACGGGCCTCCGGCCCATGGATCCGATGCAAGCGTTGGACACCTACGGGCCTTCGGTTCATTCATCATGATGATTATAATGATGATGATGATGATGATGATGATGATGATGATGATGATGATGATGATGATGATGATGATGATGATGATGATGATGATGATGATGATGAATGATAATTCAGACATTGAAAACTATTGATTATTATTAGATTTAATCTCCGATTCACCAGAATTATACTTGAATTCACAAGTAATTAGTGTCTCTTCACTAACGAAATCAACGCTGATCGTAAACACATGTTCGGGTTCGAATCTTAAACGTATAATTACTTTCTACAGTTCAATTCGTAAATCAGCGCGCGATACAAATTTATCTAGACATTCGAAAGTAAAAGATCAATATTATTAAACATTTGTAAAGCGACTAACCCAACAAAACAACTTGACAGGTCGACAGCAGAAGTTGACAAGACAGCCAGGGATCAAACCTACGTCGCTCAACCGAATGAGCGATCAAACACTGCAAGACGTCACGGACAAAGGTATGTGCCAACTACGCCTTGTAATAATAATAATAATAATAATAATAATAATAATAATAATAATAATAATAATAATAATCTTTTTTCTTTATTGAAGCGCCTGACAAACGCACTTCGCTGTACATTTACATGTTATGCAAGTGAAACAATTCACAAGAACACAAATGACAGAAGACATAAATCTTAACTACTTACAGAACAGATATTATTATCGATTCACGATTCTGCTCTACCGCTTCTTCTCCCGCTGTCGTTTCTTCTTCCCAACTTCTCTTCAACCACTCTACGCAACGAAACTGCTCTACCGCTTTTCCCCACTCTCTCTCGATAATTGTTGTACTTCATGCTTAACGACACTTTTTCATATCGGAGATGATTAGTGTCGGAGGCAGAGAACAACCTCGTACTCCACGTTTATATTGCGACCGAGCCACCCGCAGTAAAGATCCGAGAAATTAATCTCTGATAAACCGACCGACCGGGAACCGAACCCGGGCCGCCGACGTGGAGAGCGGGTTACCATCCCACTCGGCCACTGAGGATCTCTCTCTGGAAAACCTAGCGTCGGCCTTTTTATAGACCCTTAGTGGCTGGTAAAGTTGACGGCACTCAACTGCCAATCAGCGCCAGCCGCGCGTAAATACTATCCAATCACCGTTGAGTAAAAGGGCGTCAACCCCGTCCAATATATTGGGAAGATCGTACAGCTCGCCGGCGAACGAAGACTGTGGCGCTCCTAGCGAACCATAAAGACCTACATGTAGTTCGCCACATCCTCCCCAACCTTCCTAAAATTACCAGCCCTGGTTGGAAATTTAGCCAATATATAAGGCTAGTCCAAGCGGATGTGGTTTTCCTTATTTAACCCCAAACAAGATTGCGCAGCGGTATGCGACTACATTAACAGGTTAACAGTTCAGCACTGGCTCAGTGTCAATCATCAAGCTTCTATTGAGCCTCAACGCAAAATATCAATACAATGTCGACAACCATTTCCGATGGAAAGGAAATTAGGTTCGGTTAAATAAAATCGCCGAAATACAACGAATTTATCAATTTACCCAACTTGAGTCGAGCATTAATGTATTATGGCATGGAGAGGAGAGTTGCTCAAAATGCAGTAGCCTAAGGATCATAGGCTAAGGTTCGAGTAAAGGTTACGGTTAGTCGGGTAAGGACCGTAAGCCACTGTACCACTAAGTCGATAACCTATAGTTCCTATATAAACTCTCTTAGTGACGCTGCCAGTCGGATTAAGCGCACCACGCGTAAACTCCTCTTCTATTATGGTCTATGGCAAATTGTGAACGGGGAACACAATCAACTTATATTGGAATTATACTAATGAGAGTGCACCAACTTTCCAAAAATGGAACATGCTTCAAAACTGATTTTTATTTTCTAGAGTTCTTCTTGTTTTTCAATAACTTTGATTTTTATCACTGACTATAGATACCAATACAAAATACAATGTGTCTCACCTGTTAAATGATGACACAAATATTTATTTCAACTTAATAAAGACTTTTTTTTACAAATTTCACAAAATTCGTCAAATTTACGCGTTTTAAATTAATTAGGTCAATCAGAAAATTACTATTCTCCATTCTTAGATCTTTCATTTGATGTGCAAATATAATAAATTTACCAAGGCATAATAATTTTTTTAACATTACACAATGATATGTTCCAAAATGGAACGTGGGTGAAATAAAGGTTAAGAACATTTCGAAAGTTCTCAGTAACAAGGAAAAGAATTTTTGCTGCCCACTGTAATTCGTCCATTAGTTTATACAAGATAATAATTACTCTGATTTTAGAGGAACAATAATGGTTTTATAATGATGATGATGATGATGATGATGATGATGATGATAATAATAATAATAATAATAATAATAATAATAATAATAATAATAATAATAATAATAATAATAATAATAATAATAATAATAATAATAATAATAATAATAATAATAATAATAATATATGATAAATATATAGTGAAGAGACTATTATAATAATAGTGAAGTGGTCCACTGAACCATTTGTGGTGGCTGCCACAGCGGGGACTGGGTGCGGAGCCCCTCTTAAACGTTCCGATGCCTTTCTGGCTGCTGTCGCCTCCAAACTGGAGGATGTCAATATCAGTGCAGGCGCAGCCGTTCGCAGTCTTTGTGATCAGAGTCGTCGCCCTGCTACACGAAACTTTGCCCTGCTACACGAAACTTAGAAAACTCAACATCTTGGTTGGCAAACATCCAACAGACCCTCATCCTGATAGTCGTTCTGGTCTTCCAAGCCCCACCACCACAACTCCGTTTCAAGTTGAGCAGTCGAATGTAGAAGCAGCCATTCGCTATTTCCCATCAGGTTCTACTGGGGGACCAGACGGGCTGCGCTTCCAAAACCTTCTTGAGCTCATTAACCAATGTGAGTCTTCCTCAGCATTACATAGGAAATGACCGAGTTCAGTAACATACTGCTACGTGGTGCTTTACCACCAGAAGTGAGACCTATATTGTTTGGTGGCAGCTTTGTTGCACTCACCAAGAAGTCAGGAGATCTAAGGCCTATAGCGATTGGTTACACTCTGAGACGGGTGACTGCTAAGTGTGCCAACAGATATGCAGTTGGTAAACTGGCTTCCTTTTTTGCCCCACTGCAGGTTGGCATAGATACTCCAGCTGGGTGTGAGGCAGCAGTCCATGCAGCAAGAAAATATGTTTCTGCTATGCCCCGGGACCATGTATTTGTAAAATTGGACTTCTCTATAGCATTTAATAGCGTACACAGAGATGTAATGCTTCAGTCGATACCTGAAATTTACAGCTTTATTCAACAATCGTATTGACCTGCTTCTGTGTTAAAATTTGGTCCTTTTTCCATCTATTCTCAATTGGGCCCTCAGCAGGGAGACCCCTTAGCTCAACTTCGGTTTTGTCTACCTCTTCAGCCGGTGTTACACTCCATGCAGTCTGACCTTCACCTTGGTTATCTGGATGACCTTTCACTGGGTGGCAGCCCAGAGATTGTTGCCAAGGATATTGCATCATTGGTTTCGTTAAGCTCTTCCTTTGGGATGAATCTTAATTTGAATAAATGTGAGTTCTACTCTACTTCAATTGCTCCTTCCAAACACCCTTCATTTTCAGAATTCCAGTGTGTTAACTGCTTGTCACTCAAGCAAGAGTCGATTTTATGACTGTTAGGCAACCGTCCTACTGTTGCTTATTTTACCATCCGCACCTAAGGAGTGGAAGGCTGAGTTTACCTTATTGGGATAGCGGGTATTGAAACCGCGTCCTTCTGTTCTTTATGACTGTGTACTACGTGTGTAGGCCTATGGTATAACCATTCAACCATCACCCCGCTAAATTGTCTATGGTCACATGAGTTTTATTAGAACTACTATGATGATAATAAAATTATAGTAAATATTTAAGCGATAAAAAGACTTTAAAATCCAAATAACATTGATACTCTAATATATGTATGACAGTCAAATCTCAAATGCATAACTGTTAGTAGTGACGATTGTTTCAATTGCATAACATGTAAATGTATAGCGCAGTGCGTTTGTCAGGCGCTTAATTAAAGACAAGATATTATAATTATTATTATTATTATTATTATTATTATTATTATTATTATTATTATTATTATTATTATTATTATTATTATTATCGTTGTCATTGTCATTGCTAAAACACGGTAAGGCTTAGTGTTGTTGAGGTGGCCGCTCCTCAGCGCCGGGCAACCTCGACATGATAATAATATTATTAATATTATTATTTTTTTTTTACCCGAGGTAGTTCTAATCCCTCAGGCTGCTTAAAAATGTCCGGAGACAATAAGATGGACGTCTGGAACGGCATTCACTCGACAAGTTATTATTATTATTTTTATTATTATTATTATTATTATTATTATTATTATTATTTATTTATATTTTATTTATATTTTAATTTTTTTTTGCCCCGAGGTAAACATGATCCCTCAGGGACTTCAAGATTAATTAAAATGATAAAAGTCTGAAACGGTTATTATTATTATTATAAAAGTCTGAAACGGTTATTATTATTATTATTATATTTATTATTATTTTTTTTATGCCCCGAGGTACACATAATCCCTCAGGGACTTTGAAACTATCCTAAGGTGCGCTATCAATCTGGAGTTAGTGGTCCTCGTCCCCGGTGCATTGGGCGAGAGTGCCCCTGAAGGCTACGGCATTAAATCTCTGAGTGCATATGGACAAACGCTGGAACAGGTGCACGGTCTCCAGAGGGTCGCCTGAAACGGCTGTCATTCGGAGCCCCAATAAGCTAGTTCAGCATTAATTTTCCCGCAGTGCATGACGGGAAAGGTGATAGTTCCCCGTTCATAAACAAAGCGAAACCCGCAGTGCATTACGAGAAAGGTGATAGTTCCCGTTCATAAACAAAGCGAAACATGGCGGATAGCTGAGACGAATCGTTCAAAGTGGACGACTTCAATCGATGGAATGTAGTTGATTTGAAGAAATTTATAACAGAAAGATGCCACAAGACAACTTCATCGAGTTAAACATGAACTCGTGGCAATCAAATATCTTCTAATAGGCCTATTTGCGTCAAAGTAGATCATAGCAACATCGCTACCGGCACCATTCGGTTTGTTGATGAACGGTCACCTATGACCGGAAGTAAAAGTAAACTGGCTGCACATGCGCACTGGTAATGCTGAACTAGCTTATTCCGTCAAGAACTCGCGGCCCTCCCGGTTGACGGGACCTTGCGACTCGACGGCCACGGGTACGAACACGTGGGTGGCGGGGAGGGATGAATATCTGGTGTGTTCGTTTTTAAGTCAAGACTAATTGAGTGATTTGCTGACCTATTATTATTATTATTATTATTATTATTATTATTATTATTATTATTATTATTATTATTATTATTATTATTATTATTATTATTATTATTATTATTATTTTTTTTTTTTTTTTTAAAGTCTGGAACGGTTAGAACTCCTCGGGCTCGGGCAAAAGGCTGGCAAAGGTACCGCAGATTGCAACAGCGTTAAAGCGCTGTATGGTTAGAGATATACGTTGGAACAAGTATGTGGCTTCGCGTTGGTCTCCTGACACAAAAGCTAAAAGTCTACCGATGTCGGTGATCAGGGACATGCAGGCGGCGCCCATGGGGCCCAGCGTTTCGAAAGCAAGAGGCACAAATTCGTACTCCTCCAGCAGAGCAGTGTATTTAGTTGTTTTTCTTAAAGCCGCTATTTCCGCCGCAGCACCAGCTCTGATGGCGGTCGCTGAAACATATGACGTCGCTAAGGTATCGATCACCGTGGCGTCCCACACGAGGCTCCTGCCTACCCGCCACGGGATCAAAGTAAGGCCGTCAGGTCTTTTGCCGTCTGAGCGAACCAGGCCCGGCGGTTCCTTCACTGCCGGGAAGCCAGCTTTTATGAGGCTCCGGCATATGATGTCGATTATTGCACCATGCCTAGCGATCCTTCCGAAACCGAGAGGGCAAGACAACCCGTGAATGCCCGTGATTGCCTCTGACGCTGACTGTCGCTCCACATCCGCAGGAATGTGGTTGGCAGATGGCTGCGCCCAGTCTCAGGCCAACGGCGATCCTGACTGCATCGTCGCTCAGACGAAGGCCACAGGAGGCGATCGGCAACGCATACAGCCAGTCCTTTGCGTGCTGCGCCGAGACTGCCTTGTATCTCGCCCGCTCCAGGGGATACACGAGGCCTGCCTCCACCTCGGCCACCTCCCTCAAAATGAGGGGTAGGTCCCATCCGGCCTGGGAGCGGGGCGCCTCGAATGCGTCAGAGCTGATCCCTGTCCTACTCCTCCATTCCTCCAGACAGGACAGGACGCGGATGTCTGCCGTTGAGGAGAGCTCTCCAAGGATGGACGACTGAAGTTCGAGGGTGCCCGCGGCCGAGGCCAAAAAGGCGGGAAGTGCCAGCGAGGACACCCTACGAACGCCCAAACCACCCATCTTGATGGGGAGAGTCACCTGTCGCCACTGAGAAACTGTAAACTTGATGTTGAGAATAGCTTCTAATCCGTTGTGAAGGCGGCGATCGTAGGACTCCAGGCCCGGGTGGCCGTCACATGGTGAGCATCTCATGGTGTAGAGCAGCTTTGGAGATCCCAAAGAGCATCGCAGGAGTAACAGGGCGTCTTGTCTACCTATAAGAGCCAGCCGGTCAAGGGCCCGGTCCAGCTCCTTCTCACGCTCCTCCAGAGCCACACGAAGGGCGTCCGAATCTAAGATCGGCGCACCCAGTAGCATGGCGGAGCCCGGATCAATGCGGGCGAACTGTCTGAGGGCGTCATATTCGAGCTCCACCCCGGGGTGTGCAATGATCTCGCATTTTGTGCGATTCAAGCTCAGGCCCAACTCCGCACACCCACGCTCGATGGTTTCCACGTCCGCCGCCACCACCTACGGCGACCCACCCAGCGAGAGATCGTCCAGGTAGCCAATGGACAGAGGCGACTGAAGCTTAAGCAAGATCGGCTGGAGCGGGAGGCAGAACAAAAGTGGACCAAGAGGATCGCCTTGCTGAGGGCCCAGCTGAGACCACACCGTATAGCCTCCGAATTTGAGGCGGGACGATTCCTCGTATGCAAGGTGGCAGAATGCAGCCAACTCTGGCACCATCTCCTCGACCGCAGCCAACATACGATCGCGGAAGAGGCAGTTGAAGGCGTTGGCAAAGTCGATCTTAATTAGGACTGCTTCCTCCTCCGCTGTCGACATGAAACGGCGCACCGCGTGAACTGCCGCCTCCGCCCCTCCCGCCACTCCAACACCGAGTTGTCTCGGGCAGAGCCCTGCGCCGGCCGCGCCGCGCCGCCGACGCCGACATTTCTTAGGCGCCGCCGCCGCCGATTTTTGTGGATCGGCGCGCCGCCGCCGCCGCCGCCGACAATTTGTCGGCGCGCCGCCGATGCCACGCGGGTGTGTTTAATTGTTTTGTTGAATTTGTCATGTTTTGCGTGATTTGACGATAAAATTGTTGCTTCAGTGGGTAGAAGTAGACACAGACAGACAGAGACAGACAGCCAGGGACAGCCAGACATACAGACACAGAGAGACACACGCACAGACGCAGACAGATAGACAAGCCGTATGAAGCCATTGGCCTGGGGACCGCCTAGGCGCACCTCCTGGTTGTACGCCGGCGCCCTTCAAGACCAGACACGCCTTGCACGGTGCGCTGCCATAACGGGCCACGGGCCTGGCATGGGCGAGGTTTGGTTCTTTTCTTAACCCAAATAATGTACTTCCCCAAGTATTGCTGTTCTGTCTATGTTAAATTATTAAGTAGGGAAAGACCGGAGGGGACAGACAGACAGACAGACCCTCGACAGGCCACGGAAGATTGGCATGACCCTGAATTGACCCTGATTCTTCGACTGAACACAGTGTCCACTCTCTCAGCGTTTAGACTTCACGTTTCAATTTGCAACATCCACTCACAAAACGCATACCGAGTCATCCTCGATATGATATCCCATCTGCTCATCAGGCAGGCTTATACATATCCATCATCAAATTAGCACAAACTCAGCCTGTCATGCAGCTTATTCTCCAAGAGTTTGTAATATACCTGTATATATCAAATTTCTAGTCATCTAAACCCAATCACACAGCGTTTTGGATAGGCATGAATTTGACCAAATTGCAAATCTCTACTAGTGGATTTGCAATCTGCACATTAAACTGCTGTGGATTAAACTGCTATGCAACGAAGACTGTTTGGTATTGCTGAAAGAAGTTTAGCAGATTGAAAATAATTAAAATTTACTTGTCATACACCATGGGAGGGGGTGGGCTTAAACTTTAGGGTAATGGCAAAACTTTGGCACGAAGCTAAGAAGATGGGCATCGACGCGGGATCGATTCCAGCTACCCTCCCGAAGGTCGACTCAGCCTTTCATTCGTTAGGTGGCGTTCGTAAAACGAGCAGTAGGACGTGATGGGCGCCTTGCATGGCTGCAAAACAGTTAAATTCGACTTATGTAATAACTTGTGGTCATTCTTTCATGCTATTAATTCTAATCATACTGCGCGGTGTGTCTGTTCCAAAGAATAAACCAAGATTATTATTATCATCATCATCATCATCATCATCATCTTCATCATCATCATCATCATCATCATCATCATCATCATCATCATCATCATCATCATCATCATCATCATCATCATCATCATCATCATCTGCTAATTGTGTCCTGGTAAGAAGTTCGTTCATCAAAGGCTTATGGCGTTCTTGGAAATTGAACGTATTTTCTAGTTTTTATATTAGGCCTACTTTCAAAATATATATGCATTCAAACTCAAACGCGACTCAAACTACATCCTAGCTGTGAGTGACAGCTTATTCCTATCAGCACTGAAATAATAGAGCAATTTGTTCAGATGACAGCCTGAAATGCTACCATTACACTGTGGAAATTAAAAATATTTTAAAAGTTCGGACACCCATTTGGCCCCTCATGAACTTCCTGGATCCGTCACTGGCGCCGACCACGCCGCGCCGCGCCGCCGCCGCCGATTTTTGTTGGTCGGCGGCGCGCCGCCGCCGCCGACCAAAAATGACCGGCGCGCCGCCGCCGACACTATGAAGTCGGCGCAGGGCTCTAGTCTCGGGGGCAGATAACCTGCTATCCTGGTAATTGCGAATGCATTCGCGCATTTTGCAGCCAGCCTGCGCCAGAGGTACCCAACGACGATTGGGCGCAGGCCTCCTGATTTTTTTGCTGAGCGCCATGAGGGTGCCTCCAAAGCAAGTGGCACGAATTTCCGGAGGGCAGCAACCCGCCAGGAGGAGGTTGATGAACGCCGTGATGGCAGCGACAAGCGCCGGTCCCGACTCGGCCGTGTCAACCAGCTCGACGATGTGCTGGGGGCGCAGTCCATCCGGCCCCCCGATGATCCCGCCGGAAAAGTGCGGATAAGTCGGCGCACCTCTAGTTCCGATGTTTTGACTGGCTCCGTCGTTGACTCGAGGCCGCCAGGCATGTGGTCCCGTGGCGGAATGGGGGCTTTGCCGACAACTCCTTGAAGGTCGCGTCACAGACAGGAGCCGGCGTCTCACCCGAGCACAGTATTCTTGCCGCTGCCCTGAAGTTTCCATCTTCTATTTTCGACGAAACTGCCGCTCTGATGGTGTGTTCTTTATTTACTGCTGTTTTGTTGGGTCGGCCACAGGTAACGTTGTCCGGCGAGAACAACTTCTCAGCCTCCGAAGGCCAGTTGTTGAGAAATTCACCAACTCTTTTCTTGATGGTGGCAGACAAGTTGTGACGACGGCCACCTCTCGCAGGCTGTGCCAGAACGGTAGCACCGAAGCTCAGCAGACATTTCCAGTTCTCTAGACTAGCAGGTGTTTTTATGATGCGGCTTAGGATGTTGGTGAGTAAGACGCATGTGCTTGGCCTTGCTCCTTTTGGTATATGCCTCACGAGGGCAGATCGCAGGCACGGGTGCGGCATGGCCTCGCTTTGCATCGACTGCTCAGATCCCGTCTCAGCGGAGGCATCCTCCGAAGCCGTCAACAGGGGGTCGCACGCCAAGTAGCCCCCTGCGACCGCCGGTCGCTCCGCCTCACATACCAAGTTGGGTGTTGAACCGTTATCCCCGTCGCATGCAGCATCCAAGGGAGGTCTGTTAGATCCTGGGCACGGATCAGTTCTGGGACCGTGACGATGTATTTTCCCATCTTTGTTGTGGAGTAGTCTAGATGTGAGACATATGCTGCATGTGCCCCTCGCCTTCCGTGACGAACGAGGGGAGGAGGAAGTACGAGGCGACGGAAAAGATGACAAACTCATTCGGGTCAAATTTGTCCTTGTGGGTTTTTGAGCCCACTAGCGAGGGTCAAACGCGGGCTAAAAGCGGGCCACTGAAATGTTCAGTGAACATGCAAAATTTGCTGCCCCGACTCAATGAATAGTGCACTGCCACGACCCGATGTAAACAAACGCCGTGCACCAGCCGAAGCACTAGGTCAGAGGTCACTGCACGCTAAATTATGCACTGCCACGACCCGATGTAAACAGTCGGCCGTGCACCAGCGGAAGAACTAGGTCAGAGGTCACTGCACGCACCTGTATGACGCAGGCGCAGTCAAGCGTGAAAACCCCCGCACAACCGAACAAATCTCTTTAAAAATCTGAGTTTCTCACCAGAAGAAACAGATTCAAACACATATTCGAGACCCTGACGCGAAGCCCCAACAGTATATCCGCTCTTGAGCTCATAAACGTCGTTAAAACCAATAGAAAAAATCGAAAATAACTCTTAGCTCAAACATAGACTACAGCACCGAGGAGGGTGTTCCAGAATTATTATTATTATTATTATTATTATTTGTTTTGTTTTGTTTTTTTTGGCCCCGAGGTAAACATGATCCCTCAGGGACTTATAGATTAATTAAAATGATAAAAGTCTGGAACGGTTATTATTATTATTATTATTATTATTATTATTATTATTATTATTATTATTATTATTATTATTATTATTATTATTATTATTATTATAAAATGTAGTTTAATGATTTTCAGAGAGCCTGCCATCTTTCTCTGCTTCTTCTGTGTGCTGTCTAGGTAGAGCAAAAACGCTCATTTATTATTATTATTATTATTATTATTATTATTATTATTATTATTATTATTATTATTATTACTACTATCATTATGGGGAGTGACAGTTAACATAAAAAGCGTTAGTGTTGTTGTGACCATCGCTCTCCCCCGTCTGGCAGTTTTGACATGGTGCCTTGGAAGGCGACTGCGTTGAATGATGTTATTATTATTATTATTATTATTATTATTATTATTATTATTATTATTATATCAAAAGTCTAGTGTTAAACTGGAAGGGCTACCCCTCTTCCATCGCGGGCATAGGGTCAACAAAAGAGCCGGCGAAGGCCTCTCAACCTGGAATGAGCGCCATGAGGCTCGGGTGGCATATTTCCAAAGTGTACATGGCAGCTGCAACCGCAGGTCTTTCAACCAATCATAAGTCAGTATACATATCTCACGGCCACGCCCACACAACCAATGAGAATTCTCGTTACTAAACTGTTTTATTATGGATATTTGACACGTTGTAATTCGTGCTTAAATAGAAGCTGGATTGATATAAATAATAATTGGTTAAATAGAAGTTGGATTGATGACAGTTAGGCCTAAGTGAATGGGTGGTATTAATTCCCATGTGTAAACCGTAGCTTACGTTAGCAAAGCCAAAACGTTATTCAAAATTAATGTCGTCAATGCGGTAGGCTACTTTATTTTGGTAAGTACTCAGTCTTCCAATGTGGCAATGTCCATGATAAGTGATAGCCTACCTATCATCAATCCAGCTTCCATTTCAGCAAAAATTAGTTTAATCAATCCAACTTCTATTGAAGGAATAAATTATTCTCATCAATCCAACTTCTATTTAAGGGGAAACTTTTCTCATCATTCCAACTTCTATTTACGGAAACGATCATTTTCGTCAATCCAGCTTCATTCAAGCAAAGACTTAGTTTCATCAATCCAGCTTCCATTTTAAGCAAACAATTATTTTCATAATTCCAGCTTCCACTTTAAACTGGCCATAATTATACCAATGCAAAAATAAAGCACAAAAGTGGAGGACTTCTATAATGCGTGCCTAATAAAGAAAGCTAAAGCGCCCCTTTTTCTTGCCGCATGCCGTACCTAGTTGAGGCGGCGGATTGTTGCATGGAAGCGATTGAGATTGTTTATAGGCCTACTGGCATGAAACTCGACTTGGAAGTCATTTGCTGACTTATGAATTTATAATCTAGTTTTATATGCTATAGGTATAATTTTGAGGGAAGAATTGTTGCTAAAAGTGGCAAATACTCATCATAAAACAATGAAGATTGTTTGAAAGGCGACCCTTTATTTACGATTAGTAACGAGAATTCTCATTGGTTGTGTGGGCGTGGCCGTAAAATATGTATACTGACATATGATTGGCTGAAAGACCTGCGGTTGCAGCTGCCATGTACACTTTGGAAATATGCGCTCGGGTGAGACGCCGGCTCCTGTCTGTGACGCGACCTTCAAGGAGTTGTCGGCAAAATAAATAAATGTTTACCAGGCTGATCGGTGTGTGACAGAGCAAGATGGAGCTGAGTATCATCCGGTTACTGTTGTAATTGGACTCCAAAGTGATTAGCTGTACGACTGATTGGGAAGTATAGAATCTAAATAATAAGGACCGAGGACAGACCCCTGTGGCATTCCAGCAGTGTAAACAGCGGGCTAAGATCGAGCGGTGCTGCGGTTCCGATGCCAACCTGCTGATACGGTCATCTACGTAAGAAGCTAACCAGTTTAAGGCAGTCCCAGGGGACACAGAACCTTTGGTGAATCTTGAAAGCAGTAGCTGGTGGTTTATGGTGTCGAAGGCTGCGTCAAGGCATAGTGAGAGGCAGGAATTGCCATTGTCAATAGACGAGAAGATGTTATCCAGCGTAGAGATGAGACGAGAATAATTTCAGTCTGAAATGGTTGCTTTTTGCTTACATGTAAATTGGTTTCATATTGAAGCCTTGAAAACATTGAAGATATAAATAAATCTTGGTTTTCATTATGGAATTTCTTTGTCTCTGTTTCTGACGAAGTTTTTAATATTTTAAGAAATTCTCCTCTGGATTTATTGGTGGGGCAATGCCCCACCATCTCAATTATTGGGGGGGCACGTGCCCCGGCTGCCCCGGCAGAGTCTACGCCTATGGCTGCTGCCTCAGTTTGGCGCTGCCTGTTGGACCTAGCTCCTCCCCACCTTACTGAGCTTTGTAGCCCCACCCTTAGTGCTCGGGGCTCGCGCTCCCTCCGTTCGGCTAAACAAGGCAGCGGAGTGCCAGAGGGCGGACATTCCAGGTTGAGGGGCAAACCACAGAGAAGGCACGGCTCTGCCTGATGGAGGTGCGAGCAAAAGTGACAGAGAAAAGACCTCCTCTCTACGTGTTACCATTCTTTCTGGGTCTCTTCCTACATCTTTCTCCCTCCTCAAAACCTTCTTCTCTCTAGGGGTTATCGCACTGGGAGCGCTACTGAATGGCCACTGCTTGCAGCGGCGCTATACAAATTAGTAAATACAATAAATACAAAAGCTTGATAATGTTATCGGCTATCAACCATGGCAGAACTACGATCAGAAACAGTCGAGGACACCTTCTCAGATGACTATAACGCCCCACTTTCTAAATATTTTATACATGTTCGGCATCATGGGGGGGGTGGCGCTTTGGATAACATCTGGCACAGAGACCGAGAGGTACCGAGTTCGAGCCCCCGTTGGGCGGATATGCTTTGTAGACTGCTATTAGCGCCGTTGTATTGCAAGCTGTCTGTTCTGTTAGTAGTTAAGATTTAAATTGCATAACATGTAAATGTACAGCGCAGTGCGTTTGTCAGGCGCTTATTAAAGAAAAGATATTATTATTATTATTATTATTATCTTGGGCTTTCCTTGAACGGTGATTATTTACCTGGCCTGATATGTTTACATACACACATAATTATATACATATCCATGCGTGCATATTAGTATGCATAGAGCCTACACGCATATATAGTCATGTACATTGGGGGTGTCTACAAAAATGAAGTTTCAAAATTAATATCGGCCACGTTGTTTTTGTGTTCCACCTTGAGAAACATAGTAATTTGCCAACTTAGATGAAAATCGGATGAGATTTAGAATTTGCACAAAGCTCCGGAAGAACTATCACATAGGCAACAATGTGATACATTGTAATTTTTAAGATAAAAACCAAATTTCAAACACTTAAGCATAATAATATACGGCAAAATCAAGGGAAATACTGTCAGAAATTCGTCATTTATTTATTCCCTTTAATGCTTTTGGGAATTTGTTTCGATGATACGCGACCAATAACAAAACAAACTGCTGGGTTTAAGCCAGAACGTCGTATCTACGATTTTTTGGCAAAATGGAGATTTTGACAGAAATTCAATTGACTGACGACGAAGAAGGTTCTGCCAAGAGGACGTAGCTATAAGGCTTCATTTAAGACTAGTTTGTGCGAAGATACAACACAAATTATAGGTTACATTTATGCCATAAGGATGTAAACCCACACAGTATTCCTGCGAGGTAGTTGCATCTTGCAGAAGATACGTCCACCTGGCAAAGAAATAATGCCAACTTTTAGGTTTGTGCAAGCCAAAATGCTGTATGTCTAAGATACGTCTCTATGGCATAAATGCAATATTTGTTGGCAAGTAAAATTATCGTGACACAATGCTTACTTACTTACTTACTTACTTTACTCTTCATACAGCTTAAACCACTTACTTGCATAGAAATTGCAGAGCATATATCATTTATATTATTCTAAAGTAATTAGTTTCTTATACTATTTTATAATGAATCAGTGGTGTAGTGGGGGAACGTGGGGGAACGCCGTTCCCCACTTTTTTCTCACACTATGCTTAATTCTTGCAATATTGCACTTTTTGCTTACTTCAATATACAGGCGTTCCCCCACTTCATTTTTTAGGACTACAATACTGTAATGAATGGTGAGTTTTATGATTTTGCACCAGAATGTTGTATCTTCACACAAAAATATTGAATTGGCCTATCATTATTAATAATTTGTGTTTTATAGTGCAGTATGACTGAATGTTTCTTCGGATATTTTTGGTGATGGCTATTAGACAGAATTTATGACATTATTTATCATTTTATTTTCTCTTTGCTTTTTGCTCAAACTTTGACAAAATTCACCTCATTATCACTTTATGTGTAAACAATACAATGTGTACTTTAATGCATTTTGACAACTGACTGACAACTGACAACTTTTTATTTCCAAAAGCACAATGCATATTACAATTAACAACAATTATAACTTGATTATTACATATCGGTGCATTGGCTAGGGAACAGGGGAGACCCAAAAGGGGACAAGCCCCGCTTAATTAGGGTCACCATTTTTAACAATAATCAATTTTGAGAAGGATTGTTATTATTCAGCATTTAGCTAGAAATAATTTTCATTGTTTAAATCAAAAATGATGAAAGCAATTATTCAAAAATGATTAATGCAACGATTTCGTGTTTTCGTTTATCTCAAAATGTCAAAAATCGTAGTTACGCCAGCGAAATTGTCTCTCTATCATTTCTGTTCGTAACCGATGTGTCACTCTTGATAGCTCTCTCTCCTTCTCGGACCACATTACTAATCTCACCCGCTCCTGCTATTACCATCTCCGACGTCTGAAGGCAATCCGACGATCTGTTTCTTCTTTGGTTGTTACCTCAATACTTTATGCCTTTATTTGCTCTCGAAATGACTATTGTAATTCCCTGTTTGTTTGCCTCCATAAAGTGTGCCTCTCCCCTCTGCAATCGATTCTTAATGCAGCTGCCCGTCAGCCGCGCTTCTCCCATATATCTGCATTCATGTTTGCGCTTCTGAAAGGCTTTTGCTGTGAGAAGCGCTTTATAAATGGTCAAATACAAAACAATACAATGTTTGAACAACTACATTGGCTTCCTCTTACTGCATGCATCCAGTTTCAAAAGGTACTTGTCCTCATTTGCCGATCCTACCTATGTCTTGCCCTTAATTACCTCTGTGACTCAATATGTTGGCCTGCCTGGGCCGCCTCCCTTCGCCCGCTCCGCTCTTCGGATCGTCCTGACCTTTTTGTTCCTGGTGTGAGAAGGGCTATAGCCAATTTCCTGCATTGGCCCTTCGCCATGGAATCAACTTCCCTCCTTTGTTCGCACTACCATACTATCCGGTGGTCCTGCTAAATCATTTCTCGAAGGGGCGCTATATAAATTTTGATTGATTGATTGATTTCGCTATACCTCTAAACTTGTCTTTATTCTCGAGGAGTTTCGCACTGGGAGCGCCTCTGATTGATGTTCACTGTGAGAGGCGCTTCATAAATTTTTACATACAATACAATGCAATACAATTTCTGACCAGGGCTTCATTGAAGGACTGTTTGAAATCCACTCCTTTCACCCCCAAATCGTTCGTCACTCATCGGGCGGATATGTCGTCTTTTCCTCACTCTATGATTGTTCTGACTTCCATTGTTGCGAGATTTGATCAAGAAAGGAGTTATTCAATCCGATGATCTGGAATATTTTGGTGGTAGAAGCGGTGAAGAAATCGGGTAGTGCTTTAGTAGGTGGATTATGTATGGGAGGAAGCCTCTGAAGGTTCATCAGATCCCTGGCTTTGCGAATGCTGTAGACTATGCACTGCTTTTCGTCGACGGTGACTGAATTGTCAAAAAAGGCTCAGGCCAACCAGGCTCTCCGCCAAATAGCAAAGGTGTCGGGAAATGCTGCTAGTGCGACCTATGAGACTTCATTGTCTTGGTACGTATGGATTGCCTTCAAGAATTCTAGATCGTTCGTTGGGATTCCACTGGGTGACGTACAGGTGAACCAGTACTTCACGTAAGTTGTGGTCACAAAAAGTGACACTCGAAGTAATGATTACACGCCTTTTGAGATTAGGATGGTCAAGGTGACCTCTCTGTGCTCTGGCGTTGTTGAATGGGAAATTTATCTCTGAAACGCCACATCTTGATCGCATAAATCGCACGTGCCATCCAACGCGCGCGGTGAAATGCTCCTGTGTACCGGAACTTTATTTTTTGTACAGAAAGGAGTGACTCTCATACAGTCCTTCAATGAAGCCCTGGTCAGAAAATTTAATGAGGGAGAGAAACAGTTTGTTCTGCAAAATAATGGTCGAGTACCATCGAAACAAATCCCCATTAACCATTAAAGGGAATAAATCAATGACAAATTACTGACAGAATTTCCTTTGATTTTCCCTTATATCTTATGTTCAAGTGTTGCCATTTGCTTTTCATCTTTAAAAATTACAATGTAGGCTATCACATTGTTGTCTAAGTGATAATTCTTCCGGGGCTTTGAGCAAGTTCTAAATCTCTCCCGATTTTCATCTAATTTGACAAAGGAAAATGTTTCTCAAGGTGGAACACAAAAACAACGTGGCCAATATTAATTTTGAAACTTCATTTTTTTAGACACCCCCAATGTACATGTCATGTTTTTGTATGTATGCATGTGTAGTGACGGTGTTGTTGTAATGTAGAACTTTCTACTGTTAGATGGACTACCGCAACATTGGGCGACTCGCCCAATGAGGGATAGTCGAACAACAGTAATAAGTTTCTCTCGTAGTTTTGACGAAGTTCATTCTTTACAACGACAGCACAGTAGGCACAGCAACGATTTCAGTTACCAACCCCCAGCGACCGCCGTCTTTTTATATAAGTCAAAGGGGACCGTTCTTCCGACTTTAAGCAATGGAGTCAGTCCGTATAAGGCAACGTTTCTCGACCTTACCCATTTTCGCAATTGTAATCCAAGCTGCGTGCTTACTCATCTCGTGCAACTACCAGCTCTGCACCCCCTATGCATCTGTCTCTCTGTCTGTCTCTGTCTCTGTCTCTGTCTGTCTCTGTCTCTGTCTCTGTCTCTGTCTCTGTCTCTGTCTCTGTCTCTGTCTCTGTCTCTCTGTCTCTCTCTGTCTCTCTCTCTCTGCCTCTCTCTGTCTGTCTGTCTGTCTGTCTGTCTGTCTGTCTCTCTCTCTCTCTCTCTCTTCCCCAACATCTCTGTCTGTCTGTCTTTCCATCCACCTGCCCGTCTGTCTGTCTGTCTGCGCACTACATATGTTTGTATCTATTGATGCGTATATAAGCGGTTTTCAAACTTTATATTTATTGTACCACCTGGTAAAAAATCAGATGTTGGCATACCCAGACCTCAGCAAATTCATTCATTCATTTCATTTAGGATATTTATGTAGCACCTCTTCAAGGGAAGTACTCAGAGGTGCTCCCGACTCCAGCACGGCCAAAACGAACAGTTTTCAGGTTAACATAGAATAAGTCAGAGAGCGTTCTGGGAAGCAGGCGCAATTCCAAGGGCAGCCCATTCCAGACGGTGAGAAAGCACGATTTTGCATAGTAGTTGAGCGGGCAAACGGGACTATGAGCACCCCCGTCCCAGAGGAGCGAAGGGAGCGACTATACCCTGGGCGCCCGATACGGGACGACAGAGGTCCCGCAGATACGATGGGGCAAAGCCCAACTGATATCGCCACACCAGGTAGGCGATGTCAGTTGGGCATAAAAGGTCAGATCAAAAATGAATTAAGTCACCTTGCAATTAATTATTAGGGTTAAATCATAAGTTCTCTTGCAGGGTCTAGGGCAGATCTTAGTCGTAGGTAGACACATTTAAAAATTAATATATAATTTTAAGAAAGAAATCATGTCAATACAAGGGGGAAATAGTCACTATTAAAAAGTGTTAATGTGAGGTGTGGGGTTGTTTCGACAAGCACAGATTTACGATATCTGGTTTAAAATAGCTGTTAATTTGAAACGCAAATCTGGTTCTAGTTCAAGATTTGTTCTGCATTTGTTTTTGATCGCAAGCATAGCTGAAAACCAGTTTCAAAAGAAACGCCTGGTGGACGTAGAATAGCTAATCAAGGAAAGATGGGCATAAAGTCATATCTATTCATGGAAAGATGGCATAAAGTTAAAGATATAGAAAATTTAAAGAAAAGAAGCGCATAGTGGACGTAGCGAGCTAGTCAAAGAAAGATGGATATAAAGTCCTTAAACTCATGGAAAATTTAATTTATAAAAAAATTGTTCGCGCACCACCTAGCGATACCTGGCGTACCACCAGAGCATATATATGTATTCATGTTTGTATGCATGCAGGCTATGTATGTATGTATGTGAATGCTTGTATGCACGCATGTTTGTACGTTTGTAGGTATGAAAGTGGTTTTGATTCACGCTTTGCTGGTCTGTGTTACTATACATAAAAATAGTAATCAGAAAGGGGCGGGCCTGCCAGCGGAACGATATTGTTCCTTTTGGGTTCACCCTTTGACACCATGAACTACTACAACAAATGTACATGAACTTATATTTTGGTTGGTGATCAATAATAATAATAAAAGCTTGTGAATGTATGTATTTATGTACGTACGTATGTATGCATGTGATATGTATGCATGTGTGTGTATTTTTTCAGGTGGCCAAACGCTGAAGTATCATGTCCGACGAGGATGTAAACTTATCGAAGAAGTCCAGATAGGATCATTAGTGATCATCGGCAAAAATTTCCCGAAATGCGTAGTCAGGTACGATTCCTTGGACGCGGCATATTATGAAGATTGTGTGTATTCGTGTAATACATCCTTGTGCAATGGATGGACAATGCCAGCTGTTGCAAGGCTGGACCAATTTTGATGACTAACTTAACGATCCTATTCCTTCAGTGACACAATGTTTACCAAAAAGGAGAAATAAAGAGTAGCACAGTATTTTGTTTAAGGTTAATTTATTATCTTTTGGCTTAAAATTGTATTACACTAAAGCTGCACTAATTCCATCTTTAATTCTTCTTCCAAGCTGTCAATTTTCACCCTTCAATGATATCAAAGTCTAGCAATTCCTCTATTATATTCAAGTTGCTAGCTACATCTCCAATTAAGACAATTTGGTGCTGCTACCGTAAGGATTAACTTTCGTTAAGTTTAGAGTTTAGATCTCTTTAAACAGTTTATGTCTTTTATTGAGAGTCTAGATAGATAAGGTTTCACTTTCGTTTTAGTTGTATGCCTAATATCCAAATGTACAAACAGCTTTATATGATGTATTGTATTGTATTTTTGTATTGTATTTGAACACTTGTTATAGCGCCCCTCACAGATTTCCCATTCAGAGGCGCTCCCGAAACTGCGCGGACGCTGAAACGGAGTTTCAAGCCGAAGCGCATGAGCAATTGCGAGTGAAGGACTTGCCCAGGGTCCCTACGCGGCGACTTTTGAGGTGGATTTGAACCCGCAACTCTCCAGCTGCAAGGCACCGAACATACCCCTACACCACCGCGCCCCAGTATATTGTGTTGTGTGTGTGTATTGTACTCCACGTTTATAATGCGACCGAGCCACCCGCAGTAAAGATCCGAGAAATTAATCTCTGATAAACCGACCCCACCGGGAAGCGAACCCGGGGCGCCGACGCAGCGAGCGGCAACCAACCCACTCGGCCACGCAGGATCCTTAATGATGTCTTGTGTATGCAAATGGCCCTTCTCAAAGGCGTATCTTTTCTTTTGCAACACCAGTGACCCACAGGATTTGGCCACTTAAAATGGATTTGGCCACTTAAAAATGGATTTGGCCACTTAAAAATGGATTTGGCCACTTAAAAATGGATTTGGTCACTTAAAAATGGATTTGGCCACTTAAAAATGGATTTGGTCACTTAAAAATGGATTTGGCCACTTAAAAATGGATTTGGTCACTTAAAAATGGATTTGGCCACTTAAAAATGGATTTGGTCACTTAAAAATGGATTTGGCCACTTAAAAATGGATTTGGCCACTTAAAAATGGATTTGGCCACTTAAAAATGGTCTTGGCCACTTAAAAATGGATTTGGCCACTTAAAAATGGATTTGGCCACTTAAAAATGGATTTGGTCACTTAAAAATGGATTTGGCCACTTAAAAATGGATTTGGCCACTTAAAAATATATTTGGCCACTTAAAAAGGTTTTGATAGTGAATTGATGTAGTGCAATCGCAGAATGACGTTTTGGTCAACGTTTAATTACTGTTAGTAATGCTGATGAGTGATGAACATTTCTTCGGTTGTCACCAACTCTTTTGTTCTTTCTTAGTTGTGACCTAACTCAAAACTTTCCTTATCTCTACGTATAAATTGCTCAACGTCTTCTAACTGTTTACGAAGTAAATTGACACAGTTCTTTGAATGTATTTCTTTTTAAACCACAGTTAATATTCAAACACAGTTCTTCATTAAACACAACGCGACTGTAACTTCTACATAACACAACTCTCTACTTCATTAAAACAACAACTGCACTACATATCTTCAAATTCACTATCATCAGCAGTTTCTAAGTTCGGCGCGCTAACTACACGTGCCGAGAATCTGTCGTCAGCCAAAGTTTAGGCTACTTTAGGCCAAGCGCCGCCAGCCGACCGCGCAACTAAGGCCTAAGACTAAAACAGCTTAACAATCGAATACGAATTATATATATATCAACCTAAGGAACACCTGTGCTCATTATATATGCAAAACATTTGTTCACATTACCTCCTTCCCTTTCTTTGGATTGAGCAAATTAAACTTAAAAATTTGCGAAATCATCATGTACTAAATTATGCAATAAACTTAATAATGTACAATACAATAAAATAAACAATCTTATAATCTAGATAAACAATCTGCTACAACATTTAATCGTCCTTTCTTATAATTAACTTCTACATCAAAAGTTTGCAGTGCCAAAGCCCAACGCACCAGTTTAGCAGACTTAGACATAGATTCAGTCAGATAAGTTAAAGGATTGTGATCGGTAAAGATGTGAACTTTAGATCCAATTATTATCTCTTTCAACTTATTTAGAGCCCAAACAATAGCATAGGCTTCTTTCTCTACAGTTGCCCATCTCTTCTGGGTGTCAGTCAGCTTCTGACTTATAAATGACACAGGGCGCTCTATTCCCTTATCATCCATCTGCGTTAGCACAGCTCCTACTGCAAAATCACTGCTATCACAGTACAAATTAAAAGGTTTTCCAACATCAAAAACATATAAAACAACTTTAGAGCGTACAGCATCTTTAAGTAAATTAAATGCCTGTTGATGTCTATCAGTCCAGTCAATCTTATCTGAAACATGTTTGCTTGTCAAATCAGATATAGGCTTCGCAATCTGTGCAAAATCTTTGATAAACTGTCTATAGTAACCAAAAAATCCCAGCAATTGCTTAACTTGTTTCTTCGTTTCTGGGGTTTTCAAATTAATTAAACTTTCAATTCTATCTGGATTCATTTGAATCGTTCCAGAACCAACCACATGACCGATAAACTTTACCTCACTCTTACCAAAGATACATTTCTTTAAATTCAGAGTAATGTTATGCAGTCTCATTTGCATTAAATATGCATCTAAATGCTGTAAATGAATCTTCCAATCATCTGAATGCACAGCAATGTCATCTACATAGGGCTCAGCAAATTCATTTATAGGCTGTAAAACCATGTTAATTGCTTTAACAAATGTTCTTCCTGAGTTGATCATCCCGAAAGGAACACGAGTAAACTCGTACAGTCCATTGTGAGTAACAAAAGCAGTTTTCCATTGATCAGTTTGCTTAACAGGACAAGTCCAGTAAGCACTTCGACAATCAAAAATCGAGATCACATTTGATTTTCCAACTTTGTGCAACACGTCTTTTACAATCGGCATTGGATATTTACAATCCACAGTGAACGAGTTAATGTATCTGTAGTCGCAGGCAAGTCTCAGAGAACCGTCTTTCTTTTTAACAATAACCAACGGACTTGCCATTCTGCTCGAAGATGGTTTTATAATGTTGGCTTGAAGCATTTCTTTAATTTGTCGTTCAACTTCTGCTCGATAGATGAGTGGAATTCGGTAAGCCATAAATTCTTTTTCACGAAATTCCGGTTTCAGTTCAATTTCATGTTCAACCAATGTACATAATCCAGGCTTTTCAGAAAATCGATCGGAATATTTGTTCAGTACTTCCAGCAATTGTTTTTGTTGAGTCAATGTTAAATGACTAATCTGTTCAGGATCAAGATTCAGTGAGTTCTTTTCATCTTGCAAGTCATTCTTTGTCATCAGCTCAACCACTGAACCAAAGTCTTCATCTTCTTCAACGATTAGTCCACAACTCATTGCTCTTGTAATGTACTTTCTGATTTTATTTGCGTGAATTATCTTTCGACAATCGTCACCCATATCAATCAAATAAGAGTACTTTGACCTTCGTTGTATGACAGTACATGGACCATGCCATCGTGACATCAGTTTATTCGTTGAAGTCGGATATAACACAATGACTTTTTCACCCGGTTCAAATTCTTTATGTTTCGCTCTTTTGTTGTATTGATTCGTATACTGTAATTGCTTCTCTCGTGAATATGATTCTGCAAACAATAATGCTTTTTCCATATTTGCTTTCATGTCTTTCAAGTACTTTTCTGGTTGGATTCCAATATGAGGTGGTAAATTAATTTCTCTTGTCCAACTTTCTTTTAGAATTGCCAATGGTCCACGCGGAATCTTTCCATACACCAACATATAAGGAGCAATTCCAGTAGTTGCATTCGGTACTTCTCGTAATGCCCACACTGTAAACGGAATTACTTTGTGCCATTGCCTTGGATTGTCAACAATTACATGATGGATCATTTTCTTGAATGTTTGATTCCATCTTTCTACTAATCCAGCTGCTTCTGGATGACCTGGCGTGTCAAATCTTGGACTACACCCCATTAAATTCAGAAATTCTCTTGTCAGACTCGCAGTAAAATTTGTTCCTTGGTCACTTGTGATCACAGAAGGTACACCAACGTTCATGAACAACTCCATCAAAGCATCACATACAGCTTTTGCAGTTAATGATTTCAACAGAAACACTGTAGGCCATCTGGTGCAAGAATCGACAATACATAAACAATACTTGTGACCTGCAGCAGATGCTGGCTCGATTGGTCCTACACAATCCACTGTAATTCTTCTGAAACTTACATCTTCTCTTGGAATTGGAGTGATAGGAACCCTGTCCATCACCAAACTTCTTGCCTTTAATTGACATTTCTCACATGATTTGCAAAATTTCACTATATCTCTTCTCATCTTTGGCCACGTAAAAGACAACTTTATTCGTTCTCTAGTTTTCTCTTCTCCAAGATGTCCTCCAAATACTGATTCGTGAGCCAACTCCATCACTTTAATTCGTCGCTCTTTTGGTAACACCAATTGATATATCGTTTGCTCTAATATTCGATATCTCTTGTACAGTAAGCCATTTACCACGCAGAATTCAGATTCTTTATCTGGCGCTAAATTCCACCATGCTTTCAATGATTCATCTTGTCTCTGCTGTTCTTCGAATTTCTTTGCGTCTGCAATCTGCATCTGTTGTTCTTCATCTTTCTCATCTTCTTGAAACAAATCTGCTATCTCCACATCACATTCATTATCCTCTTTCGTTTCATTTAGATTACCATTCTTGCATGCAGCCATCTCTTGTTCACTCATCTCTGCTGTTATACCGTCTTGCATTAAACTTTGTTGATCATCGCTTTCGTTTTCCTCTTCGCTTGAACTTTCAGTTTCACTTTCCTCTTCGACTTCTACCACTTTCTTTCGCTGACTCTGCAATCTCGTCGTTACATTTGCTTGCACATCTCCTTGTATCATTTTCACTTGTGGCACGGCTTTTAGTTCTGCAATGATTTCTGGATGCAACAAGAATCTTTCTGTGCTTCCCATTTTTGCAATACTAGCACACATCAATGTTACATACGGTGTCAGTGAACATTTGATTTTATGCGGAATTATCTCTTCTTCCACATCGTTACAACACAGCCTTACATCAACTTTCACCAACTTTGCAGGAATGGCATCTCCTGCCACGCATTGTAAATTCACTTTTCCAATCTGCTCCACCTTCATGCCTTCCAGTAATTCTTCACTAATCACCGGAACCTCTGCTCCAGAATCAATAAGTGCTTTTACTTTTATTGGTTCTTTTCCTGCTGTTCCACGAATCTCTACCTCGACGTACTGCAATACCACTTTCTTCAATGCTGTACTTTCATCTTTTCCAGCCATTTCTTTCTGCATTCCATTGTGCAATAGAATTTCTTTCTGAATATCAGGTGAAAGATGACATTTCATCACTGACTTTACTTCAGTTTCATTATTCTGATGTTCTGTGGCTTGACTTTCAGAATTATCAACCACTTGAATTCGATTCACCCTCGAATTTTCTTGTTTTCTATCATAATTTGAGGTTGTAACAGGAACTGGACAGAATTTCATTAAATGCCTGTCCGATCCACAATTGTGACAACGTTTCACCACTGCACCTCGTTGTTCAATGCTTTCTTTTCTTTTATATGGAGTAAACGATGCATTGCCTTCTCTCGCGACAAACCTTGGTGGTGACTTGTTATATACCGGACGTTGTCTGGCCATCATCGACTCTTTATTCTCGTGAACTACCGGATAATTTGGTTTCACTTCTGTACTTCTGAACTGATTTCCTGTTTCTTGATTGCTCTTCCAATGAAAACCAAAATTTGGAGTGGACTGTTGATTTCTTTTGCCATTGGGAACAAAACCAAAACTTGTCTTATTCGGAATTGCCAAACCAATTCGATTATTAACATGAATGTCTGCTAGGTCTGCCACAACACTAGCTTCGTAACAATCAGTTCCTTCCTTCGACAACACAAACTGTAGTGGACCTGGTGGTAGTGATTCTTTCAACTTATCCGCCACTAACAAATCAAACAACTTCTCAAAATTCTTATCCACTTTGCGACTTTTCACATAATAGTTCAACAAGTTCTTCAGCCTTGCTGTAAACATTGTATATGTTTCTTCAGCTGTCTTCTTCGCATCAATAAACTTCGATCTGTACTCTCTCGGTGTCAACTTGAATTCTTTTAACAAGTGTTCTTTCACGATCTCATAATCGTCTAAATCAGCGAATGACAATCTGTTTAGAACAGTTCTAGCTTTCGGAGTCATCAATGGCAATAGTAACTTCACCCAGAATTGTTCCTGCACATTGAAACTACGAAACTCCTTTTCTGTTCTTCTCGTTCTTCTTCTCTTCTTTGTTCTTGAGCTTCTCTATTTTGTTTCTCCTCTTTGAGTTGTGCTTCTTTTAATGCTATTTTTTGTTGTTCCAACTTTAAACGTTCTTGTCTTTCCTCTTCCGCCTTCTCCATGCTTTCTTTCTGTAATTTCAGTTCTTCTTGTCTAACCTCTTCTGCTCGCTCCAACTCTGAAATTCGCACTTTTTCCTTTTCTTCTTCACGTAGTCTCTTCTCTTCAATCTGTTGCTGACGTATCTCTTCGTCACTTTTCTGCGTTTTCACAGCTCCTCATCTGCAAAATCTTCTCCTATCAGCAGTACAAATTCTTTTCAAGGTTTTCCAACATCAAAAACTGCTTTAAAACTCAAGTTTAGACACGTACTTGCTCTCTTTAAGTAAATTAAATGCTTGTTGATGTCTATCAGTCCAGTCAATCTTATCTGAAACATGTTTGCTTGTCAAATCAGATATAGGCTTCGCAATCTGTGCAAAATCTTTGATAAACTGTCTATAGTAACCAAAAAATCCCAGCAATTGCTTAACTTGTTTCTTCGTTTCTGGGGTTTTCAAATTAATTAAACTTTCAATTCTATCTCTCTTCATTTGAATCGTTCCAGAACCAACCACATGACCGATGAACTTTACCTCACTCTTACCAAAGATACATTTCTTTAAATTCAGAGTAATGTTATGCAGTCTCATTTGCATTAAATATGCATCTAAATGCTGTAAATGAATCTTCCAATCATCTGAATGCACAGCAATGTCATCTACATAAGGCTCAGCAAATTCATTTATAGGCTGTAAAACCATGTTAATTGCTTTAACAAATGTTCTTCCTGAGTTGATCATCCCGAAAGGAACACGAGTAAACTCGTACAGTCCATTGTGAGTAACAAAAGCAGTTTTCCATTGATCAGTTTGCTTAACAGGACAAGTCCAGTAAGCACTTCGACAATCAAAAATCGAGATCACATTTGATTTTCCAACTTTGTGCAACACGTCTTTTACAATCGGCATTGGATATTTACAATCCACAGTGAACGAGTTAATGTATCTGTAGTCGCAGGCAAGTCTCAGAGAACCGTCTTTCTTTTTAACAATAACCAACGGACTTGCCATTCTGCTCGAAGATGGTTTTATAATGTTGGCTTGAAGCATTTCTTTAATTTGTCGTTCAACTTCTGCTCGATAGATGAGTGGAATTCGGTAAGCCATAAATTCTTTTTCACGAAATTCCGGTTTCAGTTCAATTTCATGTTCAACCAATGTACATAATCCAGGCTTTTCAGAAAATCGATCAGAATATTTGTTCAGTACTTCCAGCAATTGTTTTTGTTGAGTCAATGTTAAATGACTGATCTGTTCAGGATCAAGATTCAGTGAGTTCTTTTCATCTTGCAAGTCATTCTTTGTCATCAGCTCAACCACTGAACCAAAGTCTTCATCTTCTTCAACGATTAGTCCACAACTCATTGCTCTTGTAATGTACTTTCTGATTTTATTTGCGTGAATTATCTTTCGACAATCGTCACCCATATCAATCAAATAAGAGTACTTTGACCTTCGTTGTATAACAGTACATGGACCATGCCATCGTGACATCAGTTTATTCGTTGAAGTCGGATATAACACAATGACTTTTTCACCCGGTTCAAATTCTTTATGTTTCGCTCTTTTGTTGTATTGATTCGTATACTGTAATTGCTTCTCTCGTGAATATGATTCTGCAAACAATAATGCTTTTTCCATATTTGCTTTCATGTCTTTCAAGTACTTTTCTGGTTGGATTCCAATATGAGGTGGTAAATTAATTTCTCTTGTCCAACTTTCTTTTAGAATTGCCAATGGTCCACGCGGAATCTTTCCATACACCAACATATAAGGAGCAATTCCAGTAGTTGCATTCGGTACTTCTCGTAATGCCCACACTGTAAACGGAATTACTTTGTGCCATTGCCTTGGATTGTCAACAATTACATGATGGATCATTTTCTTGAATGTTTGATTCCATCTTTCTACTAATCCAGCTGCTTCTGGATGACCTGGCGTGTCAAATCTTGGACTACACCCCATTAAATTCAGAAATTCTCTTGTCAGACTCGCAGTAAAATTTGTTCCTTGGTCACTTGTGATCACAGAAGGTACACCAACGTTCATGAACAACTCCATCAAAGCATCACATACAGCTTTTGCAGTTAATGATTTCAACAGAAACACTGTAGGCCATCTGGTGCAAGAATCGACAATACATAAACAATACTTGTGACCTGCAGCAGATGCTGGCTCGATTGGTCCTACACAATCCACCGTAATTCTTCTGAAACTTACATCTTCTCTTGGAATTGGAGTGATAGGAACCCTGTCCATCACCAAACTTCTTGCCTTTAATTGACATTTCTCACATGATTTGCAAAATTTCACTATATCTCTTCTCATCTTTGGCCACGTAAAAGACAACTTTATTCGTTCTCTAGTTTTCTCTTCTCCAAGATGTCCTCCAAATACTGATTCGTGAGCCAACTCCATCACTTTAATTCGTCGCTCTTTTGGTAACACCAATTGATATATCGTTTGCTCTAATATTCGATATCTCTTGTACAGTAAGCCATTTACCACGCAGAATTCAGATTCTTTATCTTGCGCTAAATTCCACCATGCTTTCAATGATTCATCTTGTCTCTGCTGTTCTTCGAATTTCTTTGCGTCTGCAATCTGCATCTGTTGTTCTTCATCTTTCTCATCTTCTTGAAACAAATCTGCTATCTCCACATCACATTCATTATCCTCTTTCGTTTCATTTAGATTACCATTCTTGCATGCAGCCATCTCTTGTTCACTCATCTCTGCTGTTATACCGTCTTGCATTAAACTTTGTTGATCATCGCTTTCGTTTTCCTCTTCGCTTGAACTTTCAGTTTCACTTTCCTCTTCGACATCTACCACTTTCTTTCGCTGACTCTGCAATCTCGTCGTTACATTTGCTTGCACATCTCCTTGTATCATTTTCACTTGTGGCACGGCTTTTAGTTCTGCAATGATTTCTGGATGCAACAAGAATCTTTCTGTGCTTCCCATTTTTGCAATACTAGCACACATCAATGTTACATACGGTGTCAGTGAACATTTGATTTTATGCGGAATTATCTCTTCTTCCACATCGTTACAACACAGCCTTACATCAACTTTCACTAACTTTGCAGGAATGGCATCTCCTGCCACGCATTGTAAATTCACTTTTCCAATCTGCTCCACCTTCATGCCTTCCAGTAATTCTTCACTAATCACCGGAACCTCTGCTCCAGAATCAATAAGTGCTTTTACTTTTATTGGTTCTTTTCCTGCTGTTCCACGAATCTCTACCTCGACGTACTGCAATACCACTTTCTTTAATGCTGTACTTTCATCTTTTCCAGCCATTTCTTTCTGCATTCCATTGTCCAATAGAATTTCTTTCTGAATATCAGGTGAAAGATGACATTTCATCACTGACTTTACTTCAGTTTCATTATTCTGATGTTCTGTGGCTTGACTTTCAGAATTATCAACCACTTGAATTCGATTCACCCTCGAATTTTCTTGTTTTCTATCATAATTTGAGGTTGTAACAGGAACTGGACAGAATTTCATTAAATGCCTGTCCGATCCACAATTGTGACAACGTTTCACCACTGCACCTCGTTGTTCAATGCTTTCTTTTCTTTTATATGGAGTAAACGATGCATTGCCTTCTCTCGCGACAAACCTTGGTGGTGACTTGTTATATACCGGACGTTGTCTGGCCATCATCGACTCTTTATTCTCGTGAACTACCGGATAATTTGGTTTCACTTCTGTACTTCTGAACTGATTTCCTGTTTCTTGATTGCTCTTCCAATGAAAACCAAAATTTGGAGTGGACTGTTGATTTCTTTTGCCATTGGGAACAAAACCAAAACTTGTCTTATTCGGAATTGCCAAACCAATTCGATTATTAACATGAATGTCTGCTAGGTCTGCCACAACACTAGCTTCGTAACAATCAGTTCCTTCCTTCGACAGCACAAACTGTAGTGGACCTGGTGGTAGTGATTCTTTCAACTTATCCGCCACTAACAAATCAAACAACTTCTCAAAATTCTTATCCACTTTGCGACTTTTCACATAATAGTTCAACAAGTTCTTCAGCCTTGCTGTAAACATTGTATATGTTTCTTCAGCTGTCTTCTTCGCATCAATAAACTTCGATCTGTACTCTCTCGGTGTCAACTTGAATTCTTTTAACAAGTGTTGTTTCACGATCTCATAATCGTCTAAATCAGCGAATGACAATCTGTTTAGAACAGTTCTAGCTTTCGGAGTCATCAATGGCAATAGTAACTTCACCCAGAATTGTTCCTGCACATTGAAACTACGAAACGCATTCTCAACCGTTTCGAAATATAATGGCACCTCCATCATATCGTTTGGCATTTTAGGTAACACGTGTTTCATGGCATCACCAATTTTCTTTATTTTCGAAACCATCGTTTCACTTTCTTCCTTTTTCCTTTTCTGTTCTTCTCGTTCTTCTTCTCTTCTTTGTTCTTGAGCTTCTCTATTTTGTTTCTCCTCTTTGAGTTGTGCTTCTTTTAATGCTATTTTTTGTTGTTCCAACTTTAAACGTTCTTGTCTTTCCGCTTCCGCCCTCTCCATGCTTTCTCTCTGTAATTTCAATTCTTCTTGTCTAACCTCTTCTGCTCGCTCCAACTCTGAAATTCGTACTTTTTCCTTTTCTTCTTCACGTAGTCTCTTCTCTTCAATCTGTTGCTGACGTATCTCTTCGTCACTTTTCCGCGCCCTTTCAAATTCAATCATCTGCTCTAATCTTCTCCTTTCAGCATCTTCTCTATCTCTTCTCAATTGCTCTAATTGAATCTCAAATTGCTGCTTTTGCAATTCAAGTTCTGCCACACGAACTTGCTCTGCTTTCTCTTCTTTCTCTCTCTGAAGACGTTCTGCCTTCTCTTCTTTCTCTCTTTGAAGACGTAATTCTTCCTGTCTTGCATTCTCTGCTTTCTCTTCTTTCTCTCTCTGAAGACGTAATTCTTCCTGTCGCATTTCTTTCTCTTCTTTTCTTGTACGCTCTGCTTCTTCTTCTTTCTTTTATCCTCTTTTTCTTTCTCTTCTTGTCTCATACGCTTGCTTCTTCTCTTCGTTTCTCCTCTCTTTCTTTCTCGTCTTGTCTCGTCATCATCATCCATTGCATCATCATCTCCATAGACATAGGCCCAGGTGGTTTCTCAATAACCTTTTCCACAGCACCACCGACAGCACCTTCTTCTTCTTCTGCTTCTTCTTTAAGCCAGACTTCAGCTAGCGCTTCTAACATGTCTTCACGCGACATATCTTCCAGTTTTTCTTTTTCAAAACCAGCCTTCAACAAGCGCTGTTTTAATCTTTCAGAAGACATCTTCTTCAGTTCTGCTTGTTTTTTGACACTTAATTTCTCCATCTTACTTCTTTACTTCAGTGCTTTCCTTTCTGGAGAACACGAGTTTTCTTTTGTGTTTGAAGTATCAAGGGATTGTTCTTTGTTTGAAAACAACAAACTTGTATACCTTTGCTTTCGTTGTCGTAGATTTACCACTGATTTTAATGCGTATTCACCAGTCGACGTTGTTTCGAATCTCCAACCGACGTTGTTTCGAATCCCAGACGTTGTTTCGAATCCCAGACGTTGTTTCGAATCCCAGACGTTGTTTCGAATCCCAGACGTTGTTTCGAATTCCACCGCTGCTGCCACCAAATATGTCACCAACTCTTTTCTTTCTTTCTTAGTTGTGACCTAACTCAAAACTTTCCTTATCTCTACGTATAAATTGCTCAACGTCTTCTAACTGTTTACGAATTAAATTGACACAGTTCTTTGAATGTATTTCTTTTAAACCACAGTTAATATTCAAACACAGTTCTTCATTAAACACAACGCGACTGTAACTTCTACATAACACAACTCTCTACTTCATTAAAACAACAACTGCACTACATATCTTCAAATTCACTATCATCAGCAGTTTCTAAGTTCGGCGCGCTAACTACACGTGCCGAGAATCTGTCGTCAGCCAAAGTTTAGGCTACTTTAGGCCAAGCGCCCGTCAGCCGACAGCAACTAAGGCCTAAGACTAAAACAGCTTAACAATCGAATACGAATTATATATATATATCAACCTAAGGAACACCTGTGCTCATTATATATGCAAAACATTTGTTCACATCGGTGTTAGTGATTAATTGATTTTATCGTTTGATGGAGCAATGTCTTAGCTGTGCAAATTTTGTTGGAAATTTAAATCTTTGCTTTTGAAATCACTTCTCCCAGTGGAAGTGATTTAAAAGCAAGAACATCGGAGGGCAGTGTCACGTTTGTCAGGACAGACGTAAGAAATTATTGATATCGGCCATTTGCGTATACATATATCAATTTGCCGGCCCAATGCATTGCACGCTCAGCGCTCCATATAAGTGACGTCATTGTCGCAATTGGCTGACCGGGGTGGGGTGAAGCCGGCCGCCGATGCCGGTTTGAACCTCAGCCGCTGAGCTCTGTGGGAACTGTATTTGCTTTAATGTCTCCTACCCCACGCTCCGTCGACGTCTGTCGTCGCCTTCACCACGTGAGTTGATAGTTTGACGTAGCAGCGCTTGGCGCTCAGTAGGAAAGTGAAGATCTTGACGTTGAATTAATCGGTCACTGTGTAGAAGTGTGTATAACTTGACGGCGAACCGAATGGCCGTTGACCGTAGAGCAGTAGATTTGAATCGTCTGTTGAGGTATCGAAGATAGGCGCCGAATCTATAACTGTTGAATTCTGCGTTGAACGGTTCGTTGATTTGAGTCAACGAAGCGGCCTTCGTCCTGATCTGATTTCGACTCTTGCACCTTGTCTGAAAGTGCTGCACGCCGATCTCAGCCACGGACTGAAGCTGTCACAGCAGCAGAGCTGATCGTAGTCTAAGGTCCACAGCTTGAAGCTGTGGACCTTAGACTACGATCAGCTCTGCTGCTGCTGCTCTTGACGGTGTCATCATCGACTGCATCCGTCAGCCTTGGGTGATACCCTTTTCATTCTTTGGGCTATATAAATTCCCATTTGCCGAATTATTGAAATGTGGGTTAAGCAAAGGTTTTAAGTAACAATCGAACTAGAACAAAGTCTATTTCTGGCCAATTCAGGCAACCTTCCAACACTTGTGTAAGGTGTTAGGTCATTTATATAGCGCAAGCCGAACTGACTTAGTAAAATAGTTGATTTTTTTATCACAAGCATTGATTGGGTTTCCTTGTTGAATGCACTGCAGGTATTTCAGTCTGCGAGGTCTTTTGCAATTCTTGTACAATTTGAGAGTAGAAAATAGCTCTCACCAGCTAATTAAAGCAGATTATTGTAATTTGATTGATTCGTTACGTTGAATATACTGTATAAAAGGAAGGCCTATATAGCGCCAAAAGAAACAATGTCTTCGCATAGAAGTTAGGTCATCCTGACGACCCTCTGTATCCAGATCCGACGTCCAATTGCTACTGAGTAGTATCAATGAAACTCGAGATCATATAAGAGCCATGCAGAGTGCTACTCAGGACCAATTGCATGCTACAGAAGAACAAAAGAGCGCCATGTTAAGTGCTACTCAGGACCAGATTACTGTCGCTCAGGAGCAAATAAGCACAATTCAAATAGAGAACAGTGAATCTTTAGATGAGGTAATGGTAAGGTGGGAACACCTTGAAACTTCGCCAATAATCCAAGCTGTTACAAAGCAGGATTCGAACCCTCGCTCCAATGGCCATGGAGTGGTCGCTAGTCCAGCCACCGTGCCTATATCGCTCAGCCAAGATATTCCTGACAATTTGAGACGAAGCAGTAGATTAGGCGGCAAACCAAGGCCGAAATACAAAGAGTTAAGCTCTCGAGTTAGATGGCAAGAATCTCCATCTCTGGGTCCGAATCCCAGACGCTGGGTGCAGCGCGGCGCTTTTTCATATTCACCTACTGCTTTGCAACAGCGCGACGGCTTGCCTGGCGATGAGTCGACGCTGGCGACGTCGGGCGATGGGGCGGCAGGGACCGGCCACACACTACTACCGATACGTTATTATCATTCCCATATTTATAATTTAACTCATTTAACTTATTCATTCATTCATTCATTCATTTCAGATATTTATATAGCGCCCATTCAAGATTTCTACTCAGAGGCGGTCTTGACTACAGCGCGGTCACTGAATCGGATTTTCACGTCGAAGCGCATGAGCAACTGCGAGTAAAGGACTAGCCCAGGGTCCCTACGCGGCGGCTTGAGGTGGATTTGAACCCGCAACCCTCCGGCCGCAAGGCACCGAAAATACCCCTACACCACCGCTCCCCACCTATATTAATAATCCAGCCTCATTGTATTGTATTGTATTGTATTTAGAAATTTATAAAGCGCTTCTCACAGTAATACCCAATCAGAAGCGCTCCCAGTGCAAAGAACTCTGCGAAAAAAGAAACGTCTTAACCCTTTCGCCCCTGAGCTCCCACAGCGGAAGTGAGATAACCCTACATCCCTGTGCGAAAATTCCCATAACCCTGAGCTCCTGGGCAAAAATCAGTAACTTCAGAATGCATGTAGGCTAGACTGAAATTTTACTGTCTCTGATGAGAAGTCTGATATAAGTAAACCTGTCTGATAGCTAGCTAATGTTTTAGCGCCAGAATATCACTTTACTGCACCCATCATCGATAGAAACATCATGAGTATCACTCACATGCGCAGCCATGCTTGCCGTAGGAACGTCCCCATAACTTTCGGTTTCAACTGATTTATCTCTACTGATATCACTGGCCATAATCCTTTCTCTCGCCTGTCTAAGGGTATACCGTTTTCCACCAAATGTTTTCTTCGTAACAATTGTTTCATTCGAACTGCTATAGATGCCTTGCGTTTCGGCATTTTCAGCGGCTATGGTCGTGTTTATTGATGCTACTGCACTGCAAGAAACTCACTTGCCATTGACCTTCAAGTGACGTAATAACACTAAAAGTACGTCACTTCCTGTCTGAGTCAATGCTGGGATTGAAATAAACACACCTAATTACCATAGCCGATTTACAGGCCTTACGGGGATAAAATATAGACGCGATGCCGAAATATCGGCCTTACGGGTATTTGACAAATTCAACGTAGCCGGTTTATCGGCCTTACGGGAATACGATAAAGAAAGTCAAGCCGGTATTTCGGCCTTACGGGGCAAGAGGGTTAAGACAACGAGAAGAGGCCGAAATACCCCCAGTTAGGATCATAGATCGAATCGCAGAGGGAAGGTCATTCCAGAGCATAGGACCAACAGATGCATAAGCGCGATGCTGGGCAGTAGCAGTCCGCGACCGAGGTACGAGAAGGTCATGCCGGTCTAAGGAGCGGAGTGAGCGACCAGAGGCAGCCGAAAGGGGTCGGCGAATTGAATCACAAAGGTAGCGAGGGGCCAGACCTAAGAGCACTCTGGATGTAATAAATAGAATTTTGAACCGAATTCGGGCGATGAGGGGAAGCCAATGTAAATGCTCAGTCATGAAGGTCGAAATGTGAGAGAAGCGAGAAAGACGGGCTATCAAGCGGGCAGCTGCATTAAGCACTGATTGCAGTGGAGACAACCGACATTTCGGAAGACCAGCAAGTAGAGAGTTGCAGTAGTCAATTCGTGTGCAAACGAATGCATGAACCATATAGTAGTGAAAATAGAGGAGGAAACAGATCGCCTAATCGCTCGAAGACGTCTCAGATGAAAGAAGCTAGAACGAGAAAGGTTAGATATGTGGGCAGCAAATGGGAGAGTACTATCCAGAGTAACACCCAGGTCGCGAACAACATTAGAGAAGGTAAACAAGGGAACCGCTGAGCAAGAATGGTAAAGTCTAATTTAATTAAGGAGCTGTTGGCGTGTGCCGAACCAGATCAACTGAGTCTTAGCAGAATTGAGAGAAAGGCGGTTGGATGACATCCAGCAATGAAGGTCAGAGGAGAGAGACTCAATGAGTTGAGAAAGGACAAGTTGATTGACAGGAGGACCACGAACAAAGGCTTGAACATCATCAGCAAAGAGATGACCAGAGGCAGAGTGTTTCGCAAAAAGAAGAGGAATATCAGCAGTAAACAAAATATATAGTAGTGGGCCCAGCACAGAGCCCTGTGGCACCCCAAATTTAACAGGTACCCATATGGTGCGAATGTCACCAAGAATGACCATTTGAGAGCGACCAGTGAGGTAAGAACGGAACCAGTGTAAAGGAGATCCTCTGAGACCAAAGGAGATTTCAAGACGCCGTAAGAGGATCTCATGATCAACCATGTCAAATGCTGAAGAAGCATCAAAGAGAGCCAAGAGAGTGACATGAGATTTATCAATAGCAGAGTAAATGGCAGAAAGAAGAGATAAGAGAGCGGTTTCAGTAGAGTGATAAGCTCTAAAACCAGACTGCCTGGACGGAAGAAGACCCGACTGCTCAAGGTAGGGAAGAAGCTGCAGAGAGACAAGACGCTCCAGGGTCTTAGAGAGAAAGGAGAGATTAGAAATAGGACGGTAGTTTTGAGAAATGCTGGGATCAAGGTTAGATTTCTTGAGAGTGGGGAAAACAACAGCCCGCTTCTGGGAAGAAGGAAGAAGACATTCAGAGAGAGACCTATTGAATAGGTATAGCAAAAACGGAATAATGTCATCCAATATGTCTACAATAACAAACGGTGGCAAAGGGTTCAATTCACATGATTTTAAATTAGACGATGTTAGAAGGCGACGCAGATCCGATTCCAAGATGGGTCGAAATTCTTTGAATGCTGACTCCGTAGCGGTGAAGAGAGGAGGAGGCGAGCCTGCTGTAGAGTCCCGGAGGCCATCCAGCTTAGTCGTAAGCATGGCTAGAAAGTCGTCTGCAGAGAATGATGGAGTCGCAGACGTGCGAGAGGAACGACCCAGTATATAGAACCGAAATGGCCGACCAGAGGCGTCTAGGATTGTTTGCATTTCTTGTAACCAGCTCCTCCCAGTAGGCCGCCTCCTTTTGCCGATAGAGTTTGTGAAGAGAGCGTAGTTGCCTGATCCAGACGAGGCGATCGGCCGGATCATTCGAGCGTCGAAAACGTCTTTCAAGGCAGCGAGTTCGACGTCGTAGTTGGTGACATTCTCGGTCAAACCAGACCGCCAGCGGTCGAACACGAGGCTTGCCACGTCGAGGCGGAAGAATCTTATCAAGAAGATCGCCGATGGTAGACGAGTAGAGGTCGAAGAGCTGTTCTATTGACAGCACGTCGAGTTGCGAAGAAGAGGAGAAGAGAGGAGAATTTCGAAGGGTTTCACTGAAGGCACTGCGCAGTGGCGTAACCAGGTCTTCCATAAAATTACGCAGTTTTGAAGAATTCTGAGGGGAGGGGTCTGGGGAGGAGGCTGTGCCCTCTCCCCAGGGTAAGAAAACTTTTCATTTAGGGGTTTGTAATGGTGCATTGACAATAATTATTAATATACCTCTATAAGGTATGCCTATGCGTGCACACTTAGAAGACGCTGTATGAAATTAATACTTGGATACGAGTATACAAGCATACATAACTACAAACATGTAAGTATGTATGCATATATGTATGTATGCATATGTGTATGTATGTATATATGTATGTAGGTATAATATGCACGTATGTGTGTAATATGTGTATATATTATTGTGTGTGTGTGCATGTATGTGTATGTGTGCATGTGTGTATTTATGTATGCATAGATAGATATAGGCCTATAGCAGATACGTAGATTTCTGTATTGGTCCGTTTGTTACAAGAAAAAACAAAGAAAACAAAGGATGAATTTACAAGTACCACCGATACTAAAACATTAAATTAGCAGATAGCTTAATTAGTTATTGGGTTTTTTAAAATCAAGGATATTCAATATTAACAGCGGCCGTGGATTACCTACAGACATCACGTATAACGCTACCACTAAGCTCATTATACTTACAGAATATGCAACATCGCTGCGGGTCGATTATCGATTCATTGCCTACAGGTTTGTATTGTTTTAGCAAAACATCTGCTTCAGCAGTTCAATTTAAAACGCAATGTAATACATTTCATTATCAATGTAATCGTTTTTGCTGATGTTGTTCTTGCTAAATTCATCATATTGAGACTTATATAGCGCCCCTCCAGATAAGTAGATAACATACTCAGGGCGCTCCCAGCTTAACTCCGGCAATAAAGAACAGTTATTAGATTCTTGTAAAAGGTGTATGCAGAGTCTCTAGCTAAAAGAGGACACAGATCTGAAGGAAGATTACACCATGTACTCAGCCCAACCACTGAGAAGGCAAGACTTTTCATCTTTGAAGTGCGCGCAAAGGGAACCGCAAGTTCGCCTCGAGATGCAGAACAAAGATTTCTGCGGGCAGCCAAACTTGAAGTGGGGCAACAGAACTCGCGCAACTAGGGTGGATTGCTACCTAACTGGCACCGCCAGACCCGACCCAGACCGAAATAATAAATTGATTGCGTTGAGAAACAGGAAGCCAGTGGAGTGCGTCATGCATATAATATGATAATATCCAATCCAACTAAGTTTTAAACCAGCACTTGAAATTGCACTCATTCTTCGTCACGAGACTATCGTCAGTTCCTTTGTAAATAGTTAGAGTTTTACGTTTAAATCCTATTTATTTATGCGTCGTGTGGCCCACCGTAAGCAACGTTGCTACTGTGACAATCAATTGCAATTCTATTTTTGCACCAATCTTTAAACAGAATCTACCTCTATGATGCCGTAGAGGCAGGCCCTAGATTTTGTTCAAAGTTCGTGCATTCAATGCGTCAATACAGCAGTTCTTGTGTACAATATTTGAGAATCAAAACAGTTTTACCTTCTGAGTTGGGAAGGTGGCCGTTGTTGCAAATACTCGCAATTAAGCTAATAGTTAATCAAGA